>CM052895.1:113408311-113451992 GCA_028534135.1 Potos flavus | reverse complement strand
TGTTCCTCTCGCGCGCCAGAATGCCAAGTATGCGCGAGGAGGAGGATATAAATTACCCTCCCTGCTTGTGCTCGGGGCTCAGATCTTTGGAGAAGGATCTCCTCTGAGTCCACCGGTGAATAAATCTAATCTCTCTCCCTTCTTAGTCTCCGAGTGCCGCTTGGTTTTTCCGCCAGGATCCAGCCCAGGTTCTGCTACATTAGTTTGATACCCTATTGATTTTTGCTGTTCTACATATGGGTACTTGATGTATAATTTACTTCATTATTACTAAACATGTGCTGACTTACTTCAGATGCCATTATTATGCAAATTATATGCCAAAGACACTGAAGAAGCATTATAATATGCTTGTGTTTCTCTTTGGATTCATTCTCTTTGGAGGATTTTCTAGTTACACCAAGTCTGACGATGGGAAGCTGCTTTTTTTTTTTTTTTTATTAGAGAAAGAGATAGGGAAAGAGACACAAGCTGTGAGAAGAGGGAGAAGCAGGCTCCCAACTGAGCAGGGAGCCTGATGTGGGGCTCAATGCCAGGACCCTGGGATCATGACCTAAGCCAAAGGCAGATGCTTAACCAACTGAGCCACCCAGGTGCCCCAGGAAGCTAGTTTTATTTATTTTTAAAGATTTTATTTATTTATTTGACAGAGAGAGAGATCACAAGTAGGCAGAGAGGCAGGCAGAGAGAGAGGGGGAAGCAGGCTCCCTGCTGAGCAGAAAGCCCGATGCGGCGCTCAATTCCAGGACCCTGAGATCATGACCTAAGCTGAAGGCAGAGGCTTTAACCCACTGAGCCACCCACACGCCTCAGAAAGGTAGTTTAAAATAGATTTATGCCCAACAGAAAACTACGGCTGGTTTGGTTACTTTGTGGTCAAACTAAAGAAAAGTCTGTTTCTATCTACGGTTATAATTCAAATTTAACTTGTGAACCCATTCCTAGGAGATTTGATTTTATGTGCTATGGTACTGCCTAGTAGAAGAACTGTAGATATCAATAGTGTTAACTAAGTGGTATATACTGTCAATGGCCACGTTCTTTTCAATAGCCAAATATCTAACTTTAAAGGATTTCATTATTTTGTAACTATATTACAATAAAATGTTAAACATTTCCTATGATATTCATTTCCCATTCTGGATACATGTTACAAATGTATGCACAGGGAACACTTTATGGTCCTCATTGAAATTGTGCATTCTAATCATTTGTTTCTTCTGTAAGTGTCTACCATACTGACACTTATTAACCCACCACTCCCACTCTTATTTAATACCTTCCATTGTCCTGATGCCCTTTTGCTTCCCAAGTTTCTCCTTAGCTATTTGCACAGTGATTGCACTATCAATCATTTATTTTCTTCAAATTAGTTCTGCATTTTGTGACTTTTCTTATGTGTAACACTTGCAATGTGACCTCTTCTATCTGCTTCTTTCAACCTAAGTGTGGATCCATAAAATGCATATGTATGCGTAAATACAATGTCCACATAGTTTATCTGACACTCTGTTTACAATCCTGTAAAAAATGATGATTGAAGTATTATCTACTCAATCATTTTTGGAACATAACTTATAGAACTAACAAAGTCATGAGAGAGCTTTCTTCTCCAGAAACAATTCACATACATCCCTAGTCCCTTTATTCCTTTCATAAGGAAACTAATTCTTGGTACTTAAGGGTGAATGTTAACACTTCATTCACACTAAAAAGAAAAAAGAAAAAGAAAAGAAACAATGAAAGCTCATTTTGATGTAAAGCAATTTTTTTAAAGATTTTATTTATTTATTTGACAGAGAGAGAGAGAGAGAGAGATCTCAAGTAGGCAGAGAGGCAAGCAGAGAGAGAGGGGGAAGCAGGCTCCCCACTGAGCAGAGAGCCGGATGTGGGGCTCCCTCCCAGGACCCTGAGATCATGACCTGAGCCAAAGGCGGAGGCTTTAACCCACTGAGCCACCCAGGCGCCCCGTAAAGCAATTTTTTCACCACGTACCTATTCATATAAAATATGCCACAGACTAATATTACTCCAATAGTTTACACTTCTTTTTTTTAAGATTTTATTTATTTATTTGACAGAGAGAGATCACAAGTAGGCAGAGAGACAGGAAGAGAGAGAGGGGGAAGCAGGCTCCCTGCCGAGCAGAGAGCCCGATGCGGGGCTCGATCCCAGGACCCTGAGATCATGACCTGAGCCAAAGGCAGAGGCTTTAACCCACTGAGCCACCTAGGCGGCCCTACACTACTAATTATAGTCTGTTCACAAGGAAATCAATTATCTAGAATATTTAGCCAAATAAAAGCAGCCCAAGAGGCTAACCAGGGTTATCAGTGGTGAACTGAGTTTGAAATCACAAGATGGGTGGGGAATAGAAGGTAGGTAGAAGGTTTAGTTTTTTCTAATGGAGTCATTTAATTAAAGAAAAATGATACTCAAGGCTGTGACCATTTATTCCAGGTGCTTTGTCTTGCAATAATTGGTGAGTTCGAGATTGTGAAACTCAATTTGCTTATTGATTGCTTCACCTCAATTCCACCTGGAATGTGTAACTACAATCTAGTTGCAGGTTACAGGCAGAAAGAAAGCAACACAATCATTTGTAAGCATGGAGGGCTGTCTTTGATTCTTTCACTTCTCTCCCACCCTCAGTGCTATTTGTTGCAGTTTTAAACACGTGAAATATTCAATTACAGTTGACCCTTAAACAGCGTTCAGGGCTTAGAGGCACTGACCTCCGCAAAAAGCTACCTATAACTTCTTACTGCCCCAAAACTTAACTACTAATGGCCTACTGTTGACCAGAGGCCTTACCAATAACAAACAGTCGATTAACATATTTTGTATGCATATGATACATTGTATTCTTACGATAAACTAAGCTAGAGAAAAGAAAATGTTACTAAGAAAATTGTAAGAGAATACATTAGCAGCAATGTACTGTAAAAAGCTGATTTGTCTGTGGGTCCAGGGTCCGGTGGGCCTGTCCTTGCTCCAACAGTGTTTGGCACAACGGACCCAGGGATGGACCCTCTTCCAGCCTCCAACCACTCTCCAACCTGCTTTCTGTTGCAAGCCTCCAAACCATTTTCTCAGCCGCCCTCTGCCTCCAGACTAGCCAAAAACCCCACCCCCCCCTCCTTTTTTAAGTTTCTCTCATTATTTCCAATCAACCATAAGGTCACAGATTTTATCAGACTTATTCCACCACCTTGGGGGCCTCAGTCAAGCCCCTGGCCAGCATGCATCCATGGGCCTTGTACACCCACCTCTCTCTCTGGGCTTCTAGCTCGGTGATGTAGCTCTGGAGCCGGCGCCACTTCTCCCATGAGTTGGCGGGGGGGGAGGAAGCACAGCGGTGCGGAGCGTCTCTTAAAGATGCAAAACCAGCACAGCAGCGGCTCCCTCTTCCAGAACGTGCAGCCTGTCCCAAGATGGGCGAGGGTAAAAACCGGGATGCCATGGAGGCTGCCACAGTTCTAGAGAAGAATCTAAACCTTTTGTTCCGCATGCCCTGGGGTCTGCAGAGTAGATGAGTAGATGGCGTCTCCGTGACTTCCCGGAGAACCACTTCCTAGAGGAGCTGGGGGAAACTTATTAAGAACATAGCGACCACCTGACTCATCTCCACAAGCTGGGCTGGCCCCCGGGCTGGGCGGGGAGAGTACATCTCAGAAAAGGCTCACCCCCAAGCACCACTAGGAGCTTCCTAAGCCCAGCTGCTTGTTTTTGAGCGGCCCCTCCATCATCCCTCTGGTGTCGTGTGGGGGCTTCTGCCTGAGCTTCTCCCTGCAGCCACTACGTAGCTCTTTAACCCCCCTGGAGACCTCTCCCCAGCTGTGGGCCCAATGGAAACAGTAAAGCTCTCTTCAGGGGAAAAAACATGAGCCTGTAAGTGGACCTGCACCTTTCCAAACTGTTGTTCAAGGGTCAGCTGTATTTGATAATTTGTTCAAAGAGCCACAGGAACTTGAAGAAGACAAAAAAAAAAAAAAAAATGCATTAAAGAAGAGGGTTGAACTGAAAAAAAAAGTCATAAATATTTATAAAGAATATGCTTTTGAAACACGTCAAGGTAAAACTTTGTGAATATTGTTGAAGCCAGTAGTAATGTGTTGTCCCACAAACACAATATGCAAATAGGCATAGGATACGTGATTCAATCAAAGTATTATTAATCTTTCACGATTTTGTTAGCAAGGGTGCCTTAGTGGCTCAGTCATTAAGCGTCTGCCTTCGGCTCAGATCATGATCCCGGGGTCCTCCGATCAAGCCCCGAATGGGGCTCCCGGCTCAGTAGGAAGCTTGCTTCTCCCTCTCCCACTCCCCCTGCTTGTGTTCCTGCTTCTCTCTCTCTGTCAAATAAATAAATAAAATCTTTAAAAAATTTTTGTTAGCATGATTTATATACAATAAAATATACCCAAATATAAAAAGTATAGTGCAGCGCCTTTGGGGAAAGTGTATACCTGTATAATGCCCACCGTAATTAAGACAGAATATTCCTTACATCCCAGAATAATGTTCTTGATTCTTTATGGTCAATTCCTCCCTAACTTAAGGCAATCTTGGTTCTGATTTGTGTCACTGTAGGCGATTTTGGGGTTTTCCTATAAATGGAATCATACTTTGTTTTCTCTTTGGCTTCTTTTTCTCTCAGTAACATTTTGAGATACGTGCATCTTATTGTGTGTATCACTAGCTTATTGATTTTTATTGCCAAGTAATATATCATTGTATTTATGGGATGCAATTTATTTGTTAATTCACTGTTGATGGACACTAGATTCATTTGAATTCAAGGCTATTATGAGAAACAAGCAGCAATAAACATTCATGAACATATGTTTTCATTTCCTTTAGATAAATAATTAAGAATTGAATTGGCGGACCATATATCTGCATGTTATACTAAAATGCCCAACTTTTCTAAAGCTGTGGACAAATTCGCATTTTACAAGCAAAGCATGAGTATATCTGTTCTTCAAAATTCATTCTACCAGTTGGTTTTATAAATTTATTTTATTTTAGCTATGATAGTAGGTCTGAATGGTATCTTACTGTGGCTTTAATTAACATTTTCCTAATGATTAATAAGGTTGACAGCTTTCTTTATGTGCTTATTAATTGTTCATAATGGTTATATTTTTATACATATGAATTTCTCCTAGTCTTTGAATTACCTTTCCATTTTTCTTAATTTTGTTTGTTTTTTGTTTTGTTTTGTTTTGTTTTTGAGAGGGAGAAAGAGAGACAAGGTTGAGGAGCAGAAGGAGAGGGAGAGAAAGAATCCCAAATAGGCTCCATGCCAAGCGCACAACCCTGAGATCATGCATGACCTGAGCCAAAATCAACAGCTGGACGCTTAACTGACTGAGTCACCCAGGTGCCCCTCTTTTTCTTAATTTTTATATGGTCCATTTAACCAATTTTCTCATTTTATAATTTGTGATTCCTGATCCTACCTGAGAAGTCATAGCCAATCCCAAGGTCACAAACATTTTTTCTCATGCACTCTTTTGGAAGAAACTTTAAGGATTTAGGTTTTAAGTTTAGGTTTATGTTCTTTTCCAAAGTAATTTTTTTTTTTTTTTGCTGCGATAAAGGTAAAAGTTATCAAATTATCTAGCACCAAATTAAAAAAGTAAAACTCTCATTTTCCCTAGTGAATAATCTTTCCTGGAAAAAAAAATATATATGTATATATAATGGATCTATTTCTAGACTCTCTTTTGTTTCCTTGATCTATATGTCATGCCAATATTACATTGTCTTGATTCCTGTAGCTTTATATTATATCTTGAAATAAAGCACTCTATATTACATCTTGAAATAAAGTTCTCCAACTTTGTTATTCACCTTAAAAGTTATTTTGGCTGAAAAAAGAAAAACAGAACTGGAGGTATCATAATTCCAGATTTCAACTCATATTACAAAGCAGTAATAATTAAAACAGTATGGTAGTAGCATAAAAATAGACACATAGATCAACAGAATAGAACAGAAAACCCAGAAATAATCCCACAATTAAATGGTCAATTAATCTTTGACAAAGAAGGAATAATATACAATGGGAAAAAGACTGTCTCTTCAATAAATGGTATTGGGAAAACCGGACAGTCACATGCAAAAGGATGAAATTGGACCGGTTTCTTTCACCATATACAAAAATAAACTCAAAATGGATTAGAGACCTAAATATGAGATCTGAAACCATAAAAACCTTTGAAGACAGCACAGGAAGCAATCTCTCTGACAATAGCCATAGTGACATTTTTCTAGATATGTCTCCTGAGGCAAGGGAAATAAAAGCAAAAATAAACTATTAGGACTCCATCAAAATTAAAAAGTTTTTGCACAGTGAAGGATACAACCAACAAAACTAAAGGCAACCTACTGAATGGGTGAAGATATTTGCAAATGACATATTAGATAAATGTTTACTATTCAAAATATATGAAGAACTGGTATAACTCAATACCCAAAAAACAAATAATCCGATTGAAAAATGGGCAGAAGGCATGAAAAGACATTTCTCCAAAGAAGACATACAGATGGCCAACAGACACATGAAAAGATGCTCAACATCACTCATCATTAAGGAAATGCAAATCAAAACTATCATAAAATATCACCTCACACCAGTCAGAATGGCTGAAATCAAAACAAGAAACAACAAGTATTGAGGAGGATGTGGAGAAAAAGGGATCCTTGTGTGCTGTTGGGGGGAATGCAAACTGGAGCAGGCACCGTAGAAAACAATATGCAGTTCTTCAAAATTTAAAAATAGAACTACCCTATCATCCAGGAATTGCACTATTGGGTATTTATCCCCCAAATACAAAAACTCTAACTCAAAGGGATACATGCACCCTTGTGTTTGTTGCAGCATTATTTACAATAGTCAAACTATGGAAGCACCCCAAGTGTCCATCAATTGAAGAGTAGATAAAGAAGATGTGGTATTTATATACAATGGAATGTTATTCAGCCATAAAAAAGAATAAAATCTTGTCATTTCCAACAACATGGATAGAGCTAGAGACTACTATGCTAAGCGAAATAAGTCAGTCAGAGAAAGACAAATATCACATAATCTCACTCATATGTGGAATTTAAGAAACAAAACAAACAAGCAAAGAAAAAAAAAACGACAAACCAAGAAACAAACTGATGGTTACCAGAGGTGAGGTGGGTGAGGGGATGGGTGAAATAGGGGATGGGGATCAAAGAGTACACTTCTCATGATGAAAAATAAATAAATAAAATGAAGAAAAAAATTATTTTGGCTATTTTAGGTCTTTGCCTTTTTCCAAATAAATTTTACAATCAACTTGGTGTTACCCAAAACATTCTGTTAGAATTTTAATTGAAGTTATATTGAATCTATGTATCATTTTTGAGATAACGAACATTGTATCAATATTGTATCTTCAAAACCACATACATACATGTTGATATTGTTTAATATCTATCACCAATACTTTATATTATCACTGTGCCAGTGTTGCACATATTTTATTAAAGATATTCTCAGGTATTTCATTTTTTCTGATAATATTGTAAATGATATATTGTATTTCATTATTTATTTAGTTAAATGAAATATATACACATACAGTTTATTTTTGTATTTTGACCTTCCTAGATTTACTTATGAGTTTTAGTGACTTTGTATATATTTCTTCAGATTTTCTCTGTACAGAATCATGTCACTTGCCAATAGCCTGCTGTGCTTTACCTTTCCAATTTGTACGCATGCTTTTCCTTTTCCTTTTTCTTATCTTTTTGCCATATTGCACTGGCTAAGAATGCTAGTTTAATGTTAAATGGAAATAATCAGAGCAGATATTCTTGTTTTATTCTCAATCTTATAAAGAAAGAATTCAAACTTTTGCCATTAAGTTGATGGTAGCTGTAAGTTTTTTATAGAGAATCTTTATCAACTTAAGAAAGTCCCCTCTCTTAATTTATTGAGAGATTTTATCTTAATGGTTTAATTTTGTTAAATGCTTTCTGTGACTCTAATACGTTGTTCATTTTTTCCCTCCTTTATTTCATTTATATGGCAACTTGCATTAATTAATTTCTGAATGTTAAACCAATGGAAAGAACACCAATTGGCCATTGTGCATTCCCTTTCTTATATATTGCTGGATTCAGTTTGCTAATATTTTGTTAAAGACTTTTATATCTATCATCATAAATGATGCTTTTCTATATTTTTATTTTATCATAATTATTTTGATTAGTTTCGCTCTCAGGGTAATGTTGGCCTAATAAAGTGATCTGAAAGTTTTCCTTCTTTTTTAGTCTATTCTTGAAAAGTATTTACATATGAGTGATATAATTTCTTCCTTAAGAATTTGATAGAATCACATAGTCAAATCATGCAGACCAGGGGTGTGTGTGTGCGTGTGTGTGTGTGTGTGTGTGTGTATCAGGTTTATAATTAAAATTCAATTTTTTTAGTATAAAGAGGGCTAAGCTGATTTTTTCTATTTGAGTCAGCTTTGGTAATACATATGTTTAAATAAATGTGTTAATATCATCTCTGTTTTCAGTTCATTGATCTAATTTTATTCATATTATATTCTCATTATGTTTTTAATATCTATATGATTTTTAGTTATGTCCCCTCTTTCACATCTGAGATTGGTAATACGTATTTCTTTTTTTCTTGATCTCTTTTGCTAGAATTCTATCAATTCTATTGAATTTTTCAAATAATCAAATAAAAAATTCATGTTTTTTCTGTTATCATCAATTCTTTGATTTGTTATCTTATATTTTCTTCATTGATTTTTTTTAAAGATTTTATTTATTTGACAGAGAGAGAGAGAGCACACAAGCAAGGGGAGCGGCAGGCAGAGGGAGAGGGAGAAGCAAGCTCCCCACTAAGCAGGGAGTCTGACTTGGGACTCAGTCCCAGGACCCTGGAATCATGACCTCAGCTGAAGGCAAATACTTAACCGACTGAGCCACCGAGGCACCCCTCTTCATTGATTTCTATATATATAATTGCTATTTTCTTCTTTCTGCTTATATGGGATATAATTTACTTTAGATCATTAATTTATACCTTTATTATTTTCAAAAATAGCATTTAAGGCTGTTAATTTCACTCTAAGCCTTGCTTTAACTCCTTCTCACTAGTTTAGATATGTTGTGATTTATTCTTCATTCAGTTAGAAATATTTGAATTTTGAATTTGTCTCTCAGATTTAATGAGACATGTTTTATGATCAGATATGCAGTTAATATTGGGAATCTACCATTTCTACTTAAGATGAATGTGCTTTCTGCCTTTCTTAAGTATCATGTTCTAGAAAAAAGCAGTTAGGCCAAGTGTGATCGTGTTATTCAGATCTGCTAATTCCTTATTGATTTTCTCTCAAAATTAATTTTCAATTACTGAAAGAAGAGTATTAAAATCTGCACTTATAATTGCAGATTTGTCGATTTCTCTTCTCCGTTTTGTCAAATTTTGTTTCATTTATTTAAATGATACACACTTATATGCAAACTCAGTGTACTTTAAGAATATGAATTTTGACAAATATAAGAATTAAAGTGATGCAGAAGAAAACAATGAGTGGTTGTGTAATTTGTTAGAGTCAAACACTAAGTGCTATCATCCCTCTCTCTTCCCCTGTTAGGATTAGGCTTGATTATATGTTGGAAGAAAACACACAGTATTAGCGTGACTAAAACAAAATATGACCTTATCTCAAAAAATAAATTTGAGGTTGGGTATCTTGGACATTATAGAAACTTGCTTCTATCCCAGCTCCTACTTTCCTGTTCTAAAATCCTCAATTAGATCGCTTGTTTCAGAATAAAGCAGCAGCTATCACCACAGGCTTCTAGACAGCAGAGTGGAAGAATAATGTCCTAATGTAAAGATTTCCAGAAAGCCTTTCAAATAAATTGTTCTGGTATCTCATTGTTGAGACATTAACACACAGTCACACTAGCCTGTAAAAGATGCTGGGAAATGTGATCTTTTATTCCGGATAACTGTGCCTAATAAAAGTTTGGACTTATTGACTATGGAAGGGGGATGACGGTTATTGATAAGTGTCCAACAGTGATTGCTACAATTATTTGTCAATTTTTTCACTTTATTGTTCTATATTGTATATATTGTTTCTCTTTCCATATTAGATTATATGCTCCCTTGAATAGAAACTATATATATATAAAATAAACGAGCAATACTAATTCCATGGCATAGGCCAGAAACATTAACAGAACTTACAAATATAACACTATTAAAATCTGGAGAAATCCAGAGAAGCTTACTGAAGTGGACACAGTTTCAGCTGGGTATTAAAGAATGGATTAAAACTCAAGAATTTATTCATTCAGTATTATTAAACTGTAGTTCAGGAACAGGGTGAAATCAAATCTAGAGGAGACCACTGACCAGTTTTTATAAAGAAACAGCATTTCTATCACAGGAATAAGTAGATTTTTTAAAAAGTTTTATTAATTTTATGGTTATAACATGGGTACATTAAATTTCATTCTATAACAACCTGGGTACATTATTTTAATTAAAAAAAGATACTAGTTGTATCTGTGGCCATGTTTTTAAATGTTACCATTATCTAGGAAACTGTAAATAAAGGAAAGTCATTTCTATGATAATACTTTTTAAATTTAGTTAGGTGCTTGTAAGAGGTAGGTTCCTGCTAGGAAATAAGATCTAAAAGAAACAGGACTGCAAGTTTCCAGCACACAGTTTTAATGGCACTGCTCTAGAGTCTATGTGTGTCTGTAAAGGAAGGGATGTCTCTAATTCCCTGTTTGATGGAAAGCTTATGACAGCCATTTCAATAAAGCACTAAAGTATCAGAATATAGTAAATCCAAAAATAAAAGACAAATCCTGTGCATTCCACCTGCTTCTTTAACTCCTGTATTCTGTTCCTCTCAGGGTGTTTTGCCTTTCATCTCAGAAGCCCACAGAACAATGTCCCTGGCAGTTAAAGCATGTTGACACACTTGACATCCAATTTAGTTAATGCTAGGTCAGTCTGAGAGATGCACCAGCACCGGTATGTATGCCGCAGAGAAGGCCATATGCGACTACCAAGGAATACCTTCTAATTCCCAGGACACTTGTTAGACAATTCTCATGTCACAATACCCACAAGAGAGCTCGAACAATCAGTGGCACAATCACACACTCAGGTTAACGGATTGTTTTGAGAGTTAATGTGTTAAAATATATTGCCTTTATTCCTTCTCTCTCTGCAATGGATTCTTCCCACAGTTCTTACCGTCAGTTTAAGATTCCAAAAGATGACGATGAGTTACTTTACACAGTGTTATTGGAATAATCATTACAGTCATTATTTTTAACACAGTACAGTATTTATTTAAGCTTTGTCTGTAGCACAGTTTAATTTATCTGATGTCTGTCACCTTTCACAAGAACTGGCAAAGTGCATCTAGTTGTTGCATTAGCAAATCTAAACACACAATGGGGCATGCTGCCAATGCAAATTAATTATACAACACAGCCCAAATATGAATATTTGCGCATGCTGATGAAAACTGGTGACTTCTTTGTTGTTTGTTGTTGTTCTTTTTTCTTGTTTTTTTATTTTTTACAAGTTATACCTTTTGTATATGTATTCCAACTCTTAGGTGAAGTCCTAGATGAAGTTCAATACTTTATAATTACTATTAAAATAATAAGAAAATTAGTTCATGTTAAAATCTTTGCATTCTTGAATATCAGTAATGTTATAAATCCCCGAAAAATGACTTGTTTCAAACCACAGATACCTTAATATTTATGAACTTAAAAGGTTACTTTAAAATTTGAGTTCCATCCATATATCAGGCACGCTATTAGGTGATGGGAATAGAACAAAAAATACCTGAACCAACTGGTATTCCTGAGAATAACTGAGATTCAGAGGCATATTCTATCCTTCAAGGTGGTTTGAAATTTACAAATAGAATGGGGGGTATATTTCACTCACAGATGGGTGACAATAACATCAAAAACACTAAAAAGGGAAAATGTTTAAAATTTGTCTGTTCTTTAATTTTATAACAATTCTAAATTCACAAAAATTGCAAAGATGTGGGAACAGAAATTTTCCTGTAGCGTTTAACGCCTTGCATTGGTATGGTACATATTTTATAATTAGTAAACTAAAATTGATAGTTATTAACTAAAGCCCATATTTTAGGCACATTTACCCAGTTTTTACCTAATGTCCTTTTTCTGTTTCACGATCCCACCTAGAATACGACAACACATTCAGTAGTCATGTTTTTTTTTTTTTTTTGATGACCTTAATATATGGGAACAATATTATTCAGTAGAATGTCCCTCAATTGGGATTTGTCTGATTTGTTTTTAATGATGAGATTGAATAGGCTATCCATATTCTCTTTCAGTTGGATTTGGTCAATAAAGAACCCGAGTAGACAATCACAGAGGGATGAGGTTGTTTTATATTTCCACAGCTCTCCCCAAGTGCACACCTTAGACTGACTGTATCCCTCGAATACAGGGCACAACTCCCCTGAAGTTGCCCTATCTACAGTTCTCAAGTCCTCGTAGCCATTCCTCTCCTTGTCACTTCCGAGACTAAAAGGAATTTCATCTTTACTCTTTCCTAGATTATTTTATTACCCCTCCTGATTTCCCTACCCCTCACACACATCTTTGTAAACAGTCCCTTTGTTAAACACTCCTTGAATCAGCCTAATAAAGTTATGGCATCTTTTTCCACTGGAACCCTGATTGGCGCATTATTGAATCAAATTTAGCTTCTCTTCACATTGAGGCAGAACTAACTGCTTTCAATATATATCTTTATCGTACTATAATAACTTATAGGAGAAATTATTTGTTGATGGGTATTGTTATTCTTTAGCACTTTCATTTCTTTGAAATCCTCTCCAATGTGACAAAGATTTATTTATTTATTTTTCTATTTATTTTCCCTTTACAACTGACTACAATTCCAAATAACTCCATTTTATTGCATTACTTCCTCATATCCTTTATGGTTAGCTAAATGCCTGCTTACCAGGAGAGAATTAACTACTGCTATAGCTATAGTCACAAGGAATAGGGACAGGCTATTAGTTCACAACCCTCCCTTTGGGTCCCTGAGCTATACCCCGTTTCCTTCAAAATCCTATAGGCTGTCAGTTTCAGCTGAAACAGCCTTCCAGTCATCCTTCCCAGGCCACTGGACATATGAGTGAAGACATTGTGTACCTGGCAATTGAGCCCATCTGCCAAGTGAATACCATAATGTTTTCTCATATGATGTCACATGGTGCAGACAAGCTCTACCCAAAAGCCTGACTTAGGAAAAAACCATGAGATATAATTTTTAACATTACTATTTGATGCACTTAGGTCTGGATAGTTTGCTATGCAGAAATAGAAAACCAAAGAAGAATCTAATATTTGGAAGAGGGGTTTTCCCCAAATATCCTCACCACAAGACACTGCTTTGAGATGAGGGCAGAAGCTACAAGAGACTTAAAGGGACTATTAGCAAAAGCAGGAAACACTTCTAGAAGACTTGACAAGGGCTTTTAAAGACAATAAGGAAAATGTTATTGGAACCTGGAGAAAAGCGGACGTCTATTACGGGATGAAAGGTTTGGTGACACTGCGCTTATAGAAAACTAGAACTATGGCTAGATGTTCATTATACCATGTGTTCAAGAAAGGTTTTCACAGTGTATGTTTGATACAATAGGAGACACACAAAAATCAACAGCATTATTTCATTTGTGGTATTTTATTATAATAAGTAGTTAATAATAAAATATGCATATATGAATTTTTAAAAATGGGAATGTGTATCATGATGGTATCCTATTAGTCCAATAAGAAAGCTTCATGGTTTATAGTTGATTGGGGTAATATTAAGCTTCTGTGACTTGAAATACCACTTCTACTATATGGTAATCTTCAATTACCTATTAACTTATTTTCTAGTTAAGCAC
The DNA here is from genome assembly GCA_028534135.1 of Potos flavus. Classification (NCBI taxonomy): domain Eukaryota; kingdom Metazoa; phylum Chordata; class Mammalia; order Carnivora; family Procyonidae; genus Potos; species Potos flavus. The sequence continues at coordinate 113,437,995 of CM052895.1, read as the reverse complement.
TTCATTATGTTACTTGGATGTCCAAATCTGTAAGCACAATTATCAAAGATTTTAATTATGCATTAAATTTAAACAATGTGTTCCTCTATTGCTTGTACATATTTCTGAGGTTAGTTATTATGGATGTTAATTGCAATATAACTGTGGATTTTGGGTTGTAAGAATTACTGAAGATTTTTATATTCCGGTTTAAAGTGTGCTTGTAGGCCAGCATCCCAGATGTGAGAAAAATAAATGTGCTTAAAATTGTATTAGCTCTTCTAATAGTGAGACAGTGTCTAAATCGATCTTAAAAATGTTCAATTTAGCTGAAGTTTTCTTTGTCAAGTAATCAATGTGTTTACTGAATGATAAAAGTGGTGTCAAGATGCTAGTGAGACTCAAAGTTATTTGGAAGATATAATGTGGGCCAAGGAAAATTCACTAACGTGACCTTTACCATCATTAGTCAGAACTGATGATATGCAAGAGATAAACGGAACATCTGTTTGCATTTTTCCAAAGTGTAAAAGTGAGGTAAGTAGTTGACCTCCCAAATAAACACTGGAAAAAAGTTCGGTAAAAATGGGCACGGGCAACAGATGGCACCCTCTCTGTTGATGGCTTTGCTTCTGATTTGAGAGAGTTTATAAATATTTTAGGAGCTGAATTAAAATACAGAAATCACTAAAGAATATCTGGTAGGTAATTATCTACTTAAACGTAGTTTGTTCTAGTCTTTGGCTCCTGCCTTTCATTCACAACCTTGTACACAGAGGAAAATGTATAAGGTGCGGCTTAACTCTGAGCAATTGTTCAGCAAAAATAGATAATGGATGCTTCCCCCCTCCCCATTTTGTTAGAGTGATCACATTAATCGTTATTTAAATTGTGAAAAATAGACATCAGGCAATGAAAAGAAGGAAGCCTTGAAGAAATGTCCTTGATGCTGAACAAGGCTTATACAAATGGCAACCTATTGAGTGCAGAATAAATGAGGTAATTACCATTCAGTTCTACAGATGGAAAAGCTGAGTCACCAGGAGGTTAAGAGACTTGCCCAAGGTCACAGAAGAAACTACTAGCATTATTACATAGTTCCTCTTATTCCCTTTCATTTCTTCTATTTTATCTAGTACAATTGGCAAGAAACATCCAAAGATATTTTCCACATACATAGCAAGTCCATTCTTGCAATTTCACATTGACACAAAAACAATGAAAACAAGTTTGGGTCTTTGTGTTGTTTTGCTTTGCTTTTTCTCCACATTAATATATTTTACTCTTTATTTCTTTTGTCCTTGTCACTGCGAAAATTGGTTTGTTTACTTAATGTCACTAAGAAAGCAAAGATCAACTAGAATACACCAGAGTTTTCTACATCGGTGTTTCAGAAAGTGAAAGTATGTTCATGGAAACCCCAATGTAAACAAAACTCTCTTTCTCTTTTGATGACTCATTTAAATAGAAATCAGTTTGCAATATATGAATTACAGAAAAGCCAATAAACTAAAATAAAAGTAATTGTGATATTATATTACATAAATCTATAATATTTATTTTTCTAAGTGGTTAGTATTCTGATTTATGTTAGATTAACAGAAATACTAATTTAGTATGGCAAACATGGGGTAAATAATACTTGGATGCTACTTAATTTCTTATGGAATCCAAAATTGCCTGTGTGTTTTAACCGGATGCAAATTATAATTTTACATAATGTTGTATTTGTGAGTGCCATGGGAACCAGCCTATTTTGTCATATATGAGTTCACTTCATATATATATATATGGCTCTTAAATAGAAGCTAACTCCATCTTTCTATCTCTATAGCTCCTTACACAGATATTTCCCCCTTTCTCACATGGTCGTTACCCTAAAACATGTCAAAATTTACCTTCTTCCTACATTCTCCATTACTAGATAACTGTAAATAAGCTCTGTTCTATGAATGTTACAAAATATGGTCATAGGTATTAAATCTACACACACACGCACACACACACACCCCTCCATCAATTTGTCACTCTTGTCTTTCTCAGATAGTTTTGTCTCTGTGGCAGGTCAACACACACATAGAGGGTCTAGTCATGTATGTCAAAGGCATACAATATTTTTATAATAACAGGAAAGCTTGTATTATAAAGAATCAAAAAAGAATCAGATTTATAGCCAAGCAGGATAATTCCACAAACAACATGCTGGCTTAATGGAAAACCCTGGTCACCAGCCAGGACTATACTGTAAGTATAGGTAGGAATTGCCCTAAGATAGTAATTTGTAACTGAAATTAAATTTTTCAGTTCTTTATCTTGTTTTATTTTTTTTTAAGATTTTATTTATTCATTTAATTGACAGAGAGAGAGGGCAAGAGAGGGAACACAAGCAGGGGGAGTGGGAGAGGAAGAAGCAGGCTTCCCGCTCAGCAGGGAGCCTGATGCAGGGCTGATCCAAGCACCCTGGGATTCTGACCTGAGCCGAAGGCAGACGCTTAACAACTGAGCCATCCAGGCGCCCTCACTTCTTTATCTTAAAAACAAAAGCCATTTCTTCTCCATTTTTTGAAATACATTCTCTCTTCCCTTAGCTGCATGTTAGCCTGGTTTGCTTTCTATCTCTCTATCAATTCCCATTTGGTTATTTTTTTCCTGTGAAGTTTTTGTTGTCGTTGTTTGTTTTTTCTCATTTGCTTCTTTTCTGAGTAGGGGCCCTTAAATATTAGGTTCTGTCTTTCAACTTCTTGTCTTCCCTCTCTATACAATTTTCATGAACAAGACTATCAAGGATTTTCTGATATTCCTAAATCTATGCCTCCAGCCAAATTTGCATAACACTTCTTGAACATTTTATAGATGCCTCAACGTCAAAATTACAGTGACAGAATTCAATTCCTATAAGCCAAAATACTTTACTTTTCCATGCAAGTTATCTGAGAGAATGGTATCTGTCATACTCAAATTAGTCAGCTTTTACTAGATTTTTGCTACATATAAAACAATCCCAAATTTATTTGTTCGCTTCCCCAAACAAAAATCCTGGTTCTCATCACTGACCCCTTCCTCTCATATACAGCTTTTTCTGAAAATAAATAAAAGTATTAAAAAAAAAAAAAAAAGCAAGGATGACCAAATCAGAAAAATATTATCAGAAAAATGTTTTTTTTTTAATGTGTATAAAAGTGAGATGAATTGAGATATGCAGTTATGGTAGAGAAGGGCCTTTTTCTTCTTTTTTTTTAAGATCTTATTTCTTTATTTGACAGAGAGACACAGCAAGAGAGGGAACACAAGCAGGGTGAGTGGGAGAGGGAGAAGTAGGCTTCCTGCTGAGCAGGGAGCCATATGTGGGGCTCGATCTCAGGACCTGGGATCATGACCTGAGCTGAAGGCAGATGCTTAATGACAGCCACCCAGGCACCCATGGAAAGGGCCTTTTTCATTTTCTTCAAGATAGTTCAAGTACACATGGATAATTTATAGAATTATAATATTTTCAGCACAAATAAGAGTTAAGTAATATTCTCATAAAGTTCTTGGGCGCCTGGGTGGCTCAGTTGGTTAAGAGGCTGACTTCAGCTCAGGTCATGATCTTGGGGTCCTGGGATCCTGCCTTGCCTAGGGTCTTCCCTGCCCAGGGGGGAGTCTGCTTGTATCCCTCTCTCTCTGCCCCTCACCTTGCTCATGTGCTCGCATGTGCACACACTCTCTCTCTCAAATAAATAAATCTTTTATAAAAAATAAAGTACAAAATTCTTCAATACAGATAAACCACTGATATTAATATATTTAGAAACTTCAGTTTGTATTGAGAAAGTAAGACTTTATAATTAGCTCTTTCACTAAATCTGTAAGTCATCAGTAAAAGTGACATTGAGAAAAAGGGGAAGGGTGGAAAGGAGATAGGAATGGATGAATGGTTAGACAAATATGCTCTGTAAGGTGTACTTGAAATCAATCACTATTAATCTTGTTCAGTTAGGTGAGCAATTGTTTAACTAGACTGCTTTTCTGAACTCACCACTTGCTTTACCCATTTTTCCTATGTCTTTATTGATTGCCAATGAGGTTGTCATTTTGACTAATGCATTTATTTAAGGGCATCAAGTAATGACGATCTTGTTCCTTTGGCTTATGGAAAAGTGATGCCCCTGTGGATTTCAGGCAGATACAGAAGGAAGATATATTAAAAAACAACAACAGATTAGATGCAAAATATGCAAGAACAAGGAAGGGGAAAATGGAAATGGAAAAATCATGACATGGCAGAATATATGGGGTTATTTTTTCATTTAAGTTGTATTTATCGTCTTCTTGGTTTAATAATGAAGTTTAAATTTATGTAATACTCATATCATTTATTTAAATTCCATCACTTTAGTAAATATATTCATGGTTCTAACCAGATGATTTAGAAAGGGAGAAGGGGTGGGTAAAATGTGAATTATGTCATCGGGTCACTCTTGGACCACTTTCTGGAGGCTTTCTGCCTCCCATTGTGTCACTACAACAGAGTGATTAAGTCACAGTGCAAACCTAATTATTACTTCCCTGCACACATCGTTCAGTGATATTCTCCACACTTTCTAACCTCGCAAAAAGATGTCTCAAAATCCTAACTAATTATGTAGCTTCCTCTTGTTTTCTGTGCTTCCACTTTTAAACATTTTGCCCACAGCTGTTTCGTGCCAACAGCCTCCAATCAAGGCTCACCTGAAGTCTTTCCTTTGGCCCGGTCTAAAGCTTTCCCACTCCTCTTGTCTGTGTTTGATTCTCTGCCAAAATGCATGTAACGGTGGCTGACAACCCCGCTCTGGCAAGCTCTGAATAACTTTGCGTCTCTCATTTGGGAGTACTTCATTTATTTCCACAAATATCAGGGTTTCAGGTCAGGATTTTGTGCCTGGTCTTCTAGGAGTGATCCGTTGGGCACTAAAAGGGACTCTAAGCTAAAATGGCTTAGAACAGATGGACGACCGATAGAATATGTGGGTGGAGGAGGCCAAAGGCTGGCTTTGAAAAAATACCATCAAGGACATCCTGATCCTATAGCTATCACACTGATGAAACAAGGAGAATGGACTACACAATCTTCCATGTGCCTCAAGATCCGAAATGCACTTCTCGATGACCAGATTTTGTCAAAAATAAGGAACTCTGGATTATACTTGAGGAGAAGCAGCTGCCTCAGAGACATGCTGGAGAATGGAGAAGAAATATCTTTTAAAAGTCCTACTGAAGTTATCTCTAAGGAGTGCTTTCCTGACATCTATTAATAAGACATATTCTTATTGGTCTATTAATGTTCTCCAAGATAATGATAATACCTATAATGATAATGAGAAATATGTTAGAGCACTTCTAATTATCTCGGAATTTCTGTGATAGAGGGAGACAGTTATCCCTGCGTCCATTTCACAGTTAAGGAAGCTATAAATGCTGAACTATAAGGAGAAAGAGGTCTTTCTTCATAAGGATTATGCAAGGGTCCTACAAATATTTTATAAAATGCTGCAACTAAGATAAATTATATTAAATAAATTATATTACTCGAATAATACCTCTTACCAGGATAAGACTTGGAAATTGGCATTTGGGATCATAGTATAAATACACTGTCTATGATATGACAGAAGTAAGCAGACTCTAGATCTACCAAAAGGCAACATGACACTTACTGGACATCATCCTAATATTATAAATGTATTTAATATGATATATGTATGTAACTCAGGCAGGGTGGAGGGACAGGCACAAGACAGACTCCTTACTGACTCCATAAGCTCCCAGTGCCCCATCTTGTGGACTGTAGGCCATTTGTCTGCAGGATGCCTCCACTCTTTCACACCAACGAGCACACACACGAAGGGTAGTCCCCAGCTTCGTGGGGCAATCACGGCCCTCTTTTCTACCCTCTCCTCCTGAGTAAGCACATGGCCATGCAGGGGAAGAGATGTCAGTCCATCCCATATGCAGTTATTCTTTTGGGAAATATCTTTCTCTTCAAATACTATACTTCCTGAGAGGTGACTCTGCCTATCTCCCCAGATATATTTTCATGTTGTTTGGGGTAGAGGGCATGAGTGCCAACATTGGAAGTGTGGCTTTTTGTGAAAGGTTGATTTTGAGAGAACCCTTAGGAATGTGGTTGGCCTGAACTGATGAAATCCCTCTGAATTTAGAAGTGAGGAGAATTGGGTGTTATAAGCCTTTAACTATAAGCTTTGTCACAACTCTGGGCAGATATAAATGATGTCACTTAGCACCTAACTACTGCTAACTAAAGTATTTATAAAATAGATGGTAAAATATAAAATATATGTTGATAGTATAAGTGTTCAATTTAATATGTTTGTCTAAATTTTCTGGAGATTCTATAAATTTTTGCAACTCTACAAATGCACTTCTCACAGAGAACAAAATGCAACATTGCAAAATATAGAATGAGATGAGGATATTGGGAATAAGTATTTTAAGTGATTCAACCTACCTTAAATTCAAAAACTTAGCAAAAATATTAGATGCCTAGAGTAAAATAATCCCTATCTTATATATACACACACATACAAACACACTCATAAAACTGTGCTAAAAATACATATCAGTTTGTGTTAGTTATTAAGCTTCTGTATCTTAATCAAACTTAACAAATTGGGTCTAGAAAACCAAAAAAAAACTATCATGTAATTGGGAAAGGGCATATCATGTTCTCTCTTTTGTTCTTATTTGTAGAAATTAAAAATTTTAATGTTAGAATGTTAAAAAATGTAATTTAAAATTATATACTAATTATTCTTATAGTATAAAATATATATTTTAAAATCAACCACATAGGTAGATAAATTATTCATTTAGTTAGATGTCACCCATAGCAAATCAAGGGTTCTATTCTAATGTGGTATCCTTTCAAATGTATTTTCTCTGATGTTAATTTGAATTTATTAACCTATGCAATTGAGAAATGAATCCCAAGGTAACAGAAAGAAACCAATAACAAAATAATTTATCTTTCAGTTTTGTTAATACTAGAGTGCAAACATTTGTTGAAGAACTGAATCACCTTATTAATCAATTTGACTATAACTTATCACCTTGCACGCCTCCCCTCCACCCAAATTTAAAAAAAATAAAATTGGAGACATAGACATATTAGGATAATTTATGAAATATACTAGATGAGGAAATACGTTCATTTTTTAAAACTCCACTTCTATAACCATAAATAAATATAAATATTTTTATATATGATAGTTCTATTTCCAGAATTTCTAAATTAAGAACAAATTCCACAAATTACACAAAAAACACAATATGCAGCATTTCTCCTAGACATGTCAATAAATAATACTTTTCTCTTTGAATTTATTAATTCAATTATTTAGATGAAGCAATAAAAATGTACTTGCCATTAACACACTGTTGGCCAGAATCACAACAACGAGAGCCAACAAACATCCTTCTGTATTCATTGAGAAGTTAGAGAAGGCAGATATTGTCCTTAGAGACTGAGAGATTTGTACTTTGCATGTGCTCATTCTATCAAAGGTATAAACACAAACGGTGGGATCCAACAGCAACACAAGAGGAAAACACCTTCTTGTGAGAAGGGTTGAGTAAAATGAAAAATATAAGTAATGGATAAAACATTTGGCTCCACATCAATAGTCACTGGGTAAATGGAAAATACTGGTTTTTTGGTGTGGGGGCATAGGGTAAGAAGGAAAAGTAGCCTTTACCTTTTTGCCAGTGATTTAAAGAATGTAGACAAAATGACCGAAAGTAGGAAGTTTTGAGTTTAAATAGTCTGCACTGTGCTTTTATCATCATTAAAAAGCACCTATATTATTAGTTAAGTAAGTTCTTATAAAATTAACCCAGGACACAAAGTTTTCTTTTTCTTTTCCTTTTTCCTTTTCTTTCTTTTCTCCTTTCTTTCTTTCTTTCTTTCTTTCTTTCTCTTTCTTCCTTCCTTCCTTCCTTCCTTCCTTCCTTCCTTCCTTCCTTCCTTCCTTCCTTCCTTCCTTCCTTCCTTTCTTTCTTTCTTTCTTTCTTTCTTTCTCTCTTTTTTTGTTATTGGCAAACTTCTCATAGCTTTGCTTTTGTAACAAAATATAATTATTGGAACTGGAACTGGAACTATTTGCCTTATCTGTTGATTAAACTTGTCATGTAAATTTGGCTTTTGAAAGATATTATAAATAAACACCATACCGGTAACAATGTCTTAGCTGAGTAATTATTGGGCAATATGGGGTATTCAGGTCAGACCACCACAAGACTTTCTTAGAACAGAAACAAAGATTAATCTGGAATAATTTAATTTTTATACTTAATTTAGAATGCATAATATTTTTGTACTACCAGATATTTGAACTAATGGCTAGTGTCTGCTTTTTTTATGCTTTTTAATATTATACTCAAATATGTGTGAGAGAGTATTAAGAAAATAAGAAAAGAATAATTAGTAAATTGATATATTAGTGAGTCTCTTATAATTACAACTGGTTGATGAAGATCTTACCTATCTCTCTGCTCCTCCTCCTGCCCCCATCATCTCATCTTTCTCCTCCTCCCAACCTCTTCTTTATTCCTCTATAATCTCGGAACTATAAAAAATTATAACATAGGCCAAAAATAGAAGTGTTTGATAATCTGACACTTTTCTCCAAAAATATGTATACCAAAATGTATTGAAGTAGAGATCCTTATGCTGAATATTCTTAATCTTGATTACAATCTTTTACTCTCAAATCATTTTTATGCTCTTCTGTCTGCTGAAAAAGTCCCACTACTGCTATTTATTTATTTATTTATTTATTTATTTATTTATTTATTTTTACCAATCCCATCTTATCTTTCAATTCAGGTATCATCTTCTCTAGAAAGAATTGCTTCGCTTCTTCTTTTCTTAAAAAAATATTTTATTTATTTACTTAACACAGAGAAAGAGAGAGCGAGAGCACAAGCAGGGGGAGCAGCAGAGGGAGAGGGAGAAACAGGCTTCCCACTGAGCAGGGAGCCTGATGTGGTGACCCCCAGACCCTGGGATCATGACCTGAGCAGGAGACAGATGCTTAACCCACTAAGCCACCCAGGCGTCCTGATTAGCTTAGCTTCTTAACTTCATCAGATAGCCAATCCTCCTTTATGATCCAATAAATTTCTAGATGTAGCTTTATCATTATATTTAACCCATTCTTTTATAGTTACTTATTTATATGTCTCTTCCCACAAAATTATAGAAATGCTTTGAGAACAAGTATTTGTAAGATATTATTATATTTTGAATCTGGCATGGGACCTGAAACATATCAAGTTTCAAAATGTATATGATGAATACACAAATATAGGAGCTAATAAATTAGTTGAATTAGTATGTATTTAATTATTTGCTTTGGTTTAGGAATCATGTTAGATGTCATGAGAAAAACAAAGGATAGCATAATTCTCTTCTCCAAGTTTTCGGGAGGACAGCCTGCATATTGATACTATGTAGCATTGGTATTATATTTCATCACATGTAGCTTAATTTATTGATATATGGATGATGAAAATGAAGTTTTATCTCAATGCCCAGCTCCAATGGTAGTAATTTCTCTGTATGGAATGCCATATAGAGAGAGATTCTGGCAGTGCCTGTCACATAATGGTTGCTCAATAAATACTTACAGGATATATTATTGAATGAACAAACTATCTCTTAAATGTGATTTTTCTCTCTAGATGATGACTTGTCTTTGTTCTCTTTTTCATCTTGATTTCTCAAGACATTCTTTGTTGCTCTTGATTAACAAATGGTAGTGGGTCATCTTGGATCCACCAAAATGATAAAACAATGAAATAGAGATGGAGTTCTTTGAAGCCATCCAAGTTACGAAATACCAGAGTTTGGACTTTTTGATGGGAGATAAATACAATTATGTTTTTCATTTTGTACTCACGTTACAAAACATATCCTATTTCAAATACTCCCATTAATTAACATACTCTAGCAGGATAAAAGAGTTTTCATATTTTAAAAATGGCTATTTTTAGAGGTTCTAACTTTTACCCATGTGATAGTGTGAAACAGTATTTGCATTCTCTTGATTAAAATAGAAATTTGCTAGATTTTCCCCATGGTGTTTTAACATATTCTGAATTCCATAGGCATTGTCTGTACATTGCAAATTAAATGTCTTCTCATTGTCTAAGATATCTACTTGCACGGCTTTATGATGCTACTTGGTGAACTAAACTTTTTATACTACCGTAGTCAAATTAATTTAAATTTTCCCTCAAGATATTTTCCTTTTATATAAGGTTTAAGAAATCTTTTCCTAACCAGGTATCATGAAGATAGGCTTCAGTACTTTTCGGCATCATTTTTAAATCTCTCTCTTTTACATTGAGATCTTTCCTCCATAAAGAATTAGTAACTGTGTGTGATGCAAGATGGGAAAATGCATTTAGGCTGTTTGCTTATTTACTTATTTGTAGATGAACGGCAAGGTGAAAGGTGACATAAATACATCTTTCACTCAGATTAAATGTTTTGGGGTTAAAACAAAGAGTGAATCAAAGAATGTGTATTAGCATAAAATGACAAGAATCTGAATTAATTTAATGGTAATCAGAATGTTAAAAAAAATAGTGCGGGAGATATAGGAACCATTACTAAGGAAGAATTAGCCAGAATTTAGAGCTGGCCAATTTTCTTATTGCATGATTATGTAATGGGGGTAATGTTAGAATAAAATGTAAAATGAAGAGAAGAATTTGGCCGAAGTGATAATAAAGGATTTATCTCTGACCACATTACAACAGATTATTTTAAAAAGGCCCAGGGTGAACACATTAATGCTTTGACTCCTCAGAAGCATATCACTGGCATTCAGTAAATGCTTGCTGAATGAATGTAAATTCTTTAATGAATAAAAGCAGTAAGCCATAGGTCAGGATTAATAAAGAGCTATTATCAGATAACCAGATATTATTGTATTGAGAAAAGAAAGTATTGAAAATATCACTGATATTACTACAAGTCTGCCACGTCCAGAAAACCAGCTAAGACGGATCTTAGTGTATGGAGTTAGAACCTCAACCCTAAGTGGTAAGAAAGTATGAAATTTGTTTCTGTGCTGGTGATGCTAGGTTAATCTGTGAGTTTATAGTTGACTCTCCTTGCTCTCTAATCTGCTTTAGTCTTCCTGAGCCTGAGGCATTCCTGTTCTCAGGCATTATATTTTGTCAGAAGGAGGCCAGGCAGCTATTGGTAGTTATTGATTCTAACGCAAAGAAGAACAGAGAAAATGCTGAATATGAGGTGACAGGCAGGCACTCAAGTGGAAACATCAAGGAGAATTCCAAGGATGTTGGACTGGACATAGGCGGCCATTTAAGGTGATCAAATATTTTAAGAGTTTTTAACATTTCACATGAAAGCAGATTAAGACTCACATCATTCTATTAAAAAAATAATAATGAAAGGTAAATCAAATTCTCTAACTCTCCACTAAAACCAGTCTAATGTAATAATAATCACTACCATTTATTAACTACATATTTTTGTCAATATCTTGTTCAATTTTCATACAGCTACAAGTAGAGCTGACTACTTAACTCCCTTAACTGACATAGAAAATGAGAGGTCAAGTGATTTTTTTTTTCCAGATAATTCAAGAGGTAACTGACAGAAGCAAGGATCTAAATTCATGTCCGCCTGCCCCTGAACCCTGTGATTTGATTTCTGAGCTATTTTGCCTTCCCACCTGGAGAAGCAATGACAGAGAATATAATTTCTGAGAAGCAGGAAAAAGGATTTGCACACAGAAAGCATACCTCTGCCTGCCAACTGATGCTTAAAATCCCCTTTACAGAGTGTTAAATTCTTTGCTTCCACAGACTGAGATAAGGTTTAAAATGCAAATAAACTTTAGAGAGATAACATTTGGGTGTAAATTCATGAAAAAAATATAAAATCTTTTTGTGAGCAGATTTGTTTAGGGAATTATGACTATGTGCCACATGGCATAGAAAGGAGGGGGAAGACTGGGGCAAGGGAGAGAGAAGGGGACCTTAGGAGATGAAGGTCCTGCATCACTGTTATTCTTGTGTGAGAGTTTGTCCTGAATTTTATCCTGCCATGACATTAGGATCTACAGGAAAATAACAATAACGGCAAGCGAAACAAAACAAAACGTGGTTTTTGAGAAACTTTCCTATTTTTGAACTCCGAGAAGGGAATAAAAACAATAATACTTACAGGAAAGGGAATATATGTAACTCTCTGATTTTGATTTCCTGAAAATTGCCACTAAGCCGTATTGGTCCCCTCTGCCTCCCTCCTCCTCCACAGTCTTCTTTTTAAAAGCTGTGCATTCAACTGTGTTCAGAGAGCCATTTCTACCTGCCAATGTTGTCTCTGGGAAAAGAGGCAAGTTAAAAGAAGGACATTTTGCTGCTCCTGTAATATTAGGAAATGTGCACAGCTGCTACAAATATGCTCCAAGGGTAACATCTGGAAAGAGAGCTCCCCGATTGATTAAATCATTGCCATTTAAGTGCAAATACACATCTTTCCTTACAGCTTTTCTCTCTCTCTCCCTCAATCCCCAGTTTATAACTTAAAAAAATCCTGCTTTAAAAATACCCGCATTTTTCCTAAATTTAGAATTTGTCTGAAGTGCGTTTGATTTGAAATTCACATGTATTAAGCAGTATTTAATCTGAAAACTGAAATCGTTTTGACAAATCCTCATAGTGCTTTCTTTTAACACTAAGTAATTAACTGACCCCATGTTAAAGAATGGGGAATATTTAATAACTGAAGAAAGTGCCAAGCAATTCCCAGTATAAAAACTGCAGTATTCAGAATGTGCAGAGAAATGTCTACAGGAAATTTAATTATCAAACAGGGAGATCTAAAGGGATGTTAGTTTACATTCACAAAACTTGAACTGCTTCCAGATAAGTTAGTAAAGAAATCTCTAGGACTCTAATTTTTTTCCAAACAAATATGTCTTGTCAACTGAAGTGAAAAAACACCACACTTCCATGATGAAGGATGAAGTAAAATAAAAAAATTTCTGTCTGTGGAATTTCAAGAACTGTTCTAATCAAGAGAAAATGCTTTTGCATGCAATTTTAACTTTGTCAATTTAAATTATTTCATATTATAGGCTTAATATAACAGAAAGAGCCTTACTTATGATGATAAAAAGATAAAGTAGAAATTTAGTACTAGCAAAGTTGATTTCAGAATGAAGGTAACATGAAACATCTCCTCTCTCTCCCTCTCTCTCACACACCCACACACACTTGCTATGAAATAACTACCATAATGTTAGGCTTAAATAAATACATAAAAAAACTGTAAGTTTCTCCCCAAGCATTTCATTAACTGTTGTGCATTGTCAGTTGTCAAAAGATAAAGTATGGGATACATGCTCCCCGCTCTATCAGAAAGCAGAGCAATCCTATGAAACCTTTTGTAAGTGGGAATCACATAAAACGAAGAAGCAATTACCACTTCATTAAAGCGAAAATCCTCTTCGGATTTCTTTCAGTAAGGAAAAAACAGGTACTAATGTAGGTCTTTCATAAAAGCAAAGTGGTATAAAGACTTTCAGATAGAGGGGGAAACCTGTATTCCCCAACTCACTGGATTCTATAACTAATTTTTCAAGGAACTAAAAGTACTACCATTTATTGAATATATATTACATGTCAGGCACTGTATTAAACACTTTAGGGGCGCCTGGGTGGCTCAGTTGTTAAGCATCTGCCTTTGGCTCAAGTCATATCCCAGGGTCTTGGGATTAAGCCCTGCACTGGGCTCCCTGCTCAGTGGGGAGTCTGCTTCTACATCCCCCATTCCCCTGCTTGTGTTCCCTCTCTCACTGTGTCTTTCTCTGTCAAATAAATAAAAATCTTTTAAAAAAAAATACTTTATATATCTCGTTTGATTCTCTAGCCATTATATCACTTTATGAACGGTGTTTATTTTTTGTTTTTTGGTTTTTTTTTTTCCAGTTTGCAGAAGTGGAATCAAGTCCTAAGTGGTTAGGCAATTTGACCCAGATAGCCAAAGTGGGGAAAAAATTGAATCCCATCTCCCTGATTCCCATATCTTCTCTCTTCCCTACGGTGATCTATTACCTCCAAAAATGTAACCTGAAACATAGATCAATGTGCAATCCCCGAAAAGATGTTCACTGATATTTGTTACCATTTTTAAGCACAAAGATAAATCTCATAAGGAGGTTAAGGCCATTAGGCCCCACTCAGCACATATAATGTACTATTAGTAATACCTCTATTTTCAGGTGGATTAACTTATTATCTACACAAGGGATCATAATATAAAGTGGAGGATTACATTAATTATACTGAAATGTACACAGTTCTCTATGCAGTATAAGACCACTATTAACCATCATAGCCATTCATCTTTGCCAAGTATTTTAATTATTCCTGAAACTCATGAGTTTCTTGTTATTTGAATTTTATGACTTGCACAACTGAAATATTTTTAAAAGTTTAACTTTGTCAAAATTCCATGTTCTAATTTAATGTCAGTATCATGAATTATAATTTCAAAATAGATAACGTCCCTATTGCGGCATATATGTTTGAGAAAGAATACAATGTACATTACCTTGCGACTTTCACAAAATTTTCAGAACCATTTAACATCTGTTTCAGAAAAATGGCTCCCTCAGTTCTTGGCTTTCTGCTTTTCAATGTGGAAATAAATCACTTGCATTTTCTGTCTTTTCCTTTTTCAGTCTAGTTCAAACTGATCATCTATAAAAGTTATCAACTATCACATAGTGCTATGAAATAGGACTATAAAATTAAAGATTGTTGTGCATCAGATTATTATAAATTAGTAGCGATGAGAGAAGAAGCTGGATGATCTGGTAGCCTACTCATAAAGTATCCTTACTTTATGCTCAGTTCAATAATTGGGATTTCTACAGGACTATCCTGAAATTATCAGTCTTATTGAGATTTATTGCTTGATGTTCAGATGTGAAAGGTCAATGTAAAATGTATTATATTACCTGATGATTTAGCAAACTTATACATATTTAAACAATTTTTGAGAGATTTGGAAAGGTAGACTTGAGATTTCTGAGAAGAATGTAACATAAAGGAGAGGAATCTAGCATGTGGAGGTATAATTAAGTTATTATTAGGGACTTTATTATTTATAGCCTTTGATCCTTTATAAATTAAATTATAAGGTTTCATAAAGCCACCTGCTCTGAATTTAAAAGAAGTAAGCAAGAAAAGTAAATTATTGCTCATTTATTATTTTAAGGAGCTAATATTTGCCCTACAACCAAAACCTTAAAAGACCTTCTTATATTACTCAGTGATCTTTAATTCCTGTGCATTTTAGTTTACATTTTGGAAGGACCTGAACCTTCACAGTCTGCATTTTAAGTTGTTATTGAATGGTATAGAAATTTCTATCCTTTATTGACTAAGGAATAACCATTTATAATTAATGTAATATATATTTTAATTTATTCTATGCTATGCAGCATCATAACATTTTAATACGGCCCCCTAGTCTATGTCCTATGTAATTTCATAGCCATGTCAGTGGGATTTGTGATTATGAGGGGATATCACTCTGATGATTATGTTACGTTTTATGGCAGAAGGAATTATGGTCTCTAATCAGTTGACTCTGAGTTGATTGAAAAGGATATTATGCTGGGTGGGCAAAATCCTTAAAAGGAGTGAGGCAGATTCTTATGATAGCCTTAAAGAAGCAAGATGCCACGTCCTGGAGATCACATGGCAGGGAACGGCAGGCAGCCTCTAGCAGCTAAGAACAGTCCCTTTTGACAGCCAGCAAGGTAACCACTATTATTTCAGTCCTATAACTGCAAGGAAATAAGTTGGGCCAACAGCTAGTGAACTTCAAGATCCCTGAACCTCAGGTGAGCTCGAAGATCTGGTTGACACCTTGATTTCAGTCTGTGATATCCTGAGCAGAGGACTTAGTCACAGAGTGCTTAGAATGCCAACTCGTAGAAGTGTGAGATAGTAGAAGCTACTGAAATGTACGGTGATGTGTCACTCGACAACAGAAAACAAACACAGCCTTCTTCTTACTCGGGGGCAATCCACCATGATTTCAGTCTTGGTGAAACTTTGAAAATTCAGAAAAAGATGTGGGAAATTGTGCACAATTTTAGCAGACATAGCAGCAAGTTCCCACAGATGGCAGAACACCCTTGCTCTAAGAGAGTCTTGCTAATCACCATCTGAACTTTAAGAGGTACATTTTAGGACATGGAAGAAAGTAAAACAGACCCTGACTGGATTCTGATCAGATTCTACCTCTTATGAAGATACTGAACTTAGCATCCCTTTGCATCCCATCCTCAAGGATCAATTCCTGGAAGAAGGACAAAAGGAAAACAAGAAACGGAGAAAATGGTGTGAAAACCATGCAGTGACAGAAGTTGATGCTGAACTGGTTTGGTTGTAGTGGTGGCTCTAGACTGGAGCAGGGGCCATCCAGGCACCCTTCTGGCAATATCACATAAGGCAGGAAATTACGGAGTCCTGCTCTCTCATGGGTCACCTCCATTGGACCACAATTCACCTCCAAGCCCTGTGTCTAGGCTCCACCATCTCAGCCCCACCTCACCATTGGCTTTGAGAAAATAGTGCCAACCATAATCCACAGCAGTGACTACTGCTCTGGTCCGTGTGTCTCACAAGTAAAATGAGGGCATCACCGAACTCCTGGGCTTTATGTGGCTGAGAAAAATGGGTGGGGCTCAGTTAACTCTAGGCAAATCTGCTTACTGCTATCTTCTCAACTATTATGACTCTTGAATTAAAATCTAAAGTGTAGTCCTTCCTAACACGACTTCTCTCTTGGGGGCAAAAGATGAAACCTTGATTTGAGGAATGAGAGTGAGAAATGACTGAGGTTGATTTTGGTCCTTGGGACTTTTTCAGTTGAACACCTTTTGGCTCCAGTATGAAATTCAGGATAACAAGTATGGCAATCTGGCCTTTTCCCTTACGCATTGACCGACAAGTAGTGACGAGCAGCCAGTGATGCCACAGGATTATGAAACCATGGGCCTAAATACCAAAATAATTGAGAAGCACAATCCCTTCAAAAGAAAAATAATACTGGACCATAGCCCCTATCAGAAGTACACAGATTAGAAAAAAACGCAACCATATACTCTATCATTTGTATTGGTATATTTTGGGGAGTTAAATGTTACTATTACTCTTAATAATTACACTGGAACGACAGGTATCAAATTGGACAGCCACATGTGAATTGACTTATGATGAGTCTACTAATAAATATACTAAAACCGATAAGGGAACTTATGAGCAATATGAAAGAAAAAATTTACATTAAAAAAAGAAACAAAACACAACATTAAAAAAAATTTACTTGTTGAAATCCAAAAATAGGAAGATATATTGTCTTCTGCATATGAAAGGCCTCTGTAATCAGACCTCCCAGCTTTCATATCTTATAAAAATTATTTCTAATATACAACATTTTTCTTCATTTGAAAAAAGGATATAATATTTCAGTCTACTGCTGCTTTACTAGGTCATGGGATCTAACTAGAATGTAATAAAATTATTTTGTTTTCATTGCATAGCATTAATGATTACTTTCTACTTATTGTAAATGTAATGATTTTAAACTTATAGCATTGATAGAAGTTTTCTATTAAAAGAATAAACTTATTATATTAAAAAAGAATGAGACAATTTAAAGAAAATATTAGGTAAACATAGTGTAGGTAGAAAAGAAACAATTCCACATATCTGCCAATTGCATTTAAAATAAACTTTGTAAATGAAAATTAAGGAAAAAGAAAGTGCAGACCCCAGAAAGAGAACTAACCAAAATAAATAAATAAAAATAATAATAAATAAATAAGCTTACCCCAGGAGCCTAGCAAGAAACAGAACAGACTGAAAAAGAAAAGACATATTATAGTGGGTCATTATGCTTATACTAAGAATTTTGTATTTTACCTTGAATATAATGGGTATTTTTTAAATGAGAAGTAATACATCTAAAGGTGCTTCCTGTATAAAGATTACTTTGTAAAAGTATGCAGTAGAAAGTAGAGAGCCAGGATATGTTAGAGATGCCGATACCAAGACTATGGCAGCAGAGCAAGCGAGGTGTAAGTGACTGACACAATATTGGCGCAACAGAGAGAGCCCAGATAAAAAAACAAAGATTGCGTCACGGAGGAAGAAACAGATGTCTTAACTGGCTGATGGGACAAGAGCCTCCCAGAGAGGATGAGTCTGATGTGTGTCCCAGGTTTCTGACTTAGATGACTACTTATATTATTTTTAGTTATATTTAAATTCTTAGTGTTTATTCTTATATGATAGTAAATAAACAGGTTTTGGGGTTTTTTTGTTGTTTTTTTTTGACAACAAATTACATGCCTGGCTGCGTGCTAAGCACATTCCCTGAATTATGTCACCTAATTCTCTGAATTGACGAGTAAATTTGGTGATATGATGGTGCCCGTTTTACACAAGAGGAAACAGAGATGTAGCCTGGCTACATAGCTCAGCTGCAGAGCGGGGAGGGGAACCCAGGGCTGCCTTGTAAACTCTGTCTGCTCCAAATCCAAGCATACAGGGAGTGAATGGGGAATTTGGGGGAGACAAAATGACTTTCGTTTGGTCGTACTGAATTGTGGATGTCTGTAGGACATTCATCATGTAGATTTCTAATAGGCATTATTAAAGGAATCAGAGCTGGTTGCTAAGATTTGGGAATTACCAATAAACAGGTGGTTGAGGAAGCTTTGGGTTGGGACAGTTCTCAGTGTGTGGCTTGGGAGTGAGTTTCAAAAGTAGAATAGAGAAGGTTTTAGTGTCAAGGATGTAATGGATGTTGAGGCTTTATAATAAAATGGTCATCTGAATTGATGTCACAATCCTCTAAGAATGTAACATGACTTCACATGAAAATCAAGTTACCAAAGACCCCGCTGAAACCCAGTTTTCTAATATACGAGAGTATAGCAAGACATCACCAATCACCAACAATTATTTTTGCATGAAGTTGGAAGAATAATGCTTTTCGATTGGCATTTCGATGCCCCCTGCCTCACCCAGCCCCTTGATATTTAGAGAGAAATATTCATTGTTGTTTGTATTATCACTGCAGTTTGGGGGCTGTCTTAAGATAAAAGCTAGGTGACAAATGACAAAGTCTAAAACATCAGTGGGAAAGAACAGAGCCCATGGGGGCACAGCAATGATGGCAGCCCTAGGATTTACACAGCATGATGACTTGGGCTGATCCCAAAGAAAACTGTCTCCTCCTCAAAGACTTTTCTGAGGAGTGCTTCTCTTTGTAGGAATTCTAATACAGAATTGTTAGCTACTCTATTTAAAACATTTTTAGAATTTTATTGTGGTTTATATTTCAGCTTCT
Organism: Potos flavus; assembly: GCA_028534135.1. Lineage (NCBI taxonomy): Eukaryota > Metazoa > Chordata > Mammalia > Carnivora > Procyonidae > Potos > Potos flavus. The sequence continues at coordinate 113,418,560 of CM052895.1, read as the reverse complement.
AAATTTAAATTTTGGGATAATGTTCATCTCAGCAACTTATTATCTACATACACAAATTAGAACACAAAAGCCCATGCAGCTATTTATTGAATGAGAAAATCTACTAGGTGGGAAAAAATTGAGAATAAAGTGATTGTAAATTATATATTTGTGTGCAAGAACTTAGTTGGGCAAAATATGTTATTCCCTCAGCAAAACTCATGGCATTTATAGATCAGTAAAACATCTTCAAATGTTCTTCAGATATCCGGCTTAGCAAAAACTTGAAAAAGCACTTAGTCATGTATTTTTATGCTAGATGGCAAAGCCTATGAATACCACACAAGGCAAATTTCATCATTTTTCTCTATCATCTATGTCAGCTCCCATCGTGCTGAACTTATAGAAAATATTACCATTTCTGAATCATACAAATATTTTGAAAGGAAAGATTATGGATTCTCAAGGCTGTAAGCAATGTTAAAGGTCAGGAGCCCATCCACACAAATTGGCAAACTTGTTATGTGTCACGATTACCCACAGTTCTCTAAGGGAACACTAGTCACACTGTTTCCTGTGGGAGCCATGGCAATGGGGACATTTAGCTCTACCACTTCCTCACAATCAGCCATGGGGTTAGGGTGTGTTGGAATCCTGTCTATAGTAATAAGAAAGTTTACTGAGTGTGTTATTTGCTGAATTACATCCCCCTCCCCCTAAAATTCATATGTCGAAATCCTAATTCCCAGTATCTCAGAATGTGACTATACATATTTACAGATAGGGTCTTTAAGTTAAAATGAGATCATTAGGGGCGCCTGGGTGGTTCATTCCGTTAAGCATCTGCCTTTGGCTCAGGTCATGATCCCAGGGTCCTGGGATTGAGCCCCACGTCATGCTCCCTGCTCAGTGGGGAGTCCACCTATCCCTCTCCCCTTGCCCCCTCCCCCACTCATGCTCGCTCTCTCTCTCTCTCTCTCTCTCCCCCAAATAAATGAATAAAATCTTTTTTAAAAATGAGATAATTAGGGTGGGCTCTAATCTGACATGACTGGTGTCCTTATCAGAAGAGAGAATTGGGACACAGACACGAACAAAGGGAAGAATACGTGAAAACACAGAGAAATGACAAGCCAAGGAGAGAGGCCTCAGAAGAAACCAAACCTGCCATGCTTTGATCTCAGACTCCTAGCCTCTAGAACTGTGAAAAATAAATTTCTGTTGTTTATGACAACATATGAGGCAACCTTAACAAACCAATACAGGAGGAGAAAGAGAAACAATCCCTCATATACTAGTAAGTTCTATGCAGATCCAGTTTTTAACACTCTTTCTGCCTTGTCAGTGACAACCCAGTTGTCCTTTCATATATTGATACAAAGAGTTCAAGGAGAGGATTCAAGGCTGCCAAAGGATCTTGGTGTCTTCAAATCCTGATTCTTAGTACTATTTTTGCCCCTCATATTTCAGAAGGAGGGTTTGAAAAACAAGCTTAGCATTCCCTGGGGCAAAAGGGGTGGGAAGAAGAAAGAATTTAAATTACCTGCTAATGAGTAAATCTCCTTGATGTATAAAGTTAAACTTTAAGTTACTAATTTGAAGATTTTCTGTTTAATGTATGATTTCAGAATATACTCCAATTTAGTGTTTAGGGCATTAGGAAAACTTAGAAGCACAGCTTGAATGCATTCTAATTATAAAATTAGAAGATGGGATATTGAGCCGCTTAGTATGCCACTTACGTACTTTCAAACAATAATGAGGGTTTCAAAATAAGCAGCAGTCTTATAAAATTCAAATGGATGATCATTGGGTTATGGTAAATATGAGCAAACTGTGATTTCCTTATCTCAACAGTAGTACATAGAATGAGATTATACCAAAAATTGGTCTGCAGATGTCAATAATATAGTAAATCTAGCAATCTTTTGAGGAATTACAAAACAAATAGAAAATGGCTCAGTAGTAAAAGAAATAGCACTTATTGGTTATTTTTTAACAGAGAAAACATTTCCTCTAGGTAAACTCTAACTTTTTCTACCTCTCAGTTACTGTATGATTGAGTTAAAGTCCTCCATTACTACCACAGAAACTGTGAGAAACTTGGTGATCTTGTCCTGACTTGAGAGGGGATGCCCAATGACAAGATGAAGATAAGGAGATTAAAACTGCTCCACGAGCGGCACCTGGATGGCTCAGTCAGCTAAGTGTCTGCCCTTGGCTCAGGTCATGATCTCAGGGTCCTGGGATCGAGTGCCACATCGGGCTCCCTGCTCAGCAGGGAGTCTGCTTCTCCCTCTCCCTCTGCCCCTTCCCCTGCTCATGCTCTTTCTCTTTCTCTCTCAAATAAATAAATAAAATCTTAAAAAAAGAAAAAAAAAAGCTCCATGAGTTGTTCCTAACTAGGACTCATTATACTACTAATAAACAAATAACAATTTCCCTTAAGTGGGAAAAGTATATATAACTTTTCAGTTGGAAAACCTGTCAGTACAATATTCTCTGATGCTTTTGCCTCTCAACTATATTCCTGAATCCAAGTGAAGCAGGCTGAGTAAGTGGATTATTGAGGAAGGAAGAAAGCATAGTCTACAACAGAGGGAAGTATTGGAAGATATGAGAAATTGTGGATCCCTTTCTAGTGACCTCAAGGATTATTCAAAAACAGTGACTAAAAGTATAAAAGTGATTTTCAAAGTTTCCTGTTGCTCAAAAACCTCTAAATTTTGTAATTTGGCTGAAGAAATTTAGAATTTTGAGACATCCGAAAAGAGTACCTCAAATACTTGGTTGACATTTAATGGTGATATTATCACATAATATAAAACAATTTTATTCTTTTCAAAACACGTCCTAGTATTTATGATTATCTTCACAATAGGTTTACTGGATCTAGTTAATATCATTGTTTTATTGCAAATACATGTAGTTTTTATGTTATTTATCTTTCTCTTTTACAACTTCTAGTTTAAGATAAAATATTATCATTTTAAAAACTGACCTAAGGGGTTCCTGTGTGGCTCAGTTAGTTAAGCCTCTGTCTTCAGCTCAGATCATGATCCCAGGGTCCTGTGTCCAGCTATTTGCTTGGCAGGGAGTCTGCTTCTCCCTCTCCCACATCCTCTGCCTCTCTTTCGGACCTGTAGTCTCTCTCTCTCAAATAAATAAATAAAATCTTAAAAAAAAAAAAAAGACAGTAAATAGGGCTAATGTCTTAGTCTCCCTCCTTTCAAGAATTTCACTGACACGACATATGTCATTATGGATTTTGCTAAACTTCTCTTCTTCCTAGGCCAAGGTTTTAAAAACATCTCCTAAGGTCTTGGTTCACACCAAGCAAGGAAAGTAGAAAATCGTCTTTATTAAGATGAAAAATACAACACGAATTCTGTCATCATTAACAAAATATCAGCATGAACAATGAAAGGAGAGGGGTGATTAGGTGGCTGAGTCGGTTAAGTGTCTGCCTTCAGCTCAGTTCATGATCCCAGTGTCCTGGGATCAAGCCCCGGGCTCTCTACTCAGCGGGGAGTATTTTTCTCCCCCTCCCTTGCACTCTCTCTCTCTCTAAAAGTAAATAAATAAAATCTTTAAAAAAAAAACAATGAAGGGAGAGTTGATACGGATAATTCAAATGCTTGATTTATCTGTGTATTTTGGTTCAAGTTTGGTTGGACAGTTTGTCTTTTCTCCCCCTACTCTTCAAAACCCCAGCAACAGACTTGAAAGGTCTGAAGCTGTTTCCTCTTCTGACTCTTCAAAGAAAAAAAATCAGTTAAACCTTATTGGTAAGGGGCTTGAGTTAGAGTTGAGAGAAAGGGGAGGGGCACCTGGGGGAGAGGAGAAATGGAAACCATCTGAGAAGACTATTCTGAATTTTAAAGAGTGAGGCTCACAGAGAGAGGTAACTCTCTGTCCCAGATAACTCAATGTAGGTGGGTGCAGACTGATAGGTACACGGAGGGAAAACACGAAAAACGAACAAACAAAAATTCTGCACCCATCCTCTGGATCTCATGTACACACTAGATCACATTAAGTTGTACTTTTCTCTTATGGAAATAAACCTGCTACCTCAATCAGACCATGGAGGATTACACACTGAAGAAGTAGAAAAATAAAAAGAACTTGGTATCAGAATTGGAAAATAAGAAGCCATCGCCACAAGAAATAAGGACAGAGAATGATTTGGGGAAGATATAAAGCATACTGGACCAGGTTGATGGTCATACTCCTCAGCGCTGAGGAATCCAGAGTCACATACAAAGATGACAGGACCATAAGAAAATGCTTGCTCATCAGAATCCACAAACAATTCTACAGGCAGAAATAGAAGCTCTGCAGGCAAGAGAAATATGCTGAATGTCAGAGCCATCCACCATTCTGCCCTACAGATAACTGAGCAGAGTAGACCTGGGCCCAGAGCAGCAAAGTAGTGACTCCAGAAACAGCATAGCAACCGAAGAGGCAGTAAACTACCGCATTTAGGAGATGCAATCATCAGGGGATTACTTCCCATAATCAGAATTGAATTTATCATAAATACAGGAAGAAACAACATTCCCACTTGAACTAAGGATTAACGCTTACTAATTTTGCTTATAAGTAATTTTAAAATGTGAAGCTAAGTTCAAAATATTAACAATTATCACCAAACATTTGAAGAAAATAAACAGCATTTAAGATTGGCATCAAAACAGAAGAAATCTCCCTATTAGCTTTATAGGGGAAACATTTAAAAATTAAAATTAGTATAATCAATATTGAAAGACATATTGGAGATTCATACATCAATTTCATCCTTTAGATAGCATAGTTGCTAAGAAAATGTAAATGTTCTAGGGAAAGGATAATCGCTAAAGCAATTAAATTAAATAAAACATTAGTTAAAGATGAAGATTGAAATGGCTGGGGATAAAATTAGGGAATTGGAAATCTTTAATGCAAAAGCTGAAAAGAAGACTTGTGGAATTAATCCTACTTACAATTTTCTCCCTATCTATTGGCGATATGAGAACCACGTGGCAAATTTATTTATCAACTACTAAGTGCCAGTCATGATTCTAGACATTTTATGTACATTTTCACAACAGACTGCAAGATTATATCATCCATTTTACTGATGAAAATCTAGAAGCCTAAAAAGACTAATAATTATCTTCAAGTCATTTAGATAGGAAACTGAATCACCATCCTGCCTCTCTAAATCATAAAATATTCAGGTATTTGGATATTTTAACCTAGATCAGGTATAAATTCTGGGGTCCTGAATGCAAATAACCATTAGAAGTCCAAGCAAGTGTACTGTATTATATTAAAGTACACTTTAATCTGAGGTAGTAATACATTTTCAAGGAAGAGAATCCAAGTCTCTGAAACACAGGAATGTTTCAGATATAAAAGTGACATACATTTCAGAATGAATTCTTTTGGTTTAATAGCACCTTGATATCTACTATAGCTGTATTTGCCAAAACTGGGAATCACATAATGAATCATACAAATACGACAGCATCTATTCTCTTGCTAATGATTATATAACTTCTACTGCTGTCAGTAGTAATTTTGAAGTCATACATTTTCAACGAAAAATCTTTGTATTACAAGTTTTTATGCAGTACTTGACATGATTTCAGATTTGACAATAGTAATCTTACTATTTTTTACTTTGTTACATCTTTTTGTTAGTTTTATGGCCAGAAGTTAAACTAGAGTGGCAGAATGACTACATATTATATATTAAAATTTTAACAATATAATTTTTGTTCCAATGTTAACTTCACTTTTCATTGACTTTTTTCATTATTCTTCTACTGTATGACAAAAAGTTAGCTTTAGAGTAGTCTTTTTTAGACAAATGGAGAGATTTAAAAAGTTAGATTATAAAGATCTGATATATTCCAACCACTAGTAAATATATTTAATTTTTTTAATAGATATTCAATCATGTTTAACTCATCCAACAAATAGTGAAGGTCCAAGCAGAAAAAAAAAAGTATTGTTTCCCTGCTGTTTCCTTGTCTATTAAAACTGATTTTTAATAAAGAGTACACTTTTCAGAAAAGCCTTTAGAAATTAGAGAATAAAACACCTATCCAAAAACATGGAGAAGCTGCGGATTTTCATCAGAAAACTTGCTGGCTAAATTACAGTGCCTGTATTATGCAAATAGTGTGCCTCTTTGGTCTGCTAATGACATTACACACTCCCCCCCACCCCCCGTATAAAAAGATGGAGAATATACATTTATTTAGAGAGTAGGCAGAGACTTTGAAGAGGGATAAAAATGAAATTAATTTTTTGAAATAGGGTAGAGCGTTGGGCACTACATATTTTTAAATTATATAATATAACATCCTGAAAGGCAGGCCTGAAGAATTCTTATTTTACAGATGACAAACCAAAACTGCGGTGAGCAACCAGGAAAACCAGCTGGTTAGTGGCAGAGCTCAAAAGCTCCAAAACTCGGGCCCATCCCAGCTCATGGAGAAGCACTTGATTTTGTGTGCAGTGACTAAAAACTGTGGCAGAAATCTTCTTTTGAGGAAAAAGGAGGGGGAAAAAAAAACCCGAAACTATATTGATTGCAGGTGGTAGAACATTCCTGCTTTTTGCAGATTGGGGGAGTGAATCTCTCCTGTACAATCGGAATCTGTCAGTCAGCTCTGCTTGAGCACAAGCTTAACAGGCCATAAATGCGAGAACAGGATAAAGAGAGTAAGCGGGAGAACCGCTATTGACAGTCTTAACAAGCTCTCATAATTGATTTATGTAGAAAATCCAATTAGATCTGGCTGACCAGAGCTCCAGTGACATCTGGATGAAGTCCAATTGTGAGTAGAGATTGTTGTTAGGATACTCATTGGCCAACTGATCAAAAATTTAAACCCCCTTTAGTTTAGTTCCCATAATAAAGATACTACCATTACTTCTCCACACATTAAAATCCAAGTCCATGGAGCAATACGTAATTTGAAGGGTGAAAATAATCATGCAATTTTGCATACATGTGTAAATAACACTGTATGCTCTTTTTTTCTTAATCAAATGTTTCTGAGAAAATTTAAGTCTTATATCCATTTCTAGAAAAGGCCTAAAAATAGTCAAAGAGCATTTTCCATGTTGTTCATTTCCCGATTTGTCATTAGAATTCCATAAAACCTCATCAATTATTTAAAAATGATGTAGCACAGTGGTTAAAAAAAGTTGTCCTCCCTAACTTTATTTTTTTATTAACATATAATGTATTATGTGTTTCAGGAGTACAGGTCTGTGATTCATCAGTCTCACACAATTCACAGCACTGACCAGAGCACATACCCTCCCCAATGTCCAGCTGAGGGATGTCCTCCCTAACTTTAAATTGAACGTAATTAAGTTGTTACTTTTTTGTTTTCTTTTTTCCTATTTTGGATATACAATCTTTACATACATTCCTGATAAAATTCTACGTCATAAATTCCAAAGTTAATATACACTAAATGAACATATACACAGACTCAATTTGATTCTGTTCTTTGACCTGTCAGTGTTACTAGTAGCTGAGTCCCCACATCACGAAGAATGGCATTGAGCGCCATCTTCCATACATGCTCAGGATAATGTTCATCTTAATTAGGCTTTTCTACTACAAACTAAAATATAGTAATATTTATATAGTGGATTTCTAGTGAGCTTGGTCAACGACAAACCTAACAATCAACGTTGGATGTGTCTCCCTATGTGCTCTTACGCTATTGTGCACGGAATAGCAGGAATAGTGAAACCACTAGAAAGGCAGTTTGCACAGCTGGTATGTAACAATACTTCAGTCTCTAGTCCTTGAGTCAGTTCACTTTCTCGTTTGCTATATTTGCCATTACATTCCTTATTTTCATCTGTCAGGTTTATATTTTCTTTAAATGGCTAAGGGAACAACTGAGCAGAATTAATTATGTCCTTATCTGGAACCATTGTATTTTGTCACATAAAATCACTTCTTTTTTAGATTTGTTTTCCTTATTTGGATTGAAGCTTGCTTATTCATTTGTTCACAGGAACCAGTCTAGTGCTTGGCACATGGTTTATGTTTAAGACAATGAACAAGATGTCTAAGAAAAATATGCCATACGTACATGTGTATCTAGTTTAGCCCCAAAGAGTATAAACTACAGAACACAGTGCACATGGATTTTGTCACTTTTCTTCCATAGCAGGCACATGGGGATTGACAAGCAATAAATTCTCAAATATTTGCTGAAGAAATAAGCAACTGAATAATTAAATTAATACATGATATGCATGGTCTACAAAAGATCACAAATATTTCAGAAAATTATGTTGTGTGAAAAAATTTCTTGGGGCTCCTGGGTGGCTCAGTGGGTTAAAGCCTCTGCCTTCGGCTCAGGTCATGATCTCAGGGTCCTGGGATCGAGCCCCACATCGGGCTCTCTGCTCAGTAGGGAGCCTGCTTCACCCTCTCTCTCTGCCTGCCTCTCTGCCTACTTGTGATCTCTCTCTCTGTGTCAAATAAATAAATAAAATCTTTAAAAAAAAAAAAAGAAAAAATTTCTTGAATCGGTATCCTGCCCTATCAATCTATCATCTACCCTTTAGTTTGAGAATTTTCTTCTTCTCTAGGATCTCATTTGCAAAACAGGTTTCAAATATAGTGAAATATTCCTCTAATGGTCCTCTTAAAATGTTTTGAAGTCTAAGACTTTTTAATCCCTTCAAAAATCCTCCATAAAGAATCTGAAGTTGTTTAGGAGTAGCATTCTTACAATGATAAAATATAAAATAGTTGAGCCGTGCACATAAGCATGTGAGAGCATTTCAGAGGAAGAAACTTCATGAATCTGGTGAACCTTTTTATCAAATCAATTCTGTAAAACCTTTCACTTGTTGAAGCAAAGGGGACTGCCTCCAAGTGTTATTAAGAATTTCACAGAGACTAATGGAAAAAGACACTGCTCTCTTCTTGACCAGATGAGGCTTGGCCTCTTCTTGAGAAAAGCTTACTTAATTCATTCTAATGGACAAGAAGTAACAGTAAAGCCATCCACTCTTCATCATAGGCTACCCAGAAAAAGGAGCTGGTGGGGGAAGTGTTACCTCCCAAAGGAACTTCCTGAGTCATGATGTCTTTCCAAACTTGTGTGAATAACTACAAATGGTAGATTACTCTCCTGTGGACTGTGAATAATAACCTCTGAGTGGCCTTCAAATTCCCAGGGAAATAGTCACTGGATCTTTAGCATACATCAAAACACAGCGAGAGCTAAAAATAAATAATAAAATAAGATAAAAAATAAACCAGAATGTAAAAAAGTCAGGAGAAAAGGAATGCATTGCTGAGAAAAGAGAGTGAAAAAAAAAAAAAAGAATAACAATGCACACCAAATATTTCATTAAATCTTCCCCCCGATATCCATTCACAACAGTTTTGTTGCTAATTCGTGTAGTTGATGTCATGGAGCATGTTTTGGAACAATTATTCATGATCATAATCTATGAGACATAGTAAAGAGCCTTTCTATAAGTATCACAAAACTTCCAAAATTTTTAAAACAACTTATTTGGCATGCCTGATCTCATCAAATTGATAGCAGGTATAACTGGAAAGGAAGACTTCTGGATAATCAGGGAGACTCAAATCAAAACCATATTGAGATACCACCTTACACCAGTTAGAATGGCTAAAATCAACAAGACAGTAAATAACAAATGTTGGAGAGGATGTCGAGAAAAGGGAACCCTCTTCCACTGTTGGTGGGAATGCAAGTTGGTGCAGCTACTTTGGAAAACAGTGTGGAGATTCCTGAAGAAATTAAAACTAGAGCTACCCTATGACCCTGCAATTGCACTACTGGGTATTTACCCCAAAGATGCAGATGCAGTACAAAGAAGGGCCACATGTACCCCAATGTTCATAGCAGCAATGGCCACAATCGCCAAACTGTGGAAAGAGCGAAGATGCCCTTCAACAGACGAATGGATCAAGAAGATATGGTCCAGGGGCGCCTGGGTGGGTCAGTGGGTTAAAGCCTCTGCCTTCGGCTCAGGTCATGATCTCAGGGTCCTGGGATCCAGCACCGCATCGGGCTCTCTGCTCAGCAGGGAGTCTGCTTCCCCCCCCACCTCTGCCTGCCTCTCTGCCTACTTGTGATCTCTCTCTCTGTCAAATAAATAAAATCTTTAGAAAAAAAAAAGAAGATATGGTCCATATATACAATGGAATATTATGCCTCCATCAGAAAGGATGAATACCCAAAGTTTTATTTTAACATGG
>CM052895.1:113383773-113407811 GCA_028534135.1 Potos flavus | reverse complement strand
AAACAAAAAAAGAAGAGGTAGTGTATATATATATATATATATATATATATATATATAAGGGAATATTACTCAATCATCCAAAAGAATGAAATCTTTCCATATATAAGGACATGGATGGAGCTAGAGTGTATTATGTTACATGAAACAAATCTGTGAGAGAAAGACAAATACCATATGATTTCACTCATATGTGGAATTTAAGAAACAAAACAGATGAATATAGGGGAAAGGAGAACAATAAAGAAAGGAGGGCAAATCATAAGGGACTCTTAACTATAGAGAACAAACTGAGGGTTGTTGGGGAGAAGTGGGCAGGTGATGGACTAAGTGGGTACTGGGTATTAAGGAGGGTACCTGTTGTGATGAGCACTGGGTGTTATATGTAAGTGACGAATCACTAAATTCTACTCCTGTAACCAATATTACACTATATGTTAACTAACTAGAACCAATATTACACTATATGTTAACTAACCAGAATTTAAATAAAAACCTGAAATAAAACAAAAATATACAGTACTGATTCATACTGCAACATAAATAAATCTTGAAAACATTATGGTAAAATGAAGTCACTTATAAAAAAACAGAAGTGTACTATACTTTTTTAAAAAAGTTTATTTTTTTTAGTGATCTCTACACCCAATATGGGGCTCAAACTCATGACCTCAGGATTAACAGTCGAATCTTCTGACTGAGTCAGACAGGTGCCCCAGAAGAATACTATACTTTTATTTTCAATTTTTAAAATTTTATTTTATTTATTTTTTTAGAGGCAAGGGGGAGGTAGGCAGAGGGAGAGGAAGAGAGAATCTTAAGCAGGCTCCAAACCCAGCATGGAGCCCTATGTGAGGCTCGAACTCAGGACCTGGCGATCATGACCTGAGCCAAAATCAAGAGTCAGACAGTTAACCAACTGAGCCACCCAGGTGCCCCTGTACTTTTAATTCATAATTTTGTACCTATGGATTCAGGTATTAATCATATATATACAAGAAAAATATTTATTCACTTCTATCATTTTGTATTTTGTAAAAACAAATTAATCATTATAATAATATTGCTGTCTCTTACTCTGTCCCTCTTTCATTTGATCTTTCCATTATACAACCTCTGAAAATCACTTCAGACTCTTTTCTAAACTCCCTAGGTATAATTCTACCATTTATTAGAATTACAACAGCTAGTTAATTTATCTTCATTCTAACTCTGATCTTGCCTTAATCAAGTTCCATTGTTGCATACGTTTTCATAAGACTTGCTTGATAAGATCTGGATTTCCATTTTTTAAATAATTGTGATTATTCATATAATTATTTTCTGAAGTGGTGGCATCTTCCAATTATTGATATAGGACTAATATGTTTTATTAGGCTAGAGGGCTCCCTTTAGAAATTGCCTAAGTAGAAAAGATAAAGAATGAGTGCAAAGGAGCAACCAGATGGGAACACTGGAAATTTATGTTAGGAGTATTTTATGATGTGTCAAACAGCTAGTAGCACTGAAAATTCAAATATACACTCTCTGCTGAAAATATTGTACAGTGCCTTTAAGATGGGTTTACTCCTTAACTTTTGACAGGTATCTGTTGAATTCTACTTTTATCAGAATTATGATAGTGAAGCATCTTATCCACAGCATTTCCCCCTACAATTGATTAAGTGATTTGTATTAAGTATAATTTGAATATTTAAATCAATAGAATTTCATCATTTAAGTTTCTAAGCTGGGTTCACAACTCAGTAGAGATGGAGTTGGCCCAGTATATGTTACTTATCTCATTGATTACAACTAAAAACTCTAAATTAAATATATAGAGAAGCTACTTGAGGACTCTGATAAGTAAATAATTGCAGGCAAATTGGGAGTGGAAAGTCAAATCTTGATGAATGACAGGGACTACTATGAGTTTTCGGTTTTTCTCTCCTACATAGCTCTCAGCTTTGACTTAAAGGTAGCTAAATCCCAGAATCCCACTTGGAGGTTCTGACAGTAAAAACTCTGAGAAACAATCTCTTTCTAACCAAAAAATCTGGGGGAAAAGTGTTCTGTGTGATACTGAGTTTGGGCAAGGGAGGAATTCCTTGTTTTCCTTGTTTTCCTCATGTGTTTTCTCTCCCAGCCTAGCCCAAGAAAAGAATCCCTAATGTTAAAATCTCATTGTTACTGTGTCAGGGATGATGGCAGTGTGGACATGCTGATACCTAATCCTGCCTGGCAAGAAAAAAACTAGAGAAAATGGAATCCTATGGTCTGAAGAGTGTAAGGGGAAATCCTTGCTGTTTCTATTTTTCTCTTGCTGTTTCCCTCTGAAAGGGAAATCAGTTACGTGAATTTCCACGATAGTGCAAGTAGCTAAAACCTTGAGCTAAATCAATTTTTCATCTGAAGATACTAGGAAAAGAGGCCTCTGTGATCTGGAAAGTCTGGAGAGGAAAGAGCAAGAAACCGGAAAATGGGTTATGCTAAATCTGTACTTGTGCTGACCCGAGTCTCAGGCTTACCCCTGAGCTGCTAGCGAACTTAACAGGTCACTAGTAACATACTGGACGCTTTGAGAAATGAACTACAATAAAAACCACCACTCAAGTCTTCCCAAAAATATCAATGTTCTTGGCCATTAAACAAACTTCATTAAGAGAATTCATACAAAGTACACCTGACAATAATAGCATTAACCTAGAAATCAATTATTCAAAGATAGCTAGAAAACCCAAATATTTGGAAAATTAAACCATCTATCTCTAGATAACTTTAGATAAAAGAATAATCCTCAAGAAATATTGGAAAATGAGTCTGACTCAAATAACATGAAAATACAATACAATGGAGCCTTGAACAACATGGGGGTGCTGAGCCCCCGGTGCTGTTCAAAATCCACTTATTACTTCTGACTTTCCAAAAAATTACTAATAGCCTACTGTTGACTGGAAGCCTTACCAACAACATAAACAACCAAGTCACAAATATTTTATATATTTTATGCATTATATACTGTATTCTTACAATAAAGAGAGCTAGGAAAGGAAAATGTTAGTAAGAAAGTCATAGGAAAGAGAAAGCACATTTACAGTACTGTACTATATTTATGGAAGAAAACCAGTGTATAAGCAGACCCACACAGTTCAAACCTGTGTTGTTCAAGGATCAATTGCCTATCAAAATTTACGGGACTTGGGTTTAAAAGGGTGCTTAAATAAAAATGTATACCCATAAATTTCCATATTAGAAATGAAGGAAGTTCTCAAATCAATGATCTAAGATTTCACCTTAAGCAACTAGTAAAAGAAGAGTAAACTCAATCTAAAGCGAGAGCACGCGTGCGCACGTGCGTGTGTGTGTTTATAGTAAGAGCAAAAATCAAGGACATGGAAAACAAAGAAAAACAGAGAAAAATCAGTGGAATCAAACTGCTTAAATAGCAAGTCATGGCCTTTGACATCATGGAATAAAAAAGCAAACAATAAAATAGTAATCATACAGGTGAATAAAATGATTGCAAGGGCCACAGAAAGAACAAAATGGTGTTTGTTCCTTTACGAGGGTATTGAGAAAGAACTCTCACTGATCGTCACCTTTAAAGCTGACATATGCAGCATCTCAGCACAGGGAAACTTCGTGAAAGAGGAAGAAGTCACTTGGACTAGGGGTAGGCTGGAGAATGCAGCACAAATAATGTTCCTGAAGCAGGGAAGAGTTTAGTTTGTACAAGAACATTAGGATTAGTTCTTATTGAGTAATAAGAATCATGTTACAAGCTATGGGAATATGCATTCACTTTTCTCTTCAAGAAATACTTATTGGGTGCTACTCTTTATTCTAGGCACTGGGATTAGAGTAGTAACGAAAAGTGTCAAAGCAATTGCTTTTATGGAGCTTGTAAAATTTATGAAAAGTGTACTAAGCAAACAAATAATAGGTATATAATTTGTCCAAATGGTTATGAGTACTATGGAGAAAGTGAAGTCACTTAAGGGAGGGGGGAGTGTGAGGGAGGAGTGAAGATTGCTATTTAGGGTAAATGGTGAGGGATGGCTCTTTTGATGAGGTAAACTTTGAGCCAAGAGCAGAAAGAAATGAGTTAACCATGAAGGTAACTGGCTGAAAAAGATTCAAAACAGAGGAAACAGCACATGTCAATATCTTCTGGTCAGAACATGGTTGGTGTATTTGGGAAGCAGTAAGGAGGTGAATGTGGCGGGAGGAAAGTGAGCCAGAGAAGACAGGAAGGAAACAGCCAGATCACAAGTGGACCAACAACGTGGGCCATGCTGAGACCCTGGCTTTTACTCTAACTGTGCAGGATTTCTAGTAGAGAAGTGATACAATCTGAGTTACGTTTTAAAGGGCGCTTTCTGGCTGCTATGTGAGGAGGAGACTGTGAGTGGGGAGTAGGGGTAGAGGAGAAATGAGGGGGTAAACACATATTGGAATGGGGTCAGTGGAAAATGGAAGGAAAAGCAGAGACAGCTAATTTAAGCAACTTTAAAATCATTTTGCTCTAAAGAGAACAGGACGAATGGGACTGCAGCTAGAATAGCATGTGATATGAAGGGAGCGTTTTATTATTACTTTCAGATATCAGTAAATATGTTTGTTCAGGGAAACTACCTGCAGATCTGGAAATGTTGATGATGCAGAATATGGGGAGGGGAGGAGTATCACTGTAGTTCAGAGTCCGAGGGCCGTCAAGAGTGCAGGGGTTGGCTGGAAATCTGGGCCTGGGAGTATTTGCTTGGTTACAGGTGGAAGACAAGTACAGGTGTCCTGTTTGTTACGTGGAGGAAACTTGCGGAATGTCTTTCTACTGCTTCTGGGTTTGTGTTTTTCCCTGTAAATAAGTCCACCTGCTTAGGTTAAAGTACATGGAGGAAATCTTGAAGAACTGAGGCAAGAGGAAATCATGTAAAAATTGCTATTCAGAAAAGTTGGAAAATTTAGTATATATGTTTTATAGGTAATAGCAGAGCTTTTGAAATGAATATTCCCACTTGCATCCTTGCTCCACCACTTAGTAAGTACCTGGGGTTAACTATTTAAAATTTCTAGGCCTCAATTTCTTAACCCACCAAATAGGGAGAAAAAATAGTACCTATATCATAGGGTATTCTGAAGATTAAAAGAGCTATTCCTCCCCCCACAACACACATACTTTTAGAATAGTTCCTGACATCTATGTTGTGCTCAAAAAATATTTTTTATTATTATTATACTTTTCAGTGTAATAATGCTTACTCTTTCTATATATTTTTTCTACGTTCTAAAACACTTCCAAACTCACTATTTGATTTGATCGGAACCCCTGGAAAAAATGGAGGTTAAGATGGTCAGTGTTCTCCAGAGACCCAGGGAAGAATTGATGTTGGCAGTATCAAGTCCAGAGGCAGTTTGGAGGCAGAAATATTTCTCCCTCAAAGGCCCTCAGGTTTTCTCTTAAGACTTTCAACTGATTGGATGAGGTCCACCGATATGAGGGAGGCAGGTGATAATCTGCTTTATTCAAAGTCTGATGATTAAAATGTTAATAAAATCTAAAACACACTTTCACAGTAACATCTAGATTGGTGATTGACCAAAAACCATGTACTATGACCTAGTCAAGTTGACAAATAAAATTAATCATCACATGGTTTAACCAGAAAGGAGACTAGACTCTCAGTCTTCTAGTTCTTATTCTTTTGTTCTTTTCTTACTGCATGTTCTACAAAGCCAAATCAGAGTATTTGGTATGCAAATTTGGGCTTTCCTATCATTTCACAAAACCACTTGCAGCAATTTTTTTTTCACTTTGACAAAATTTTAATAAAACAGGGAAGTTCAATATTGTGTGGAAATGATGTGGAAATTAAAATAAACAAATGACCTACACGAATAACTATTAACAAGGAACCGTTATTGATATCATGCAGTCCTTACATTAAACGTAAAAGTTTTAGTATTATTGGTTCTATATTATAGACAAGGAAGTGGATTTTAGGAGAGCTTATGATATATGCTCTAGACCACACATGGAGAGTCTGGGATTCAAATGCAAAAATCTGATTTCATAGTATAAGCTCCTTCTATTTTAAAATGCTCTGCCTCCTGGTGGACGTTTCACCAGGTTTCAGCTCTGGCTCTACCACTGGCTGGCCATTCTACTTGGCATATCCCTTAATTGATATAAATCCTAGTTTCCTTCTGTATAAATGATAAAAATAATATCTGTCCATCCTGTCTGGCAGGACTTTTTGAGGTTCGGATGAGCAGTTTATGGAAAGTTCCTTCAAACTTTCAAACAGTTTTCATATATGAGCTCTTAACTATTATTACGGGACAGAAGATTAGCAACATTCCCTGGTGTATATTGTTCGGATGAATTATTTTTAAAATGGAGCTACATCACTATTGCTGATCTTGGAGACCCACATAATTTTAAAAAAGTAGAGAGCCCCAGGGCTTTTCAATTTACACTGATTATTGTTATCTCCAACATATTTAAAAAAAAGTAAAAATTAGTTGGATTGAAAGTAAGAAACGTTGCCTGATAAGAATTCATGTTTGTACTCAGTAAATTGTAACACTGCATTCAATCTCAAAGAAAAATACTAAAGAAAAAATACATTTTAATTTTAAAAGGCATATTGTCAGCCGGATGCTTTTACTCTGCTGACACACACCTGCCACATAATACCTGAAGCAGAATTGGACTCATATGATTAATAGATACATCTCACCATCATTTCTATGGGAAGGACCTGCAGGGCTCCAGTCATTTGGGATTTATTTAACTTCAGGTCTGTGACAGGCCAGCAAGAGCTAGAGATATAGAGCAGCTAAAATTACTACAAAATTCTACAACTCACTTGAAGAGATTTTTTTTAAAAGTAACTTTCATTTCCCCCAAACACAGTAACTGTAACAGAGACTATTCTTTATATTTGATTCCATAATGAAATCCATAAAGTGCTAAATTAACAAAGTCATTCAGCAGTAGAAATTATAAGAACATTCTATTATTTGTGGTTAATGATACTTTCTGTGGTCAAAACTTTTTGTCTATGTGAAGAAAGTTAATTATTAAATATAATAATCTTATTCCAATTATCTTCCTTAAAATATAATTTAGTCATTTTGATATAGTATTTTCTCTGCTGTGAAAATGAAAAGGTGGTAATATATATTGGAATCTCTACACTTTACTTCATTATTATATTTTACTTACGAAAATTATATTTTATCTTCTCTGCTATATATTAAACAGAATATTAACTGTGTTCAGTTTATACACACTCTCTCTCTTACATTTCCATATAGAATGAAGAAACCACAATGTGATTTAGTTTAGACAACTGAGTAAACTCCAACAGTATGTATAATAAATTTTGGCTTCTTTCAAACTGTGAACTAACAAAAAATTCAATTTATTCTTAGTCACTCGCTCATCATTCTTAAAGGGGAAAAAAAACTCCATAAGAATGCAGTTGATGTTCTCCTCCTACACAAATTCCTCTCTTGGCTTTCTGTTATTTCTTTTATTATCCTGTCTACACAGAGTGTTCTATATAATTTTAATCTATGTTTTGTGTATTTGTTATTGTTATTGTTTTGTTTGTAGTATACTGAGATTTAGTATTTTATTTATCTTAATTTCTCTTTCTATTTTGGGCAACAATGTAAATAAAGAGTTCTATCTGATCTTTTCAAAATACTTGCAGTTCTTTTAGGGATGGACTACTTGGAATTCTAGGTTAACATTATATTCACCTGGTTTCATGTCCTGAGATGCTCAGTGAGTCCTTATCTCTTGGACTTCTCTTTTCCACATCGGTCATGAGTTTTAGTTTCTTGTTTTGCTGTATTTTTGGAATTTTTTCTCCAGCCCAGTGACTTGCACTAATATATTTTTTAATGGATATCTTCTATCTGATTATTACAAGGACTATAGAGTCTCTCCCAGCTCAAGCAGAGATAGGATTTACAGGCCCTTACAGAGGATACTAATAGAACGCATTCACATTCTTGTCATGCTAAAGCTCTTGACTTTTCATGATTTGCTTTTTCTAACTTTATAAATGGTTCAGTAACCAATCTAAAAGTAATCTCTAATTTCAGGCTCATAAAATGATTCTTCTATAAAGATACTCCAGTCACATTTATAAATGCAAATTATATTAATCCTCATCTCTTCTTTCATTAATTTAATTTTAATTTAACTGATGTTTGTTGAGCAACTGTAGCAGGTGATTGAGGTATAAAATTGAATTAAACAGGGTCAGTGCACTTATAGGCTGATGGTTTAAAAGTGAATACATACAGATTCTTTTAAAAATGTGGGCAATGATATATATCATTTTTTCTTTTTTCTTTTATTAGATCAATGAGTATTGGTTGGGTACTTAGGATATGTTGAGTACCATGCTAGTAAAGAACTTGGAACTTAAGAAAAAAATAAACATAGTTCCCACTTTCAGGTGCAAACAGTGTATAGTAGGGAAGGCAAATATAAAGTGACCACTGGAATGTAATATAGGAAATACAATTACATATATCTTTTGAGTAATTACTTTATCAATGTCATAACACGAATGACTTACTTTTTATAGAAAATGGACTTAGAGGCAAACAGTGATAGATATGTGTGCCAGGATAATCAGTAAGTTAGTAATGTTAGTCTATCAATGAGAAAATAATTAATAGAGATTGGGTTGAACAGAAAGTAAGCAATAAAGAAGTCCAGGTTATTTTTTGAAGTGTGTGTGGGAAAACGATGGGGAAAAGATCAAAGGGAGAAGTGAATTAAATGAAGTGAGATTTATTTTTAGGCCAAAATCTGTAGGCAAGAATTTGTTGTGGGAAAATATTCCTGGATTTTGAACCCATTGTTGCCTGTTCTTAGCTGCATGGCCCTCAGCTTGCTACACAGCCATGGTTCTATTGTTTTTAGAATGAGAAGAATAATATCCTCTCTCATGCTATTGTGAAGAATAATTGAGAAAAGTAAATAAAAGATTTGGCACAGTCACGGACTCTAGTGAGAACTCAAGAACAGATGGAATACGAAGAAAGTCAGCGAAGAAGCATTTTGCGCTTTACGCTTTCAAAACCTCAAATGGCCTTCCATATTCACTGGATATAGCATAAACTTTATCCCACTTCCCTGTCACTCTTTCTTAACCTACTCCATTTCCACTGACCTGTGGGAGATTTACTGGACCTAACAGTCCATTTTATGTCAATGCATCTTTAATCACATGGGGCTTCTATCTGGAATTGTCTTCCCTCCACTTTTCTGCAAAACTTAAACCATTCACCTTGAATTCAACTTGATTTTTAACAATAAGGTTGTTCTGCTGCCCCCACACTACTCAGAACTCACCATCTCCCTGTGTCCTTCCTTGACAGCACCCAGATACTCTTTTATTACAAGCCCTCTATGACTTCATTCCATTGTTTTTACTTAAATGACTACCTCCCCATTTGTCACTACCTTAAGGATAGCCTAACCATCAAGGCTTACCTAATTTTATAACCTAAGTACCCAACCCAATACCTGATACATGGTAGGGCTGATCTTGTTCTTTGTAGTAAATAAGAATTTTGAGTAGAATTTGTGCAGTTACAATTGCAGAAACAAGGGGCGCCTCGGTGGCTCAGTGGGTTAAAGCCTCTGCCTTTGGCTCAGGTCATGATCTCAGGGTCCTGGGATCGAGCCCCGCGTCGGGCTCTCTGCTCAGCGGGGAGCCTGCTTCCCCTTCTCTCTCTGCCTACTTGTGATCGCTCTCCTCTCTGTCAAATGAATGAATAAGATATTAAAAAAAAACACTAAAAAAAATTGCAGAAACAAATAAAATAAAAGAAACATAATGCATGAAGTCTACATACTTGAGAAGGAAAGCCAAAAGGAACTTGAGAAGTTGCAGCAAATTCAAGCAAAGAGACAAAGAATCTTCTGCAACAAAAAGCATATCACCCTCTTGATGACTTCATGCATGTCTAATCCATCAGTTTATCTGTAAATTCTAAGTCCTAAGTCCTAAATGTGTCATCAGTCTTTTTTTACTTTACTCCACCTCTGTACTCATTCTATTTGGGTTATTACAATATCTTTCTATTGTATTTTTCAGCTTTTAGCCTTATTCATTTGCCTTCAAACAATCATATCTCCACATATTATGTATCCCTAGCGTCTAGGATATTATCTACATTTAGTATGTCTCAATTCCTATACCATAAATGAATAAATGATCTAATAAAACACATTAGATAATCTATACCTGAGATGTCTTGTGTCTGTACTTGAATATTTTGGTGCTTTTTTTTATCTTATAGCTAAAAGTTTTTAAGCAGTTTCCTATAATGCCTCAATTTTTCTAACTAATTTTGTTTTGTCATTATTCTTGTTAAGTCCCCAAAACAAAAAACTTCTCATTCTGTGGTATAGTAAGAATACTTGTTCCCCATCAATACACAGTTTATTTAGCATCTGGCTGAAAAGAGCATGTTAGTTTATTTATAAGTTATTGAAAGCTAATTCAGACCAGTTTGGACTGCCAAAAACTAACACTGCATTACATAACTGATGGAGGGATTGAAAAACCTCACAGCAGGGGGGGTGTGGTAGCCATTGGGACTCAATATTAATGGAGACTTGAATTCTTTCATGCCCTCAGCACGCAGACATCATTTTCTTGACCAACAGAGAAGCTTCCCCCTCATGGAGTAATAGGATTTCCAACAGATCTAGAAGTTGATATTTTAAAACTTTCGCCCTCTACTTGGCAAAATAGCAGGGAAAGGCTGACCTATGCAGTCAGAATCATGCAAGAACAAGAGGGTTGTCCAGGACTCAAATCGTCAGAGGACCGAAGAGAGCAGTCATCAGAATGGGGGAAAGAGGAGAAATGGTGCAGGTGGATGCTGGCTAGGGAACAAAGAGTATACATTGCAAAATGGACATATATGAATGTACTATTACATCCCTTAATATTAGCTGTGACATCACTGAAAGAGGGTCTATTGGCTGTCAAAAAAATAGAGGATTAAGCAAACCTGTAACAGTATAAATGCCATGCCATCAGTAGGTGTGTGCTAATGTACGGACTGAAGGACTCATTTGAAACAATGACTGAAAAATGATTAAACAATTCTAATGATATTAAGTAGTAAGTTGAATCTAGTTGTGTATGTTGATACTGAGTTCCTCTTACAGACCTTATCTTTGCTCTCATCTCAAACACACATACACATTCACTGAGAAAAAAGACAAATATATTTTAAAAAAATACTTGCCATATTGTGGCAAGTTGCCTAGAGTATTTATTTGAAACCCTGTATCTATAATTACATGCTTAAACTCAAGAGAAAGCAACAGCATTAACTTTTGCATGCAATAAGTACAAGTTTTAGTAAGCTATGCTTGCATGAAATTTATTAAAAGTCAGTGTGTAGTGAGGTAAAATCCTTCTGATGTTGTCAAATAAGAATTAAACAAAAAAGCCGGATGGTGTAAAAAATGGGTAAAAGTGATCATTAGATTTTTATTAGAATATTGGTTCAAAATAGTTTTCTAGTGTATGGCTATAAAATATTTATATATGCATATTACATAATGTTCTTAATATTTCAGTTTGCATATTTCAGTAGTTCAGGAGTATTAATAGTACATTTGTACTTCTTTCTTTTGCTTCCAACTATGAGCTTGAGATTACTTCCTTCGGGGAGCTAAAGATCCTTCCCAGAACTTTGCTTTTTTTCCCTCTCTATTTTATCATACATCCCATCTTGCTAAGAGACTAAATCCATGTTTAAATGTTAATGTGATAAAAATATATTTATCAGAGAAAGAAAGTGATATCCTTTATTTGAATTCAAATTGATGAAGACATTTCAAATTTTATCTGGCATAAGAGAGCATAGTTTGCAAATATTAAGTTGGAGGAGAATCTCCAGAGCATACTGGTATATGCCAACTGGAGGTTGGATTTAAATAATTAGTGAAATCACCATTTGTCTGCTAGAAATATGATATTTTTACTCTGCATATTACTGCTGCAAAGATCAAATCCAGAAAGTCTGTCTTCCAGGGACTTTAAGATCCACTGCCTTGATTGAACTATAGGGAAATTTTACCTTCAGTTGTGAGTCAAGAGTTGTACTGGTAAAAGTGAATCATTATCTATGAGGAAAAAACAAAATTAACAGTCTCCTCATGGAAAAGCAAGACTTACTAATGAGCACAAAACATTAGTCGGAGCCAATTTTTTTTTCTGTTTTTAATCACAGGATGTGGCATAATCTTTTTATACGTTCATGGTATTGCATCTTTGCACGGGGCCACTCAGTACAGGAGAGGTCAGTAATGTGGAATCCTGGGGAACTGGACACACCACAGTGGGACTTATCCAGTAGTTTGGAGGTGGGAGGGAAGAATGTGAAGCATTTCTAACTAAGTAAAACTTTAGGTTTTTTGGAGTTATACAAGATAATCAAGATGGACGAGAAATCTATCAGGTCCTGCCTGCAGCATCTCCTTGAGGCCTGATTATATCAAGAGTGTTTTCAAACTGGAAGCACGACGGCCAGATACCAAATGAATATCAATATTTCCTCAGCTTAACAAAATAAATTTTTTCATAATCCTGTGGCTTGATGGAAATAGGTATGAAACTTTTTTTTTATACCAGACTGTTTTCCAATCATTAAACTGACTTAAAAAAACAAACTATTGTAGTTTGTTCTATATTCCCCACTTATTTCTTTACCTACATATTGTGTATCATTCCCCACTTGCCATTTACAAAGTATTAGTAAAATACTTAGCCACACAAATACATCTCCATCTTGCCTTTGCCTCAGTAAGTTGGTATTTGTAGCCAGGGCACTGTTTTTCAGAAAGTTATTGGGAAATAACTTAGAAAAAGAAGATAAAGTTTATGGATTTTTTTCCTTCCAGACCCTTCTATGTTTATACCATATGTATAATTTTAGCACTCTTTTCTTTCATGACAGCTTGTGACATGAGTCAATCAATACTAGACTCATCACCCCATCCTTGTTTGCTAGCAACTTTAGAACAATTGTACTACACAATTTTATTGATCCATAAATAAATGGCAGAAGGTTGGATGGCCAGTTTTCTGGTTCTTTAGAAATTATGAAATGTACCCAAAGATTCCAAAGGACCATACCTCACTAGGGAGTAGTTAATCTTCAATGGGATACAAAAAGAAAGTAGAATAGCGAGATCAAAGATTTTTTTTTAAATCAACAATTAAATCCTTCTACCCATATGTTATGATTTTGTAGCAGGTAGGATCTTACTGAAATGTCAGAAATATGATATTGGTAATATTACTTTTGGGAAAATGACATTAAGGAACACTTGGCCCAAGAAAACAAAATATTAATATCTCAATGGTTAAATTCTATGTGTGCATGTGTGCATTCATATGTATGTGTAATAAATACATATCTATGAACCATGTAGAACTGCTTGTATTTGATATTATTTGACCTCCAAAATGTAAATTTGTATAACTCAACCTGGAGTTGAGAACTCCATAAATGGAAAGAAATTATTTTTCTTCCCATTGTTACTCTTATTTCCCTGGCATATGGGAAAGTTTTAAAAAATTATTAGTACTCCTAATTCTAAGGAAGTGGCCTAATTCAAATACAACTGTTAGCGATGATGTGGCTAAACTTTGCTAGCAGACGATTATTTGTTTTTCCACTAAAAGCAATGGCATCTTGCCAGTTTTCGAGAAAAGATTTAGAAATGAATGTTTTACTGCTCTTTTTCATCTGGGTTTGTAGATCTGAGCTTTTCTTGTTGTTATTGGCACTATTACCTAAGTACCACTGGTGTTCTGTCTCTACTCTCCAGTCTGTCATCCTGTTCCCCTAAATTAATGTGGTATTAATTTGAACAAAGTTGAGAAGAATAAGTTTTTCAAACATAAGTTAACTTTGGATTGATGACAGATGTTACTTTCTGAAACTATTAAGAGATACGACTTTCTTCCAATGAAATCGTAGAATGTTAGATTTGGAAGGAATCTATAAACCATTTATCTTAAACTTCAAGCAATCCATAAAAGAGAAGATCTAGAAATGATGGGGTTATCCCAAAATCATGAATGGTTGACATTTTTCTGACTACTACCTAGGCAAATAAGCTGCCTACCATTTAAACATATTTTGGAAATTCACATAGATTAGTATTTCATCAAAAAAACTCCAAGATCTCAATGTTGGCCATTTTGGGGCTCTATGTTTCAGATTCTTTTGCTTTTTCATCAGAGATCATATTCCTTCCACAGCAATGGTCAAGTTACTACAATGTAGGTGTTTATTCAGCATCCCATCTACACGGTTTGTCTTCAAGGCTGTGTGTATAACATACGGTCTACGTATTCTAGTTGCTGGTAAATCACTTCCTAATTGTATAAATTGGATTCAAATGTCCACATGAGCTTGTGGTTAGATATCCCACACTTGTATGTCCAAAGCAGCACTATGTAATGATATTCTGGTTTTGCGGTAGAAGGAATTGTATGATATTTGCACTCAGAAGTAAAAATGCCTCTGCATTCAGGTCAGATGGATCTAGTGCGGGTCTAAATCATTTTATTGCATTTTGCTTTATTGTTTCACAGATATTGTGGTGTTGTGTGTGTGGAGGAGGGGACGGCAATGCTCCATTGAGCAAGTCTATTGGCACGATTTTTCTGGGAGTATTTGCTCACTTCAGGTCTCTGCATCACATTTTGGTAATTCTCACAATATTTCAAACATTTTCATTATTATAATATTTGTTACGGTGATCTGGAGTCACTGATCTTTGATGTTACTACTATAAATATTTTGGAGCACCACACACTGCACCAATATAAGATTGCAAACGTAACTGTAAAATGTTGTGTATGTTCTGATGGCTCTGACTGGCCATTTCCCTCATCTCTTTCCCCTCTCCTTGGGCGTCCCTATTCCCTGAGACACAACAGTATTGAAGTTAGGCCAATTAATAACCTTACAATGGTCTCTACGTAATCAAATGAAAGGAAGAGCTGCACATCTCTCACTTCAAATCAAAGCTACAGATAACTAAGGTCAGTTGAGGAAGGCATGTCAAAAGCGGAGGTAGGCCAAAAGGTAGGCCTCTTCCACCAGTTAGCCAAGTTGTGAATGCAAAAAAAATTCTAGAAGGAAGTTAAAAATGCTACTCCAGTGAACACATGAATGATAAGAAAGTGAAACAGCCTTATTGCTGATATGGAGAAAGCTTTAGTGGTGTGGGTAGAAGATCAAACCAGCCATAACATTCTCTCAAGCTGAAGTCTAATCCAGAGCAAGACCCTAACTATATTCAGTTCTATGAAGGTTGAGAAAGGTGAGGAAGCTACAGAAGAAAATTTGAAGCTACCAGAGGCTGGTTCATGAGATTTAGGAAAGAAGCCATCCCAATAACATAAAAAAAGTAGAAGATGAAGCAGAAAGTGCTGATGTAGAAGCTGCAGCAAGTTATCCAGAAGATGAACCTCAGATCATTAATGGAGATGGCTACACTAAACAACAGATTTTCAAGGTATACAAAAAAGGTTTTTTAAAGAACTTTTAAAAGAAGATGTCATCTAGGACTTTTATAGCTAGAGAGGAGAAGTCAATGAGTGGCTTCATAGTTTCAAAGGACAAGCTGACTGTCTTGTTAGGGGTTAATGCAGCTGGTTACTTTAAGCTGAAGCCAATGCCCATTTATCATTCCAGAAATCCTAAGGATCTTATAAATTATGTTAAATCTCCTCTGTCTGTGCTCTATAAATGAAACGAAGCCTACATGACATCGTGCGTTTACAATGTGGTTTAGTAAATATTTTAAGCCCACTGTTGATACTTTTCAGAAAAAAAAAATTCCTTTTAAAATATTGTTCATTGTCAACACACTCGGTAACCCAAGAGCTCTGATGGAGATGTACAATGAGATTAGTGTTATTTTCATGCCTGCTAATGCAACATCCATTGTGCACCCATGGATCAAGAAGTAACTTTAACTTTTAAGAAATACATTTTATAAGGCTATAGCTTCCACAGATGGTGATTTCTCTTGGTGGATCTGGGCAAAGAAATTTGAAAACCTTCTGGAAGAATTCTAGAAATCATTAAAGAACATTGTGATTCATGGGAAGAGGTCAAATATCAGTATTAAGAGGAGTTTGGAAAAAGTTGATTCCTGCCCTCATGGATGACTTGGAGGGGTTCAAGATTTCAGTGGAGGGGTGACTGCAGATATCGAGGAAAACGCAAGAGAACTAGAAATGGAGCCTGAAGAGTTGATGAAATTGCTGCAATCTCTTGACAAAACTTGAACGGATGGGGAGTTGCTTCTTTCAGAGGAGTAAAGAAAGTGAATTTTTTTTTTTAAAGATTTTATTTACTTATTTGACAGAGAGAGAGAGATCACAAGTAGGCAGAGAAGCACGCAGAGAGAGAGGGCGAAGCAGGCTCCCTGCTGAGCAGAGAGCCCGATGCGGGGCTCAATCCCAGAACCCTGAGATCATAACCTGAGCAGAAGGCAGAGGCTTTAACCCAGTGAGCCATGCAGGTGCCCCAAGAAAGTGGTTTTTGAGATGAAATCTACTCCTGATGAAGATATTGTGAAGATTGTTCGAATGACAATGATTGAGAATATCACATAACCTTAGTTGGTAAAGCAGTGGCAGGGTTTGAGAGGATTGACTCCAATTTTGAAAAGAAGTTCTACTAGGGGTAAAATGCTGTCAAACATCTTTGTATGCTCCAGAGAAATCATCTGTGCCAGGACAAGTTCATCAATGCTTCATTGTCTCATTTTGTCTTCATTGTTGTCTTATTTTAAGAAATTGCTCCAGCCACCCCAGCCT
The DNA here is from genome assembly GCA_028534135.1 of Potos flavus. Classification (NCBI taxonomy): domain Eukaryota; kingdom Metazoa; phylum Chordata; class Mammalia; order Carnivora; family Procyonidae; genus Potos; species Potos flavus. The sequence goes on along the minus strand of CM052895.1, from coordinate 113,390,931 downwards.
TCAGCAACCACCATTCTGATCAGTCAACAGCCATCAACTTTGAGACAAGACCCTTCACCAGCAAAAAGATGACAACTCACTGAAAGCTGAGATGATGGTTAGTGTTTTTTAGCAATCAAGTATTTTTAAATTATGGGATGTACATTTTTTATACACATTGCTATTGTACACTTCATAGGCTACAGCATAATGAAGGCATAACTTTCATAGGCACTGGGAAACCAAAAAAGTGTATTTACTTACTTTATTACAATATAAATATATTTTTTATTTATTACAATATAAATATGCTTTATTGTAGTGGTCTGGAGCGGAACCCACAATATCTCTGAGGTATGCCTATAGGTGCACTCTCAAATAAGATAAATATTCAACAGGAATCGACAAAAACTTAATGATCATAGGGTATATCTGCAGAGCAATATGTAGCTATTATTTATTTTGAGAATTACATTTCAGCTAATGGAAAGAGGGAAGCCAGTCTAATTCTCAAATCTTAAGGAAATCGTCTTGTCCAACTGGGTCTATTAACAATCTTGTGTTTATCCCTATCATGCAAGTTATTACTTCTCTCTTCCAGAATGAGGGTGTCTTGCTAACATTTTTGAAAATTTGAAAATTCTCTTCTATATAGCCACAATGTATTAAAATGACAGGTTGTTCCATTAAAAAACAACTTCATTTGATTACATTTTTTTCCATTTAGTACTCCATTTATCGGTTTGTTGTTCAGAGAAAAGATTTTTGTTTTCTTTTTCTAAATGATAGAAATGAGGTGGAGGGAGGGAGGGAAGGAGAGAGAGAATAACATAAGCAAGTTCATTAATGGTAACGTTTAGACCCATTATTCAGAATTCTTTTCTTGTCTGGAAATCGGCTGATGAATGAATTAAGTATATCTTAATTTTCAAGGCAGAAATGTTTCCTCAAGCAAATTTCTTCCTTTTTCCTGGATAAATGGATTATATTGGCAATTTTTTTATAATTAAAAAAAAACTTGAAAAATATGGCCAATTTAATATTAAGACCATGCAAAATAATATTAATTGATCCCATCTAACTGTAAAACTCACATGAATAATATTCTATATTTGGCAGTAAGGAAAAATTTCACTGTTTTCACAATGGTTGCATGGGCCAAATTAGGGTTTGCAATTGTGAGTGCAAGGTTTCTTTTCCTCTGAAAAATAATAACCTTAAAAATCTTTGGCCACTGATTTTTAAATCTTTTGTAATAACAGCAACAGTAGTAACAATAAGAGGCAGTTATTTCTTTCAGTGTATAACAGAAAAGGGTTATTAAAATAAAAACTGTATCTGAGGCTAACTTCTTGATTTATTGAAAGTCCCTAATATTTTAGCTCAAATTTATTAACAGTTTCTAAAATAGAGCAAATATTTGAGAGAATTTTGAAAGTATTTTGGTGTTTGAAATAGGAATTGTCAAAGAAGCTCGTATCGCCTTTGGGATAATTAGCAGCATATCTCCATTAGTATGTCTTCTTTAGGCTCCAAGCTCACTTTTATATATTCTAAAAAACTCAGGATTCACTTCTGAAGCAAAGAAAAAGGTTTGGAAAGGTCTCATACAAGGTAGTCATACCATAAGTGAAAGCCATTAGTAATAAAAATGTCATCTATGGTGGCTCCCAAGATTCGTCCATTGAGTCCAAGCACAACAGGACCTTCTAGTATTTGAAGGCACTACCTTTGACTTTGTGGATATTAGAAAATGAATACTTCACAGGATCTTCTCTCAAAAGTTTATATTTAAATATGGAAGATATAACTTATTCTGTCAATTTTAAGAAGTTGACAAACCTTCACAGTCTGATATTTTAGAAATTTGCTTATTTCTTCTTAATTTCAGAAGAGTAGCTGATGTCAGAAGCTGGTTTTTCTAAATGGTTCATCTATACCCACTTGAAATGTCTTTAACTGTCTTTCATTGAGTGGTTTACAAGCATTACATTAATTTCCCTTTAATTTCATGAATACACATAAAATCAAAGAGATGGTATTTTAGGGTTATGGAGTCTAATATTCTTCATTACCACTCATGAAATAAATGAAGTTGTATTAGATTCTTGTGGATGGCATAATAAATCACCACAAATTTGATGGCTTAAAACTACAGAACTTTATTCTCTCAATTCTGGAAACCAGAAGTCCAAAATTAAGGTGTTGACAGGGCCACGCTCCCTCCAAAGGTTCCAGGGAAGAAGCCATCTTCTTCCAGCATCTGGTGGCTATTCCTATTCTTTGGTTTCTGGCTGCATCACTCCACTCCCTGTCTCCATCTTCATATGGTCTCTTATCAGAATACTTATAAAGATATCCATTGTTGGATATAAGGGCCACTTGTGGTAATCCAGGGTCATCTCTTCATATCAAGATCCTTAACTTATTTCATTTACAAAGATTCTTTTTCCAAATAATTTTACATTTACAGGTTTCAGGAATGAGTATGTGGACATATCTTTTTGGGAGCCACCATTTGACCTACCACATATCAAAGGTAAAAATGGCTTTGTTCACAGTATTCCATTAGGAAGACAAATATAACAGATTGAATAAGTTTTTGAAATATGACTATTCTTTCTGAAAATCCTAACAGATTGTTTCCTTGAAAAGAAATTTTGACTTGGAGATGAGTATGCATTCTCTTCTCATATGGTGGACAGACTACGATGGTTTGCAAATAGTTGTCAGAAAGGTAGGAGTAAATGTCCATATTTGAGAAACTTATACATAGAGCCATGTGTCTTCGGTACATGTATGAGAAACAGCAGTCTCAGGCTCAAGCCCAGATTGTATCATCAACAAATTTTTGAAACAATCAATACTAATTTTATGGCTCTTTTATCCACATTGCAGGATGACTCTGATTCAGTCCTTAGTCAGGGGTTGGCAAAACATAGCCCCCATGCCAAATCTGGCATTACCCACCCCTCTTTGTGTATATAGCCACATGAATAAAGATGTTCATTCTTACACTTTTACATTTTTAAATGGTTTAAAAGAATCAAAAGAAGAATTATCAGATTTTCTTTTTTTAAGAATAATCAATTTTTCATGCTCATAAACAAAAAATTCATTAGAATATAGCCTTATTCATTTATATATTTTCTATGTCTTTACACTTTAGTGGAAGAGTTGAGTAGTTGCAAAAGACATCTACATAACATCATTAGTTTTGTCTCTTGGCCTGCAGAGCCTAAAATGTTTAGTGTCTGAAAGTTTGTTGAGGCCTGTCCTAAATTTTGAACTATTAAATTATTCTGTGGCAGAATAAAGTTCTGTGGCAGAAGTAAAGTTTTGAGATTCTTTGCATTTCATATAATTTACATCAATAAAATAGAACTATCTTCTCTTTGGAATATCAAGTATTATAGTGAGGTAATATCTCTCGACTTATAGAAAAGTTCTGACACTTTCTTTAGAAAATTGCTGGTTAGCTTGCCCTAATTTTTAGAAATGTTGTCATACTTACCATTCGGACTCAAAAACAAATTACAAAATTCTATTCCAACATTTTTGTCAGGTATTTAATCCCACATTTTGGATTCCAATGACTAAGAGCATTAATCTCAGGACTTCAAAATTCCTTCAGTAAAGATTATGAGTTTCTATGTATGTATGTTCATGTGTGTATATACTCCAGTTTTTTAAGTCGTTAACTTCCTCTGAACATTTTTTCTTTTTTTTTCCCTTTAGGAAGTGATTTCTAACTACACCTTTCTATTTCTGAAATGATTAGAGCTATCAAAAAAAATGTGTATCATGAGCCTAGATGTTTCTCTCTTCCTCAGTTTGCAAGTACAAATCAAGATAGTGTAAAAAATAAAGTTTCTTATACCAGTAAGTTATTTAGAGGTATAGATAACAAATGCCACATTTTAAATACACTATATTAAAAGTATTTGGTAAATTTTTTTTACCAAAGTTTAATTTTACTGTATACATTTATAAGATAAAAGTGGAAAAAATATTTTCAAAATTGTTTTATGGAACTATTTGTAAGAAGAATTAAGTGGCAAACTCAGTTTATAATTGTATAATTTATTAATAATAATTAAGGGTTACTAGAACAAATTCAGTTTTGAGTTGTTTTTCTCAAATAAGAACATAGAAACATATATATATATATATATATATAATATATGTATATATACACACATAATCAAAAGGATAATTTGGACTTCATCTGGCAAATATAACATAAAATAGTACTACTGTAGTGGTTTCTATAATTTTTTTCTTTTTTTCAATTCACATATAAAGAGTAAAAGATGTACATGTGTACCAAGAGATTTAATAAGAATATTCATTATTTCATTATTTTAAAAAGGAAAGCAAAAAAAAGTCTTCATCCAACAGAGAAATAGATAAATAACTGGAGGCTTATTCATACAACAGAAAAACATACAGGAGCTAAAACTGAATGAACTAGAGCTGGAGTGGCCAATTTTTTTCTTGATAAATAGATAATAAATAAATATTTTAGGTTCTGCAGCCCAAGAGACAAGATCAACTATGCTACTAGGCACTTACATAAAACAGAACAAATTTCCACATTTTCTAAATTAAAATACAAAGTAGAGGGATAAAAATCCTTGAGTACCCTTGTGTAACACAGTTGGGCTAGATGAGGGAGGAAGCGGAGGGCCGATGGCCAAGGTGTGCCCAGCAGAGCAAGAGTGAAGCAGAGATGACTCTTGGAGAGGAGACAAAGAGAAGAAAGCAGGAGCAGCTCTCTTCAGGGCTCCACTCCCCGGGGGAGTTCTCAAGTGTGTTTGGACGCAGAAGGTAAATTGCAAAATGTTTGTAGCCAGTAGGCATGGTGAGGAAGGTCTCGTTAAAGCTAAAACACATAGATTGGAGGCTGGGTTTGAAGGACACGAAGACACATCCTAGCCTTTACTCCTGCAACTACTTAATCCCCTCACTGTAGCATGAAAGCATCCATAGGCAATACATAAATACATGAGTGTGGCTGTATTCCAATAAAACTATGAACAGTTAAATTTGAACTTCACATAATTTTCACATGTCATGAGACATCATTTTCTTTTCATTTTTCCCCAAATACTTTAAAACGTAAGAAAAGGGAGAGTTGCTGCAAAAAACCTGTAGAGACCAGATTTGTGTGTGGGCCTTCATTTATCAGCCCCTGAACTAAAACTCCGTGTAGCAACATCAACTGTCAAGTGAAAAGGATGCAGGTATTAGTCCCCCTTTCCCACATTATGCTGAGATAACAAGCTAGTATCATTCAATTCAAGCTAGTATCATTGAATTCAGTTCATTCAATGAACATCAATAAAGTTCATTTTTCATGCACATCACACAATAGTTGAGTGTCAGCTGCAGTTCTGCAGGACATGCCCTCTATCCTGAGACTCTGACTGAAGGATAAGCCCCTACCCCGATTTGTGACTGAGCAAGAAAAGAAACATGCAACGTTGCATGACATTTCAGCATGGCGATAGCAAGTCAAAGAACCAAGCCTGACTTTGGGAGGGTAGAAAAGTGCAGGGCAACATTGAAGTCACATGGAGACAGAAGTGGGTGTAGAATTCACTGAAAGGAAGAACCATGGATCGTTAGGAACAATAATAGAATCTTCCACAATTATTAGAGTAGACCATTTCACACAAACAATAAGCCAAATATATCATATCTAGTTATATACATATTTAGTAAAAAATATAAAAATATTAACTATCATAAAATATGATCAACCTCTGTTTTGGGGTTGGGAAATAAGGAAATGGACTTGGGAAGAGCAATAGAGTGCATTGCAGTGTTAATAATCATTTAATATAGGGGCGCCTGACTGGCTCAGTCAGAAAAGTATATGACTCTTGATCTCAGGGTCATGATTTTGAGCCCCAGGTTGGGTGCAGAGATTATTAAAAAATAAAAAAAATTAAAAAAATAATCATCTAATACAAATATTCCATTAACTTTTATTGTTTGTAACAAGAGTTCAGAGGCATTCGTTATATCCTTTTCTATTTTTAATATTAATAAATAATAAAATAGAGTAAGAAAATGTTACTATGAGAATAGAACAATTAATCAGTGTTTTCTTTAGTTCTACATGGTCTCCCATTAAACCTCTTGCTATATTTACTGATTTTACTTCTATATTTTCCAAAAATTAAAAACAAATGATAATTTGTATTATATCAAAAAAGGAATAATTTACATCCCTCCACAATGAAGACTAACTAAATGCTCTGTAGGTGAACTTAAAATATACTAGAATTAAATTAGCTTGACTAAGTTTTCTGAATAGAAGGGTCTCTGACAGCTTTATCACCATTGCATCCAAGACTGGTTTACAGTTTCTAAGAAGTAGATATAGAAAAAACAATTTAATAGGAAGCATTGCTTGTGATTAACATAGAGGATTTCATGACTTCTCATTTGTATTCTCTTTCCATATCATCCTATCCACTATGCCATTTCTTTTAACTGGCCACAAAGACAGCGTGAGTGGACTCTCCGTGTTACCTTGAAACATGTGTCAACAAAGTTGTGATGTCCTACCAGTGCTGAGTGTGCATTTCTTCTCTAATAGACAATTTAAAATTCATGATAAAAGCCCGACGGCTATTATTAACTATACTATCAGCTTAATATTTAAAATATGTAGAACGTTCTATCATCATCTTTCAAAGCAGTATATTCTTCAAGTTTCTTGAGAAAACTGATTATTCCAGGAGCAAGAATAAATATGTTTTTAAGATCTTGGAAGGAAATTATTCCCTCTGTTATTAAGTCTGGAAATGGCAGTCTGTGGCACTCTCTTCCTCAAAACGTTAAACCTCAGTTTCCTAAGGTATCCTGAAAACAGGATACTAGCATGAATGGGGAGTGGAGGTGTAAAAGCGGACATTTCTTATTACACAGGACCAGTTCCGCTGCATTTATACCAACCATTCTACTTCTATCTTCTAGCTTTGTATATGGGATTTTAAAACTCATGGGAAATAAGAGGCTTTCTTTCTGCTGTTTTCCCATGGGGCACCTAATCCTTTATCCTTAATTCATCCTACAGGGGAGCTACTCTTTTTCCATTAGGAGAACTGCTCTTTTAGGAAGAAGTGACCTATAAGCCTCGCAACATAAGCTGTGGGAATCGAGGCC
>CM052895.1:113254950-113383273 GCA_028534135.1 Potos flavus | reverse complement strand
GGCATATTAAAACACTAAATATCTGAGAAATAAATGTATGGCTGACCCTCCACCTGAATTTACTATTATCAACACATTAGTGATGAGAAACTTGTTCAGTGCATGATTTCAATCTGCCATTTCACTACAACTAAAGTTTATTTAAAAATTAGAGCATGGGGGATGGTTTGAATATTATGTAATTTTAGGATTGTCAACAGTTTCCTAATCACTTTAAAAATAATCTCAAGATTTAGAAAGTCTTAATTCTTTTAAAAGCATCAATCAATCAATAAACTACACAAATGTTTAAAAAATCATTGCTTTCTCAAGATGCAACCAGAGAGGGAGACAAACCATCAGAGACTCTTAATCTCAGGAAAGAAACTGAGGGTTGCTGGAGGGGAGGCAGGTGGGAGGGATGAGGTGGCTGGGTGATGGACATTGGGGAGGGTATGTGCTATGGTGAGTGCTGTGAATTGTGTAAGACTGATGAATCACAGACCTGTACCCCTGAAACAAATGATACATTATATGTTACTTAAAAAAATCACTGCTTTCTGAAGCAAATATTTAAGAAAATATTTTTACAAAGAATACCTTCCAAAATCTTATGTTTAATTTATACATAATGTGCAGGGTTCTTCTTTGTAGGAAGGCAGTGAAAAGTATGTCTGTTCCCCCATCCCAGAATGAAAGTTCCCACATATTAAGTCTTTATGCTGTGCATGGAATAGTTTTCTTTCTATATGAAAGGGTGTCTTCTGAAACAACAGTTTAAATGAATTTTAAGATGAGTTTCCTACTTAATTTGGCATAGAATTAAAATATATCTAGAAACTTCGTCTATGTATTATTCCACTGGACAGGTGAAACTAGAGTCTGAAGTTATGACTTCAAGAAATACCTATTTGAAATATGAATACTTTCTTTCCAGATGTTATAATAGTTTCTTCGGTAACTCTTAAGCTTAAAAACAATAGAAAGCATTCTCCTAACCTTAAGATTTTGTAGACTCTGGGTTTATTGTATATTTCTGAAGCTTTCTGGATGACTTATTTAGCAGAGGTATTTAGCAGAATAGTTTTGAAGTTTTGAAGCATGGAAGCTATCTCAAAGAGCACCTTTGAGTGCATACATACATCTAACCAATATCTTCTTAGTTTTAAGGAAATAAGAAATTTAAGAGCAAGCTGTGCTAAGAAAATAGGGTCTTAGGAATAATAATTAAATGACCATCATAAAAATATTCTTTAGAATATCTTTCCAACTAATATTTCCAACTATTTACATGTTTAACAAAGTTGTTCATTATAAAAATAAAATATATAGTGTGTCATTCACAGTCACTAAATATTCCCTGTAAGCCAATTCAGTAAACAAGAAAACAAAATTAGAAAAAAAATTTTCGATGAGAGAAGGGTGTGAATACATGCATAAATAATTCAACAATATATTGATAAATCAAATTTGTGTCTCTCAATAATGAATTGCAAAATGTTTCCAATTATTGTTATATGTTATGTTAATTATCAAAATTTTCATTATTAGTGTGGTGTAAATGACTATGTCTCCACTATGTCAAAACAGTTTCCAGCAAAATATTCAGTAAGTGGCTTTTTTTTCTTTCATTATTTACCAGTCAATTTGTGTAAATAATCCCTACTCATTTGATATTAAATGAAAAATAATCCTGCTGTTTCTTTATACTCTATAATTTTTAAAACATCAATTAAAAAAGGAAAATAAACATCTAAATTGTTTGTCTTTCCAGTAATTAGTTGAGAACTTTGATGGCATCCATTTGGTAGAACGTGGGCTATGAATTACATAATTAATTCCACTCTAGACTACCTAATGACGTCATTTTGTTTGAAAGGGCACATTTTTATTTTCTCTTGTTTCCTAAATGAATTCTGCTTTGATAAGTAATTTAATAACATAAATAATGTTATAATAATATTTTCTATATGTAATATAGAGTATGCAACTATTTTTAAAAACCAAAAATATACATAAGATTTATTTCAGAATAAGCATGTCTGAGAATTGGGAAAATGAAATAAGTTGCTAAAATAATGAATCACATTATGAGAATTAACCTTATTATTTAAAGATTAATGACAATTTTAGATTCGGATACTGCATACTTTATATACAAAGAAGCTTGCAAAACCTTAATGAAAAATAACATATATGTGTGTGTGTGCATATAAACAGTACCATTTTATATGACAGTGTGTTATTATCACCTTGGCCCAAGACAATCAGATCAAGAGTACCTACAGAATATAAGAATCTAGTAATATTAATCCATCATTGTATGGAGGACATTAGGATCAAGAACCTGTAGGAGAGGAAAACTAATTTTCCCCTTATCCTTCAATGTTCTTGTCAGAGACTCCCCTTAATGAAAGACACAGTAGCAGAAGAAAAGCAAACAGAAATGTAATAACCCGTGTACTCCCGTATACATCGCAGATACCCAGAAAAACCGAGTAACTCTCCAAAATGGCTCACAGCATCACCTCCAAATACCAGCTTCAGCTGATAAGGAAAGATGGGGGGGTAGTTATTGCAGCTACCAGGAAAAGCACAGTAAACAAGGTTTTTATGCAGATTTAGGTCATTGACTTCTCTACTGCTTCTCTACAGACAAGAGTTTCTAGAGTCAGTCAGTCATCTTTTTCTTCCTGGCACATAGAGGGAGAAACCCTTATAAATGGGGATTTCCCATGTCTTTTACAAAAGGGTAACTTCTCAGTTTTCAGATTTTTTTCTATGTCTGTTGTTCCTTAAAAATAATCAACCTAAAATAATCCTTGGGCACTTGGGTGGCTCAGTTGGTTAAGCAACTGCCTTCAGCTCAGGTCATGATCCCAGGATCTCGAGTCCCACATCAGACTGCCCCTGCTCAGTGGAGAGCCTGCTTCTCCCTCTCCCTCTGCCTGCTACTCCCTCTGCTTGTGCTCTCTCTCTCTCCCTCTCTGCCAAATAAATAAATAAAACTTAAAAAAAATTCTTATGCCAAAGGGGCATATTTTGAGAGAGCAAATTCTACTCCTCTCCATACCATAGGAATACATTAGAAATTTGAAAACATTTCACTAACAGATAACAAAACAAAGAAATAATTGTAGCAAAATAGTAGAAATAATTAGTTCTTTACAAATTATTTGCATATCATAAACTTTTGATACAGCTATTAATATTTAAAAATGAGTATTTGAGAGTGTAATATGACGTGAATGTTGAATCTTTTATAAAACCATTCAACATTGCCTTAATTTAATTAAAAAATACTGCCTACATTTTTGAAGATATTTAAAGCCAATGGAAAAATTACAGTTCTTAATTTCACTGGAAAGTCTTTTTGCTGGGTTGAACAGTGTCCTCTAAAAACTCATATTCATCTGGAACCTAAAGTGTGACCTTATTTGGAAATAAAATATTTGCAGATATAATTAGTTAATATGAGTTTATATCAGATTAGGATGATATGACTAGTGTCCTTATAAGAAGACCATGTGAAGACACAGTGAGGTACAAAGGTAGAAAGGCTATGTGACAGCAAAGCCAGAAATTGAAATGTTGTGCTTACAAGCCAAGAGATGCCAGCAATTGCCAGAAACCACCAAAAGTTGGGAAGAAACAAGGAAGGATTCTTTCCCGAGCCTAAGGAATGAGCATCACTCTGCCAACACCTTGATTTTATGCTCGTAGCCTCCAGAACTCTAAAATAATAAATTTCCATTATAAACCACCCAATTTGTGGTAATTTGTTATGATAACCCTAGGAAACTAATCCAGTCTGTCAATAATATTAAGAAACTATGAATTATCTCTTAAATAAATTGTATGAAAATGGTAATAAAATATATCAACTTCACCACCTAATATATATCAATATAATATAACAATACGATACTGATTAAACTTAGCCACCTATTATTTAACAACACTATGTGATACTGGTTTTGAAAATGAAGATTCATTGGAAAATTGTAACATCTGTGTGCATTTTAACTATGAATTCTTTCCTTTTATTCCTAGTTTGTTAAATGTTCATCATGAACTACTGTTTGAATGTTGTCAAGTGCTTTTTCTGAAACTATTATTTTATTACCATTTATTTATTGCCCCTTTATATTGCTAAGGTCATAAATTGCATTGACTGACCTTTAAAACTGATAAATCTCATAAACATTATTCTAAAATAAGCCAGACTCAGTAGAATAGACGATGTATCATTGCATTTACTTATATTCCCCAAACAAGCAGAACTAATGTAAACTATTAGAAGTCCCAAGTGTGAGATTACCTCTGAAGACAAGGAGAGTGATTCAGAGAATGCTGGAGAGGCTTCTAGTACTCACTAATAATTTGTGTTCCTTCCTATGTGTATGTTACATTTCAAAAAAATTAAAATACTTAATGCTTAGGTAAACATGGATTAAACAGCTATGATTTGGGGAAGAGTCAATAAATTCTCACAGAAAATACATAGGTGTTATATTTTACAATACTCTGCATATGTTAAAAATGCATATTCCTTTCCTTATTCATGTCTAAACTGAACAAGAACTAAAGGGCTTAATAGGATATTTAACTTTGATTTTCAGGACATGACTAATATTAATAAAATGTTCATTTCCAAAAATGAAAAAAAAGATTATTCCTTGACATTACAGAGATTACCAATATGATTTCTCTAGTTCTACTTTTGGGAATATTTGCATGAATTTTAAATCAAACTAATTAAATTAATCAGTAACAAGGTGTTTAATCATTCAACGAATAAAGGTTCCTAAACTTTTTAAAGTAATAAAATCAATCAAAATGGTTAAAATTACATATTGTTAAGATATGTGAAGTGATTTTATCCTGGTTTCCCCCTCACTTCTAGCTATGTGACGTTAGGAATACTGCACAATCTCTCTGCTCCTCTGTTTCCTCATCTTTAAAATTAGGGTAATAATAAATATTTCATTCTGTCATAGTGACTGCTCAATGAGATAATTCATGAAAAATGACAACAGCAGCAGATAGCCTGTCTCATCATGAATGTCAAATGGATAAGAAATAAATGGAATGTTTATTTTTGGTTGTATATTTTCTAACCAGATTGTGACATTATAAGTATAACAATGACAATTTTATAAGAAACCATTGATAAATACGTATCTCAAGTAAAAATTTCCCTCAGTCAGTAGTTTGATTGCTCTCATCTTAGAGAATATGAGAGGATAAAGACAATCTTAATGCAGAGGAAATAAAAGAAATAGTTATCACTTGTTTTTGGTCTCATTTTTATAGATTTTAACAGTCTTCTTGATTTCTAAAAGACTTTACATTCTATTAATACCATGGTACCACCAACAAATACTGAAAGTACAAACTGAATAATCATCACTTTACTTTCATAAATAGGTTATTAACCTAATTCCTTAGAATATGAGACTAGCTTAAAACCTTGATTTGAATACTGGTAGATCTGCATTTTCTTATTTTAATGCCTGTCAAAGGCATCCTTCTAAATCCACATAAAGAGGAAGATAAAATATTAGGACTTTGCAGTGCTGGCCAGTATAATAATAATACTAAGGAATTTCTTCCAAGGAACAAGGACCATTATTTGGTATACTTTAAAAAATGTTTCATAATCAAGGTGGCCAAAATATGTCTTAATTTGTCAGAGTGAAAGTTGTTAGATATGGATTAATGAACTGCATACAGCACTATCAGTTTAGAAGCTAGAATTAAAAGACTCATATCCATTTCCAAAGCATACATGATTCCATTAAAAACAACAATAAGAAATTCTGGTACTTTTTCCAATGAATTTGTTATATCTATTTAAAACTATGATGTTTTTTAATTTCAGTTCTAAGGCAAGATCTACCAACAACAAGGCATTGGCTTGGATGATTATATAATTAATACCAAATTTCAATGAATAATTTATGAGATGTGTTTAACTTCTGTCTAATTAGTCTAATTAAGCAGAAGTTGGACAGAATCTTGAAGTTACTGAATTGCTCTAAGTAAGCTAAGAAAACTATATTAAAACAAAATTCACTTTGATTAATTTATGAATTTGTGGCAAATAGCAGTAAGAAAGATACACTGACTAGAAGTTTTATTTTAAAGCTTTTAAAGTATATATACAAACATTGGTAAGTATAATACAAAGATTTTCTCATATCTTTTTTCACTGATATTTTCCAATTTTTAGCATTTTTTTAAGAAATTTTTTTTAAAGATTTTATTTATTTATTTGACAGAGAGACAGAGATCACAAGTAGGCAGAGAGGCAGGCAGAGAGAGAGGTGGAAGCAGGCTCCCCGCTGAGCAGAGAGCCCGATGCGGGGCTCAATCCAGGACCCTGAGATCATGACCTGAGCCGAAGGCAGAGGCTTTAACCCACTGAGCCACCCAGACACCCCTGCTTTTTAAATTTTATTTATTTTATTTTTTTAGGAGAAATAAGCCTCATTGAGGTGATAAGTACATGCTTAAGTAGAGTATTTTCTATTCTTATCATACAAAATAGAAAAATTGGCCTGGATAATGGTAGGTTTAAATCCCTCTATGGCCATACAGCGCTGTGCTGGCTCCCTCCTGCAGCTGTCCCGTCCCTAGTCCGTTATTAACACCTTACTTACTACCACCATTAGTGAGACGTCTAGTGTTCCTATGATGGTATTAGGTAGTTCAAGGAAAGGTTTGTGGTGGGGTAGTAAAATATTTATCTTGCTTTTTTAAACCTTATTGACAGGTAATTAAATAACAATAAGCAGCACCCATTTAAATTGTGTAATTTATTGAGTTTGACATATATATTCACTCTTTTTTTATTAACATATAATGTATTATTTGCTTCAGGGGTACAGGTCTGTGAATCATTGGTCTTTCACAGTTCACAGCACTCACCATATATTCACTCTTAAAATCACTGCCACCATAATGACAACCTCCAAACTCCCACCATAAACTCTGCTTTTCCTTTCTTTTCTATTTCTTCGGTGCTAATTCTCTGAAATTTCTATTAATACAGTTATGCCTACGCTGCCTTGTCCTTTGCACTATTCTATCCATCCTGGATAAAATAAGGCTTCCTTGAGGCCCTTCCTCAGGATCTTTCCTCGGAACCAGTATCTGCAGTACCTTCAACAGCGAAGCTGAAGATCACACCCTCTATTTATTAGAAATATTTTATTACTACCCTGCCAGAAATAAGAATTAGAAAGCCTTCATTTCTTTACAAAAGCTTGATATATCGTTTTTCACCAGAGCAGAGATTATACGTGCATGGGAAAATGCAAACACACACACACACACACAGACACACTTACACACATAAACACACATACAATATAGGCATTTACAGTAAAAATGTATGGAGCAAATTCATCATTTATCACTTTCATTTCATTCACTAGAAATTATATGTATTCAAAAATATATTCCCAATTTTCCCTCTAAAATTAAAACTTCCCCTCCAGGAAAGATTAAATTATATCAGCACTAATAAGAAAAGTCATAAGCTCCCAGAATTTGGGTATATTAGAAAAAAATCCATGATTTATCTATATTGCTGAAGACAAAGAATGCACCAGCCTTTTTCCCTATCAGCATCTACTTTATAATCTAGGTCAGAGAATTTGTTTACCCACTGGACTACAAAATCTTTTTAATTTGTCCTTTGAGCAATAGGCACTAATGATGCTAAAGAGACTTAAATGTCATGGTCCCTTCTTTCTGGATTTAATACATGAGAGCTGTCCTTCGTAAGCCCAATCTCTCAGATACTTACCTATTCTAATAATCATTAAACTAATGTTTATTGAGTGCCTACTATGTTAAAGAAATGGTAGCAGGAAGAGTAAAATATTATTACTTATCTCAAGCTGCTCATAGTTTGGGGAGGAGAATTGAAATAGGGTCCCAAGATTCATGGGAGGAAATAAATATGGAAAAATAAGCAATGCTAAATGCTACAGGGAAGACAAGCGGTATTAAAAACTTAAACATGTCTGTGAGGATAATTTCCATAGTCTGTGTTTTTCATATATTGTGCTTTCTCTTTGCTTCCTGTCCATTTCTTTCAGTCTTCCATTGGATTAATCAAGATTTCTTTGTTCTATTTTTTTTCCTTTACCTTTTTTGGCATTGTGACAAAGAGAGCTGTTGGTTCTGTAATAACTGGTCTTCTCTTCCATCATAATAAACCCTCTGATTTTTAGGTGGGTAAACAGCCACCCAAAGACCACAGTACAAGTCTATGTTGAGCCATTGGACTAAAGTCTTGCCAAGGAGACTGAAGCTGAAGCACCTTGTGTTGGCTTCATTAAAAGGCAACTGAAGAGCCCCTTATGCCCCACCTCTTTATTTTTCCTTCCCTAATTCTTGCTGGATGGACTATGCTGCATATTTGAAACTGGAACCAACACCTTAAGCCATGGGGTAAATTGAGAATGCTGGATATGGAGTGGGGCCAAGAGAGAAGGAAATTAGCTTCCTCGGGAATAGTAGAGCAGGTCCATCAAACAACCCTGAATTGTCTAACTGTAGATTTTCATGTGAGAAAAAGAAATATCATCCTTGCTTAAACCATTGCTATTTTGAGTTTCTTTCACTTTCAGCCAAAACTAATCATGGTAACACATTTTTAAGAACATATGAACATTATCCTCTCAAGGCAAGCACTTCAACTCATGATTTTACTTCCTTCTACCACTCTCTTTGTACTCCCTACGTTTTTGCTTCTAGATCAATATAAAAACATGTATTCTTTTAAATGTTTATTTGTCCAAAAATGAATTTATTTGTTTAACATTGTGTGTGTGTGTGTGTGTGTGTGTGTGTGTGTGTGTACATGGGTGTGTGTGTTTAGTCTATTTTCTTCTTTCTGGATTCATCTTTTCATCTTCAGGGGAGTACATTTTCTAGATACTTTCAGGGAGAGTCTGGAGGAGTTAAGTTTACTAAATATTTTACTGAGTATTTTATTCATCATTCAACTTGTGGGGTACAAAACAGTTTGGAGATGGAATTTACAAAATCATCTTTCCATTTAATATTTTTTAGAATATGCTCATTGTTTTCTTAATAAAATGCTGTTAAATGAATTGTGAAGTCAGTCTGATTCTTATCGCTGTGAAGTAATTTACGTCTTCACTCTGCTTAATTTTAGGATTTTCTTTATTGAAAAAAAATTGTCACAATGTTTTAAAAGGGGCAGATTTTTTTTTTTTTAACCTGATTGGTGCTTAATATGGTCTTGTAATCTGAGGATCCTCTCTTTCATTGTAAGAAATTCCCAGCTTTCATGTCTTCCATAACTGCATTTATTCTTTACTCTGAAATTCTGCCAGAGAAAGGTTAGAACCTCTGTATCTATTCTAACCTCTTTTCTTGTCCTACTTACTATTTATTTTATCCCAGTGTGCTGTGTGCAGAGAAAATTCCTGCCTCTAATTTTCCACATCATTAATTTTTGTTCAGCTCTATGCATTCTACTACTTAACCCACCTATTGATTTTTTTTAATTCAGTAATTATATTTTTCATTTCCAAGATCGCCAATAAATTCTTCTCTTAACTGCCAATTCTTTACCTTGTAGATGTGGCACCCTAATTTAAATCTCTGAGCGAATTCATCGAATTTGCTTTCAACCTCTATTTTTCCTTGGGCCTAAGAATTTGTGGCCTCTGATGGTCCTGGCACACACCTCAGTGATTTGGTAGTTATTGACTCAGCGCTCATTTTTGCAGTTGAGAATAGCCGCTAGAGTGTGAGCTGTCATTCCTTGTGATTTCCACTTGGTGAACAGGAATAAATACTTCTGGTTCCTGTGTTCAGCTCTGTGAGAGTACGAAATGGATAAGATGTATGATAGGATTCAATCTCAAGAGCTATTCTTTGGCCTTAATATCTCACAGCATTTTCAACTACCCGAGGACACTGTTCTGCCCAAGAAACTGGGGGAAAAAAAAACCCAAAAAACATTTCTAGTATTTATTGACTATTTGCACTCCCAGTGCGAACAGCCACACTCTCAATCAAATGTATATTTTTATACATTTATAAAGCACTACTGTTGGGTAACTTTTAGAATACTCTCACTGAGACCTCACAGAAACTCATAGATTGGATTGTGTGGAGAGTGACTACATTTTGAAGAAGGGATGGTTAAATATGATGACAAATTGATTTCTTTTAATAATGTAGCTACTGGATGGAATCTAATGTTTTTCTGAACACTCCACATTAAAAAAAAATTTAGGTAAACTTTAAAAAAATGTGCTAATCACCTAAATAATACTCCTCAAGTGAAATCAAACTCTTACAACATTAGCACATTAGCACCCAGCAAGATTTAGTCTCACACTGTAAATATGAGGAAACTTAGATGAACTAAAGATTATTTGCTAATATCAACAGCTGTTTTTAGGGAAAAAAAACTATTGATACATATATTTTCTTTTATCAGTATTAACACTGGTCTTCATGTCTCTGACATGTTTTCATAAGAAGGTAGAATTAATGGCACATACCTTTACAGTAATATTACAGTTTATAAACAGTCCTTCCTTCCTTATTGTACACACAGAGACTTGATACTTCATTTATTTACTATTATATCTGTTTCCCCTTCCATTCTTTCTCTTCCCTTCCAGTGAGATGAAAATAATGAACTTAATTTTTTAAATGTTTATGTGTATGTTCACAGAAAGTAAAATGTACATAATATATACATAAGCTTTGATGACTTTTGACAAATACATAAGTCAATGTAAGCAGCACTTTGGTTAAGAAAGACCACATTTTCTTCACCCCAAAAACTTCTCTTATGCACCTTTTATTGTCAATTGGCTGCACCCCAACACAGTCACTATCCTGGTTGCTACCGCCCAAATGAGTTTCATCTGTCATAGAACTTCATATAAATGGGATCCCAGAGAGTGTATTTTTCTGTCCCTGGTTCTTTTGCTAAAAATACTGATTTGAGATGAATTCACATTTTGTATGTAGTAGTAGCTGATTCTCATTTATTACTTAATGGTATAACATTTTTTTACCCATTCATGTATTGATGGGCAATTGTTTTGTTTGGTTTTGTTTCCCAATTTTGGCCATTACAGACATAGCCACTTTGAAATTCACATAGAAACTTTTGTGCAAATATGCAAGAGAATTGCTGAATCAAGTAAGTTTGTGTAACTTTATCAGAAACTGCCAAACTATTTTCCAAAATGACTGTTTCACTTGATTCGCCCTCTAGCTTAATGATATTAAACATCATTTCATGTGTTTGTGGTCCACTTGGATTTCTCCTTTTTTAAGTTATCTATTCAAATATTTTGCCCATATTTATACTTATTTTGTTTTGCATTTTTATGATTGAATTTTAAGAATTCCATATAGATTCTGGATTGAAATCCTTGGTCAATATATATGTCTTGTGATATTTTCCCCATGTATGTGGCTTATCTCTCCATATTTCTAATGTTGCCTTTTTAATTTTTTAATAATGTCTCATTTATATTGTTTTGTCTTTCTTTGCCTACTCCAAGTCTCAAAGACTTAATTTTTGTTTTCTTCTAATTTTAAAAAAAAAATTTTAACTTTTCTATTTAGGTCTATGATCCATTTCAAATAATTTTTCTCTGTAGCATAAGGAAGAGTTCACGTTTCCTTTGTTTTTGATATGGATTTCCAAATGTTCCAACATCATATGCTATAAAATCTATCATTTATCCTTTACTTGCTTTGTCTATAAAATTTGTTCTATTTATCTATTCATTTATGTGATCTCCACATTGTTTTGACTGCTAGAGATTGTTGCAGTTAGCTTTGAAATCGGATTAGTGTAAGTCCTCCAATATTATTTTTTCATATTATTTTGGCCTCCAGATCACTTATTTCTGTTAGTAGCTTTTTTGTAAATTGTTTAGTATTATTAATGTATATAATCTTTTTTTTAAAGACAACTTTACTGCTCCTTCCTAACCTTTATGACTTTAAGTTCCTTTGCTTGCCTTAGTCTCTAGCTACGGTTTCTACTACGAGATTGACTAAAAGTCAAAAATGGACATCTCTGCCTGCTTCTGGATCTTAGGGGAATAATGTTCAATATTTTACTATTAAATATAATGTTAACTGCAGGTTTTTCATAGATGGCCTTTACCAGATCAACTAAGATCCTTTAATTACTAATGTATCGAGACCTTTTATCATGAATTAGTGTAAACTTTTTTAAACACATTTCTCTACATCCACTGAGATTATATGATTTTTCATGTTAACATATTCAATTACATTGATTTTTGAATATAAAATAAGTCTTGTCTTTCTGAGATAAGCTTCTTTGTTCATTTTGTAAATATTTTTATATTATATATCTCTATTTTCCATATATATATTTTTATATATAAACATTTCTAAATATAATCTATATATTTACCACTATGTAATTTCTCTACATATAATTTTTAATATATGTAATTTCTGGATTCAAGTTACTAATATTTTGAGAGTTTTTACATCAAGATTAATAAGAAATTTCAGTCTGTGCTAGAAAAATTAGTCTGTAACTAGCCTTATTCTTTTCTTATAATATCCTTGTCAAGTTTTAGTATCAAAGACATGCTAACATCATAAATAATTTAAAAAGTGTCTTTTTCTTTTCTGAGTTTATGTTAGATTGCCATTTTTTTCTCCATTAAATGTTTGATAGAGTCAATTAGTAAAATAAAGTTTCCATGGGGATATTTTTGTGGAAAGATTTTTGGTAATACATTCAATTTCTCTAATAATAATATGGCTATTCAAATATTCTAATTATCCCTTCTAAAGTTTGGTAAGATGCACCTTTCAAGAAATTAGTCTATTTTATCTATGTTGTTGAGTTTATTTTCATTAACCATACATAATATTTCCTTATTATGTTGACAATATCTAAATACTTTCTAATGGTGTTCATTCTATAATCCCTGATTTTGGTAATTTGTGTTATCTATCTTATTGGTAACATGGTAAAGATTTTTTAATTTTCTTAATCGTTTTAAAGACCTACTTTTTACTTGGTTACTTTATTATTTTATTTTTCAAACTATTTGCTTTCTTTTTTTTTTCAAATATAGTCTTTGTCTCTTTTGTTGAATTGTCCTTTTTTTTAACTTCTTTAGGTATACAACTTCTTTAGGTATATAAGCTCTTAGGTATATAATCTTCTTGAGGTATATAATCTCAAACCATTAAATTTTAAACACTTCATCTTTTCTAATATAATTATTTAAAGACATACTCTGTTTTAGATACATTCCACACATTTTGATATGTTGTGTGGTCATTAACATGTAGTTAAAAATATCTTCATTTTATCTTTGTAATTTCTACTTATACCCACAATTTATTTAGAAATGTTTTTCTTAATGTCTAAATATTTGGTTATTTTGACATAACATTCATTTCTATTTTAATTCCATTGTAAACAGAAAATGTGTTCTATATGACTTCAATCCTTTTAAATCTACTGAGATCACGTTATGGCCCAACACACAGTAAATTCTTCCAGTTAGAGTTTGCCACATTTCTCTAACTCGGCAGGATTTCAACTCCACATTCCATTGAAGTGAGCCAGAGCTGAGATTTCTGGTCAACTCTCTCAGCTTTGCAGGGTTCTTTCCTCCTCTGATTCTTCGAGAACTCTTTCACTCATGCACAATTATCAGTCACAGATCTGAGAGTTTATATAATGTTATGGAGATTGTCCTTCTGTGGTCTCTCATTTCTGGATTATCTCTCCTCAACTTCTCTCTAAATCTGAACTCTTACATACCATCCTCTGACTCCTTACACCAAAAATACTGCAAATTTCTGCTTGATTTCTAGCCACCTAGTACCACAAAAACTGCGGGGTGCCCTCAGAGCAAAAGTTTTATAAACATAAATCTCACCCCATGTGATACATTTCTTTCAAGGATCTAATTCCATTCTACCTACTTTTAACCCATTGTTCATTCTAATTAAAGACTCTGCAAGTCTTTCAATCTATTGTTCATAATTTGTCTAAAGTTTACAATGGTTATTTGAAGTAAGATTAGCATGGTAAACACCACTTGACTTTAGAGGAAATCAAAACTTCCAAACTGAAAGTATCTCAACCTGTCTAAATAATAATGGATTGCAAGTTTTAAGCAAGTATAACCTTCTTTATTATCCACTATAAAATATTTTTAAACCTACTTGATCATTTGACCTTTCCAATTCTTACAGGTTTTCCTATATATCACTTCTCAAATGCCCTAGGTGATATAGAATGTCTTCTGAAATGTTTGTGTGTGTGTCTTTTTTTAATATTGTGATCCTCATAGTCGGTAAATATATAACACCCATGTAGACATGTTAGTATAACTAGGGGAAATCTTATTAAGCAAATAATATGAGCTAGATATTCCATGGATACGTAAGGATTAGAAATCTGTTTGAAGTCTCTATGCAGTTCTTATGGTAGATGGCTGAGAAAATGATAGTGTTTGAACAAAACAACTTGCATGTCAAACATAGTATTTTGCATTGAAAAATAAATAAATAACAAAACCTCACTCACGGAACATTAATGACATTTTCTTAGGTAGGAATATCCAAACCAATGCCCTTAAATCAACAGTCAAAACTTTTTTTTAAATCATAGCAAGACTGCTTTCAAAATCAAAAACCTACATATATGGCAGATATGAGTATTAAGTTATAACGTCTGGTTAGAGATTTAGAAAGCATGATTTCTTTTTGTCAGGATGTGGTCATTTTGCAGAATGATAAAATAATTTATTTCATGATGCTCATTGGAGTAAGTCTAAATTTTAGGGTTTAATTAACAAATTTAAGCTTGAATGAATCCATTTTTCATATGTCCACCTTTTGCTTTTTTAAGTATGAGGATGAACTGTTTCTGCATGATGCAATAAAGTATATAATACAGATGAATAATCCTTTAAAAGTATAAGATGTATCACTAATAACTATGCTACAATATAGGGTCAAATATTTCCTCTCAAAAATGAAACTCTTACTCAAAATCTTTGTTCTTGGTCACACCTGGTCTAGGTAGAAGGTCTGTATTTATTACAATTTTGATGTTTCCTATCTCTGAATGATCACTACAATTAGAATACAGATATAAGGGGTGTCTGGGTGGCTCAGTGGGTTAAGCCTCTGCCTTTGGCTCAGGTCATGATCTCAGGGTCCTGGGATGGAGCCCTGAATCGGGCTCTCTGCTCAGCAGGGAGCCTGCTTCCTCCTCTCTCTCTGCCTGCCTCTCTGCCTACTTGTGATCTCTCTCTGTTAAATAAATAAATAAAATCTTAAAAAAAAAAAAGAATACAGATATAAAATAAAAGTTACAAAATAAAAACTTGAAAACGAGATGTCATCTAGACTACCAAGGGATCACAGAGACATTTAAGAATTATTTTCCTGGAGATCAACAACCAGAATGGTTCATAGGAAATGAAGAGATTTTTTATGTTGTCAATATACTTGAATCTGTTGCCTAAAATCTAGAGTGTAAACCATCCACTGTCTTGTTCTAAAAGGACAGTCTGACAAATTTATATTAAAAAATGTGAGAGAAAGAAAATAAGAACTCTTTTTTCATTGCAACATTTTGCAGTTCTTCCATAATTCAGATCCTACTGACACAGTATTAACTAAAGGTGGTTTTACCATGAAATTAATAAAGTATAAGCTTCAACTCTTAAAGGATGGGCTCTTACAATATGTTCACATGTTCATAAAATTTTGCAAAACTTTTAAGTGGAAATTATTTTATTTGCAATAGATTAACACTAGTCTTTTTCTACTTTGACCATTCTTTGTATCACTCATCCCCTTAGGTTAGTGTTAGAGAGGCTGCAGGACACTTAAGGGATCAAGCTTAAAGTAATGTTGAGTAGGAGATAAATTTAATTTTATATTTGGGTGAGTCTTTATTTCCTCCTATAAAAAAGTGGAGATAATAATGTTTTTCATTTCTACATCATCACTCATTGGGTGGAGTAATTTATATATAAATATATGATATATATGTTATATATATGCATGTCACATATATATTTTTACATCGCAGGATTGATGATTACTATATATTCCTTTACAACCAATTTAAAACAATGATATAATATTTATTGAGATGTATTAATTATAAAATGATGGTATTGATTTGCCTCAGTTTCAGAATCAGTTTCAAGGAGTCAAAGAACGTGAATGGCCAAAAAAATCATACCATGGACCACCTAATATTTCTTAATATCAAGCATTATTATCCTTGATATTGTTGCCATAGTCTTACCCTTTACTATAGTCTTACAAATTAGCAGCATGATTTATGTACTGTTTTAGATTATATTAGTTGCTACTTCCAGAGACTCAAAATGGAGGCTGAAGTAGTTGAAAAATACTACTGAGTACTAAAAAATACTGTTCAAAAACCTAAGAATTTTTTTTTTTTCAAAATGGGTCAGAAAACCCAATTCACCTTTTAGTACAAATGAGTGCTGGAGCTGTTCCCACTTGAGTGACATTAGCATTATCTTTGACTGTGATGATAATTAGATCTGTGTTCTATCCTGAGGTCCTACATCTGGTAAATTATTTTCTTGACTGAGTTAGATTCCAGTGTCAGCAAGGACAACAGAAGGCATTCCATGCCTCAGGGCATCTCATCTGGCCACTTCTCTTTGACCTGTGAACTCCAACGCAGTAGTGTCTTGTACTTGCACCAAGCTGCCCAACTGTGTTTTAGATCCATTTGTGACTTTTACTAAGTCATCAAATATGAATAAGCAGTTAACAGGGGCTCTCAGATTTATAGATATGTAACCAGTTCATTGCATAAGTGACTGAGATCATTTATGCAAGTGTTCATTAAACTATATGTGAGGTGGAGAATGGATAAGCTTAAATATGATTATGAAGAGTAAACAATATTTTAAAAAATTTCTCTAACTCTATATTTATATACATAGACTGTCCACAGAAAATATAAAGTATTGCTATGGCTCCTTTATGCCTCCAGAGGTCTGCCAATATTACAGTGAGATTCCAGGGGAACTGGTTATTTATCCTCCATGATGTTGACAACATCCTCGGGGAGGACAAATAACCACTTCCTCTGGATCTCAATGTAATATTGACAGAACTTTTTTTAATGGGAATGCATGGAGGATATCTATTTATTATCTATTTATCTATCTATCTGATATAATACAAACTATAGTTTCTAGAATTCCTCAATAGGCTTTTAACACAATAACTTCTTTTAAGAATTATGTATTTATTTATTTGAGGGGTGGGGGAAAAGGGGCAGAGGGAGAGAGAATCTTAAGCAGACTCTGAACTAAGCACAGAGCCCAACATGGGGCTCAATTTCACAACACTGAGATCATGACCCAAGTGGATACCAAGAGTCTGACACTTAACCAACCACCACCCAGGCACCCCAACACAATAATCTGTTCCTAGACATGGCATGGTCAGTAATATCTGAACAAAGGATTTACTTAACACAAGAGGCTGCCACTGAATGGTCCCAAGATAGAGTATGAAATAGAAAATCCAACATCTTTGACTAAACCCAGTTGCTTAGTATAGTGGACATTGGAATGGTTCTCCTAAGAAAACTATTCAAATCCTTTGCAAAACCAGATATTTTATTTGGATAGCCCAAATTCCTTCTTCATGTTCAGTATCTTCTTCAAAATTAATCCATATTTAGAGTTGGGAACAAGTTGTAGGTATTTATAACATGTAAAAGTCATGTCTAACCAATAGGTTTCTTGAATCCTGAAGTACCAGGGGCCATCTTTATGATGAAAAGTCTAAGTGAAGTGTTAATTAGAGAGAGATAAAATATTTATTTTGCTAAGGCAAAATAAATTCAAGGCTGAGGTAAACAATATATGACTAAGAAAAATGAATAGATTAGAAAATGTAAAAATAAAACATATTGTTTTAAAAGTATACCTATCTATGTGATTTTTCCTGTTCAATCATAGGAAGCCCTTGCTAGCAATGCTGTGATTAATTCAATTCATGAAATATTTTTGAATATTTTCTATGGGCAGATAGTCTGCTAGGTAAAATTTAAATATGATCATAAAATAATTACCATAAATTGTATCAAAAAATCTTTAGTCAGACCAAGAACTCCTTTGGTCATTTGAAGGATATGGGAGCAATTTCAGATTAGTCATTTGGGAAACAAAGATTTTTTTTTAAAAAGAGGCTAATGAAGGATCAAAAAATAGATAATAGACATCAGAATAAAAAGAGAATAAAAAATATAGACATTAGAATAGAAGTATAGGCTTAAAGTTCATACGTATTCCTTTTCTAGTTGCTCTTTTAAAACCAAATAAAAGTGCATAGTGGCTGCTGGAAACCTGTGTATTATTGGCCAAGCAATGCTGAAGATAAAAGTTTCAAATCTTGTGCATGTGGTTCAATAAAGGAACTAGCCCACCTTTTGACAATGAGGAAAATCCAAATCGTATGATTCCTCCACAGAAATAATCAGGTATGGTTGGAAAACAAAAATGGAAGGATGAAATAGTTATATAATTAAAATGGCTTCTGTACTCTGTGGCCCATGGACAATAGATTTCAAAGATTTCCTAGAGATGTTACCTATACTGTGCATGAACTTTAGGAATTGAGGATGGTGGGGCTAATGAGCAAAATCTTACAGGAATGATTTAATGAATAATAATTTACACTTGGTTGTATCTTTTTTTAGCATTTTAAAAATTACTTCTACCATAGCACTAGCATTAATATTAGATAACATCAAGAAAGCATTTAAAAATTTTATTTATTTACTTGAGAAAGAGAGCAAGTGAAAGAGAGAGCGCAAGTGGGGTGGGAGGCAGAGGGAGAGGGAGAAGCAGACTCCCTCCTGAGCAGGGAGATCGACATGGGGCTCGATCCCAGGACCCCAGAATCATGACCAGAGCCAAAGACAGATGCTTAACAAACTGAGCCACACAGGGGTACCCCCAGAATCTATCTTTATAACTACTGAAGTTCTTATTCTTCTAACTTAAATCAACAAGCACAGTCTAAATAGTTTTGTTTCCTGAAACACTAGATGATAAAATAATAAATATGGCTAAAACTTTTTTGGAAACCTAACGAAAAAAAAAGGGTTTGGTTGATTCATGTTTCAGGTGCAATCACCAGCCAAGTACACAGAGGGATTCTATCTACCACTAAGTCTTTTGATGTCCTTGTACTTTTGGAGGGCAATCACAGGCAATTTCTCCTTAAATGGCATTGTTCACATCAGGTAATCTCTTTAGCCTAGTCCACCTGGATATGATCTTTTATTCTCTTAGAAATAGACAAAACCCACCATATTTTAAAAAATCTTGGCTAAGGTTCATGGGAACAAATATATCATGATATAATGCCTGTGATATAGTAAAATCTAAGTTTGTCCTAATAGTACAGAAGAATTATGGGCCTTATGTGCCAACTGGATGGAGACCTAGGCACATGATAATCACCAAATGTATTGGAGTCAAGGTGATGAGTAACATTTGCTGGTCAATAATGACCCTACCCAACAGTGGTATCTCCACAGCTTATATCATGATAATAATCTTGTCTTTGGGGCCCAAAGCATGACCCATGATTGGAGCAAACTTGGAATAACAAGCTGTTTAACGAAGATGTACTATGGGACCTACAGAAGAAAATACTATATTGGGTACGTAACCTATATGTTTCCTCTAGTCCACCACTAGGGTATGCAATGATCAACTTCTCCAGATTAATTTTTCTTTTATAGACATATAATAAGATCCTGCTCCATATATAGAAAGTTATAAAATGTCATTGGACTTAAGGCCGTAAGTTTCCAGTGAATACAGATCCATAACAACTAGTATTATGATATAATTCCATTACTCTCTGCTCCCCAGCCAACATCACAAATTCATGGAGCCTGAGGCTTCCTCATACCTGCTAGGAAGAAAATATAGCCTTACTAGCTACTTACAGCACATAACAATTATTGCTATCCATTTATAGCACAAGCAAGATAGGAAAAAAAAATCTCGTAAAAGTCAGTAACCCTGACAAAATCATTGACATAAGGGGAGAGGATATATCCTGCCTGATGACTCTCCATATAATCTCCCAACACTGAAGATCTCCCATATGTTTGAATATCTATAAGTTGATTTACTTTAATTTAGTGTCTGTCATTTACATTATAAAGCGGCATCTAATTTTCTTCTAAAAAATAGATATTCAAGCAGACATTCTGAAAGATAAATGAAATTTGCATTATGGGATGCTGAAAATCTAAACCTATGTGAGTGGTAAATTACAAGCCTTAAACCTACTTGTTACAGAAGAAAATTCTCTCAATACAGTTTACCATAGCTTGTCATATACTTGCCCTAGAATGATCAGGCTACCCAGCAGCAGAGAATAAGAACCATTATATCAAAACAGAGGGATTATAGCAGCCGTTCTGTGACCTCCGCGATAATCAGTTAATCTGCTCCCATTTAACTCTAGGGGACAAAGGAATGAAGTGTCCTAGAATTAAACTGAAAAGAATCTTAATATCAGGCCTGTCATCTTGGACATAAAACACACTTTGTCATATGTGATCCTCTTCACGGGGAAGACCAGTACCATAAAGTTACATTATTGAGATTTGTATTTAAAATAAAAATAAAGGAGGAAAAGTTCAAAATACATAGTCTAGTTTTTGGATTCAAGATGCTATTAATTATAAGGTACAATAAGGCTGCCACGATACCAAAGCAAAACCAATGTGTCTCTTAAGGGCAATGAACTACAGAAGCCAGAATGACTGTGGCTTGCTGGAAATTTGTAGTTGGTTATAATATTCAATAAAAATGTGTTCAGCATGTTCCTTCTATATACACAAAGACCAAACAGTGAAATGGTGTCTTTTCCCACATAAGACAAAAAAGAGTCCTGAATATAATGAAAAAGGGACTCACTTCACATGACATCATAGGCCTGACTTTCCTGAAGGAATATGTTACTGTAGTAAAGTTTGGGCACCCTTCAAACACAATGACTATATATCCTCAGGCAATTCTCGTAACTGATGTCTACAGATGTTGTCAGAATAGAGCCATAAGTTACCCGAATTGGTATTTCTATTGGTTATTTTATACGCAAATAATCAAGTGAAACAAACAATGGTTTTTGATCTGTAAGAAACATAGAGTCACCTCCTGGGCCCTTTCAAGAAACCAATACAATAAGATGAAAAATGATGAGTAACTATCATCATTTTAAAAAGAGAAATGATTCCGCTTTCATTCATTGATGCCCTTATCCTACAAGTTCAAAGGTCTAACATTCACAAGTAACATGTATGTCATATGGTTTATGTAAATTTCCATTGGTTATGATAGAAAAACTATGAAGCGGTTATCTTTTATAGATGAATATTAAGGCACAATTTATCTAATGTCACATAGCAAGAAAGTGACAGATTTGGGACTTGAAAACAAGTACTCTAGTTGTTGAGTCTACATCTTTAACATTACACTGTTCAATAATAAACCTAGGAGCAAAATTAACTTTAAAAAATGGGAACTTTCACATGCATCAGCAATACCTAACTGAAAATTTAATAGAAATATCCCATTTGAAAATCAAAGTTATAAATATATAAGAATCAATTTAATTGAACTTATGCAAGACTTATGTATTTATAAAATGTGAAATCTTGCTCTACTTCACCAGAAATTCATAATCAATCAACAGTGATGCTGTGTATGAATGGGAAACGGTATTTTTAAGTGGCAATTCTATTAATAAACTTAGTGCAATATATTTAAAAATCTGAGACTTTTTAATGAAATGTTTTTTCTCAATCTGTTAAAAAAAATGATGAGACGAGCCAAAATAATAAACATGACAAAGAAGAATAAAGAGTAGAGTAAAACTTATGGGTATCTGCCATCAAAAACATAAGTAATCCAGATAGTGAAATGTAGGTCCAAGAACGGACTTTCAGAAAACAACCCAGAAACGCATCCCTACATAAATAGCAATTGACTCATATATAAAAAGCATGACATTCCAAATATTTAAGAAACAAGATACTATTTGATAAATGATACTGATTTGACTGTAACTATTTGGAGAAAAAAGTAGCTCCTCATATGTACAAATCAGTTATATACTTACTATTGACATAAACAGGAACCAACATTATAGAACAAAAAATATATTACTATAATTTATATTCTCTTATAGGATAAGGTATAACACATCTTCATTTTACTGTTTTCTGTATTTTTCACTTTATGTTGGATAAAACAAATGTTTAAAGTAGCAAAATTAGTCACCCTTCAGACTTCTATAGCCCCCATACAAAATCCATTTTTTCTTTAATCCAATGAAGAGTAGAATGTAGGTGTATGTAAAAAAATCTTTTGACTTTCTACCTCTGTATAAAAAAAAAATGCTTCATAGTATTTATATATCTGCATGGGTGTCTCTGAGTGAATTCCAAAGCAAAAACTAATGAGTGTTGAGCTACCTGTCAGATGGAGAAGATCATACTGATTATTTCATATAACCAAAACTATCAGACTGAGTTTTTAAAGCTCAAAATAATATAATTATATAGTTCTCTACTGAAGACTATTCAAAACTTATTTCACATTTCAATCAATTATATAGTTTAAGGAAATCTTTCATTGTTCTTTTACAACAATTTTTTTAACTTAAAAAATTGTATTATGTTAAAAAAAATGTGAAGACAAACTCACAAGAATGGGTCTTTGGATAACAGTGTGTCACTCCTAGACTGGTCAGGATCTCAATACCTTTGCTACTTATTCTTTCTAAAATACATTTTTCTAATTACATACTGTGGTCAATCCAATTCTTGAGCTATTTTTATTTTAACAATAAAAAAGATATTTTATAATTAAATGATTTCTAATAAAAGTATAAAAGTCATTGTTTTATTGATTCATTTTTGATCTAAATAAAATATAAAATGCCCTAGTGAAGATGAAAAATATGTTCAAAATTATTTAATTTTTCATATTTTCTGTGCTTGTATATTTTTCCCAAGATGAATTGTTATTTCTACTCTAGAAAGGACAAGAGAAGTCTCAGTCACCTGGATATATCTTCTCTAAACTTAGCCATTAGCAACCTCCTGCATTGCTGCCAAACCAGTATGTATTTCAACGTAAGGGCACCTCTTCTTAAAAATCATACAATCACCTGATTTTCTAGATATTGAGGTTTCTTGGAGATTTTTCAATTTGAAGATGGAGAAACATCACTGTCTAAACTCTATGCTACCAAAGCCTGGACCTGAGCACAAACTGTATCCTGAATCTCTGGCCAGTAATTAAATTCTATGAAGTTTAAATAAATTACATAATGTTAGAAAAGCCTCCAATCGTCAATCTGAACTACATTACAGTATGTTTGGAAAATGACTATTTTACTATTGGCCTATAGATTAAGAAGTCTCAGACTTCCATTTTTAGTAAAATATAGGCAAAATGGTTGTTGATAGCTAATAGTTCCTGGGTGCTTGCCATGTAAATGATGCTGGTCAAAACTCATCATCTGTCCTCCCTCAAATCCTAGGAGATAGATACCGTTATTATACCCATTTTATGTAACAGAAATGAAGACCGGCTCCAAGACAGCACGGCTGGTTAAGTATCAGAGCCAAGGCACTATGGTGCACTGCAGACACCCTGCTAGTGGGCAATGCACTGGGGTGCTGATTTTCCAAGGATGACTGTGTACTAATTTATTTGAGTCCCAGGAAGATTGGGCTTATATATTCTTTTTTTTTTTTTCTCTATCTAATGATTTAAATTTTCAATGTGAACTAGTATTTGTTAATACAGTTGTGTCACAAAATGTGAACCAGTATTCATTAATACAATTCATGTCACAAAATCAGATATGTATTAAAATGGTTAATGAATCAAGCTAAATGCCTTTTAAATACAAGTGTTTACCAGAGAAACATTTTGGTTGTTCAATTCACACGTTCTCTTCAGAATTAGACAATGTGTATTTCCTGATAAAAGACAAGCTTTGTAATTCTCCACCTCAGTAATTTTCTCCTGAGCTGCAACTATGTCCAGACTAAGAATAGAGTAGTTAAGCCAAATTAGTCATTCTACATGTGACTTTTTGTTACTAGAAACTGAAAGGTGTGTAGAGTTAACTGAAAAGAGAGTAATTAAGAGAATTACCAAATTCTCCATCTGCTATGCTCTGAATGGATTCATACATCTTCCTTCTCCAATTTTCCTTTCAACTCTTATTTTATTTTCCCATACATAAATATATATGAACTCCCTCTGTTTAAGTTGCTTGGAATATTTGTTTAGAGGTAAATAATGTCCAAACAGTATTGTTTATTTTCTTGAAATTTTGTCACATACTGCAGAAATGATTCTTGCCAGGCATATTATATCTCAAATTATTTAGAAGAAAATTGATGTGATGAATCAAATATAATAAGTGGCTTCACACTTTGTGTGATATAATTATTTCAAATTAGAAGAATTATAAGTTGGGTACATTGATTTTCAGTTGAGCAAGAATATTCTTTTATTCTTCAATCAAGCAAGTAATACACCATAATTAAATAATGTAATAACATAAATGTTTCAATTTCCAAACAGAGAGGGAGAGAATATAAAATTTGCCTGAAAGCAAATGAGCATTCAGATTCCGAGCAAATGTCAAATACAACCCACTGTATGAGTGGTAGGGAATGAGGTCTTGTCTCTTTCCCTCTGAGGAGTAGTCTAGATGCAAAGAGCTACCACAATTTTGCAAAATACTTCCCATCTTTCCATTTTGATTCTTTCGCTGTTTCCTGTGGAAACCAGGGATTATATCAGTGAGGTCATTCTATTAAATCACATTAAATAGAAAAATGGTTTTACTATCAATCGTGGTTACTAATACATTTGATTCCATGGACCTCATCTTCAATAAAACAATGTGTCTCCAGTAAAACTACATGTAATAAGTGGTCAGTAGCATGATTTTTTAAAAAAACAAATAAAAGTATGTACTATATAATCGGAGCACCTGATATGGAAAAAAACAGTACTTACTGCACAGGATTACAAACAGCATTAAAAGAAACAGCACTGAAATATTGTTTGACATAATAGATATTCAGTGAATGTTCATGGTCTTCTGAAGTATTTCTCCTTTTTGTTTCTTTTTTTTTTTAATTGCTTGAGATGTTACTTTTCACAGTACCCTGGTCACTGATAACATTCCAGACATTCTTAAAGTAAACTCAATCTTTATAAAGCGAGCATGGTCTTTGTTTAGTATAATGGACAGCATATATGGGCTTCCAAAATTCATATGTGGAAATCCTAAACCCAATGTGATGATGTTTGGAGATGGGACCTTGAAAGACCATTACATTATGAGGATGGAGCCTTATCAACTAGACCCTAAAGAGCTCCTCCCTCTCCTGTCATGTGAAGAGACTGAGAAGAAGGCCATTTATGAACCAGGAAATGAGCCCTCACCAGACACAGAAACTGCTGGCACCTTGATCTTGGACTTTGAAGTCTCCAGAACTGTAAGAAATAAATGTTTGTCATTAAGCCACCCAGTCCATAGCTTTTTTTTTTTGTAGCAGCCCAAAAATACTGAGATAATTTAGCTTCTGTCATGCCCTCCAAAGAGCACTGCCTTCTTTTGTTTTTTCCAAGATAGTAAAGAATTTACTTATTTAAGTTTTCATTTAAGTTCCAGTTAGTTAACATACAGTGTAATATTAGTTTCGGGCACAGAATTTAGTGATTCATCACTTACATACAACATCCAGCAAACAGCATTGTCTTCTTAGCTAGGAATCATTCTTACTAAGACTTCAGATTCCTTTAATATTAAGCACTCCCCTTACTATAAGGTTCATTTATTCATATTTAATATTCCTTTTACAAATGCACCAAGAATGCACCACATTCTGAAGTAAACAAACTCTAGGTTTAATCACTGTAACAATGTATAATTTCATATAGTTTCCAGCCAATACAGGTGGAACACGGTATGGTTATGGAAGTTCACTGATACTAAATCCCCTTTGGGGAATCTGACATGAATGAAAGCAAATGTTAGCATGTTTAGAAACTCTGGGGAAATGCTAGAAAACTTCCTTCTATTACACTATTTTT
This sequence comes from Potos flavus, assembly GCA_028534135.1. Classification (NCBI taxonomy): domain Eukaryota; kingdom Metazoa; phylum Chordata; class Mammalia; order Carnivora; family Procyonidae; genus Potos; species Potos flavus. The sequence continues at coordinate 113,357,033 of CM052895.1, read as the reverse complement.
TACATTAACACTTACTGAAAAACAAGAGTAGCTCCTATTGGATTTCTGGGAGTTTTTGATCACATCAACTTGTGCAAAGTGATGATAATACAAAATACAAAATGTTACCAATCCTTAAAGCTTGATCATATATTTATGGACCTCAGTTTTTTTGTTTTTTTTTTTTCCAGTTTGGAAATAGTCTCTGAAATTTCCAACTGAAACCATATCCAAAGTTACTCTGATAAACAGCTTCAATTAGTTTCTAAAACAAAAATTTGTGTATTTGTATGGTGAAGCAAATTGAAAAACTCTTATTCAGAGAGCCTTATGAGGCAATAATATGTATCAAAAAATAACTAATAGGATTATCAAAAATAATTATTTTATATTTGTAGTAAAACTAATTTTCAATATATAATATGGATACCTTATTTTGCTACTAGGTGTTTTTTTTCCTTTAATTTTTTTTAAACATCAAGAAAATAAATAAGCAATTAGACATTTATTCTAATTATCACCAGAACATGTAAGGTTTAAGGTTTATAGCAGAGGCCCTATCTAATCAGAAGTTGATACAGTGACTAGTGTAGTGACTAACGGACAAGTGGAACCTAGAAGTTAATACAGAGAACCAATAGAAGGAATAGCTTATTTTACTCCCCCAATCATCGGCTGAAGATGAGAATGATCTTTGATTCCAATTTAGAATTAAGCCAAACAACACTTTCTATAAAAATGTCAGCCAATATTGAGAGTACATGGCATATCTTCAACATATTCCTACCTCTTCCAAATAGTCTGTGCATTAAGAGTTCTGTACCTACATTACATCACATTAATTTCTTCCCCTTCTATTCCATACCTTTGCCATCTGTATTTCCCTAACTTGGTTAATGCTTCTTTAGCCATTTAAATAGTGAACCACTGTGTCCCTACATTAGTCACAAGAGGACCTAAAAATACACTTTAACTCAATGAATGGAACTACATGGAACAGAAAATAGAAATAATGGTATGTCACAAAATATTCAGATTTGATATTGTTCACAGAGCACAGAAAATTATTTGTCCAATTTAAATGGAGCTGAGAAGCCCTTCAACAGATGAATGGATAAAGAAGATATGGTCCATATATACAATGGAATATCACTCAGCCATCAGAAAGGATGAATACCCAACATTTGCATCAAAATGGATGGAACTGGAGGAGATTATGCTAAGTGAAATAAGTCAAACAGAGAAAGACAATTACCAAAAGGTTTCACTTATTTGTGGAACATAAGGAATAGCATGGAGGACATTAGAAGAAGGAAGGGAAAAACAAAGAGGGGGAAATCAGAGGGGGAGATGAACCAAGAGAGACTAAGAACTCTGAGAAACAAACCAAGAGTTTTAGAGGGAAGGGGGTGGAAGGATGGGTGAACCCAGTGATGGGTATTAAGGAGGGCACATACTACATGGAGCACTGGGTGTTATATGCAAACAATGAATCATGGAACATTACATCAAAAATTAATAATATACTGAATGGTGACTAACATAACATAAAAAAATATATAAAATTTTAAAAAAAGAAAACCAAAACCAAATAAATACAGGAAAACTTTTGCCATAAAAAATAAATATAAATAAATAAATAAATGGAGCTCTAGTCACTCCAGCATTTTTATTGATGAATTCACGTTTTAACTGGTAAAATAAGAAAAAAAGATTAGCTAAAACTCAAGCCTCTCATTTCAACAACAAAAAAAGTCAGTCACATTTTTAAATCAATAAAAGTTTAATATTTTAAATTTGGAGTAACCTCTCATATAATAACCTGTATTAACTTAGGAAAAATGCAAAATCCCTAAAATAGTGTAAAATGTTCTCAATTTTTTTCACTGTGATGTGTATTACAATATTGACTATATTCCTTGTGCTGTACTTTTCATCATTATGAGGACATTCTTAATGTAGCCTTTCTAGTACAGTCTAATACATCATTATCAAAAACAGTCTCACAGTTTAGGTTCCCAATCAGGATTATCATGAAAGTCAGAGAGCTTTAAATAAGAATGTGTTTTTTTTTCAGAGGGTAAAGGATGCTCCAAGAAATTGCCTCAATAGATAACTATTCCCATTCCCACCAAAAAAAAAAAAAAAAAAAAAAGGGAAAGGTAGCTGACCTGAAATATTTATCTACATTTAAAAAAAAATACAGAATTTTCTCTAGGAAAATTGCCTGTTTTTATTTCAGTGAGGGCTTTTCACATAGACCCACACTCAAGTTCCCAAAATGACATTTACTACTTCTAAGACACTGAATTATATGACAATTGCTACAAAATTCTTCACCATAAAATGGATAACATAAAGCATTCCTTAAAAATAAATAGTAGGATAAAAGGAGATGGTGAGTTAATTCCTTAGCACTGGATCTAGTGCACACTACCATCAATGAGAGCATCCTATTATTATGAAAAGTCTAAAAAGAAGGGTGTTCTTATTTTTCATTTTTGTTATTGTTTCTGGGAGGAGGATTAAGAAAGAAATGAACTTTTTTTACATAACTATAGTCATATGTTTTCCAATGATTTGAGCAGTGTCTCATGTAAAAGCTAACTTATTAAACGCTTATTAATCAGAGAGAATACAGGAGAGAGAGATAGAGACAAAGAGAGAGAATGAGAGAGAGAAAGGGAAAGAGAAAGAACATGGAGACCAAAATAAAATTCAGTAAGCTACTAATGATAAATGGCTAACAAAAGATCTTGGCTTAGAGATAAGTTCATGGATATTTTCCTGGAAAGACATTTTGTTTGCCAAATAATTACGAATTCATTCTCCCCTCGGATTACAAAATTTGTTAATTTTCTGCTTAAAATAATCAGAATATTAATATGAAATGCATGCTTTGAGGATTAACTATCAAAGTCACTACTAATTATTGAAATTAATCAATGGCTAAGGGACTATGAAGATTTCTGTTGTCAGAAAACATTAGCTTTAAAAGCATAAACTGCTAAGAAGTTTATGATGATGATTATTTATTAAAGAGTATTTATAGCATTGTCAGAGTTCATTTTTACTTTGATTCAAAAACCAAAGAATTTTAACATCAAAGGTATTTCATTACCATGAACTATCAGGCTTCTGAACAATTTTTAAAACCTACTGACCTTTTGGTTATTATATATATGTTATTTGCTAATTTCATAAATATTCAAAATAATACTCAGGCTGTCCAGTCTCTACTATTCATTGACTAGATGGTACCACTAGATATTAAGCTCATTTCTTGTCTTAGCTAAGAAAAACATACTCCTGGAACACCTGTTTGATGATTCTTGTTTCTATACATAAAGGAGTTACCCATTAAAATCTCATTTCTGCTAAACAAAGGTTAGTCCATGACTTTATTTGTGATTTTATATGAGATCTATTATCTTAACTATTGTGAGGCTCAATACTCATAGGATATATATCTACAGTTATTAATGTAATTTAATTTTAAATATAATTTTAAATTATTATTCTTAACTAAATTAAACATGATCTACTACAAATGTTTTGTTTATACAAAAACTCATTTATGTCTCTTTCTAATGTTCTACTTTAAGTTTAAAGTTTAGTCTTATTTATTTCAATTTTATGAGAAAAAATTAAATATTCCTTATTGTTTTCTTTCCTTCGTATCTTAGGATTTAAATAGCAAGCATTTAAAGTTTGTTTTTATTTTCTTTTATTTTCATTGTATTTTGTCTCCAAGGACTTTTAATTTAACCTATGGAATAGTTAGAAGGGAATAAGAAACAGAGGGGAAAAAAAAAAAAAAACCAAAAAATCCCTTATCATATACGAAACAACAGAAATGCCCAAATACAATATTTGTAATACAAATACCCAAATACAATATGCTACAATACCCAAATACAGACTCTGTACAAGAATCTAGATCTAGATGAAATTGGTATTCCAAGGTTGACACATTCCTCCTCAGATCTCAAGCAGGGTCTGTATTTTCAGCAAAGTAGGTTCACTGACTTGAAAGGGATAGCCATCAATCTTTGAATAGAAAAATAAAAAAAAAGGGATATTGATTGAGTACATGCAAAACTTCAAGAGCAGGAAAGATGTTAAACGCTCTAGAACAGAGGTGTAATTAGAGAAGAGAAAAGTAGAGATTTGCAATACAATTCTGTTGTTTATTATCGGTGGTTATCAAATTTTACTGAATGTTAAAATCACTTGTAGTACTTAATGAAATACAGATTTTTGGGTCTCAAACACAATATTTCTGATTCTGTAGATATAGTGTGGGACCCACAAGTTTCTAGGTAATAAAGATATGGGTGATTTAGGGACCACAGTCAAAGAAATACAGATTCCTATAACCTAAATTACTAGCACAGGAAAAAATCTATAGTCAAAGCCCACTAGATAAAAAGGAGATACGAACTTTCTTCTGTGAACCATACAGTTTCACATTCATGAAAATGAAAGCCGAGGGGAAATCTAAGTGAAAGTGGCAGATTGACATAGCCCATACTCTCATCACTCTGTTATCTTACCAGTGACCACACACACGCACACACAAACACACACACACACACCATAATTATTTAGAAGGTAATACTGAAAACCACTTTTGGTGTGTCTGGGTGCCTCAGTGAGTTAAGCATCTGCCTTTGGCTCAGGTCATGATTTGGGGATCCTGGGATGGAGCCCAGCATGAGGCTCCCCACTCAGCGGGGAGTCTGCTTCTCCATCTGCCTCTCTCCTTGCCAGTGCTTGCTCTCTCTCTTTCTCTCAAATAAATAAATAAAAGTTTAAATTAAAAAAAAAAAGGAAATCAGTTTCCAAGACTTGATTAGAAAGAATTGAACTGTACTCCTATTCAGAAAAATGGCTAAAAATTAAAAAAAAAAAAACTTAGAAAAGAATCAAAGAACAAAATTGTAAAGCAGATTAATAAACACATAAGAATTACAAACAGTTTTTCACGTTCTGAAACATATTACAGACAAGATGAACATGTAAAAGAAAAAACCGGAAAGAAGAGATCAGAAGGTTTAAAACAGAAAAGATTTTAAGAAAACATGAAAAAATGAGCTAGTGGAGCTGAGAGAGCAGTTAGAAAGGAAACAGAAATTTAACAAAGAAAATTAAATATTAAAAACAAGAAAAATACAATGAGTAACCTGAAAATACTGCGAAGTGCTAGTTATGCCTGATGAAGAAAGGACAGAAAATATGAGAATAAAAGAAAGATATGAAGACAGATGTATAAGACTCAACATAGACAAAACTGGGTTTATAATAAACATATTGAAAAAAACTCTGTAATGTGATGCACAAAATATATTCTGAAAGGATTAAAAAAACCAAAGGTGAAAAGAAAATTTTAGAATTATTAGAAGAAAATTTATGAGAATAGATTTAGAATCTTGGATATAAAGATTTTAAAACTATACCCAAAAGGAACAAATCACAATATATTTAGCACTGCTCTGAATGTGAAAGTGTAAGGTTTCATGTTATGTGAGAGTCTGAATCAGCAAGGAAAAAGCTAATATATATATTTATTCTTTGTTTTTGGAGCAAAAGATCTTGTCCTCTTGTTTCAATATGGCTATTATATCTTAATAAAATTTTAAAATATTTTATACATTAGTCCTTTATTTGGGAAAAGTTTTAGGAAAGTTACACATGAGATTACTCCTGGATCTTTACTGAAATTTACTACAATGATGTATGCACAGAAAAATTCTGACTGTACAACATAAAATTCATGATAAAAATTCAAAAATATTAGAAGAAATCAGCTAATGTGTACATGGTAATTACCTGTTTGGTTGGGTTATCAGTAATAGTCTTCTCTAATGCCTAAATTATTATAGTTCTTTTTTTTTAAGATTTTATTTATGTATTTGAGAAAGAGAGAGGTAGCAAGAGAGAGCATGAGCAGGGAGGAGAGGGAGAAGGAGGCTCCTTACGAGCAGGAAGCTCAATATAGGGCTTGATCCCTGGACCCTGAGATGAAACAGTGGAAGAGATGTGATTTGGGTGGGCTCCATAAAGGTGAACTTACAGAGTCAAGAGCATTTTATCTTCTGGAAAAATAAAGGACAATTCATCATTTTGTCCAATGTCCACGGTGACCTGAACTACGTATCTATATCCAAGATAATTTGCTGTGTGTCTTTTGATATATTCCTATTTTTCCAGTACTTTCTATGTGTCCATACAACAAGTCCCCATTATGTAAGGTGATCAGTCACATCTCTGCCTTCAAAACATAGCCCTCTGTCCCTTCTAATAGTCTTGTTCTAGGTACTTCTGCACCAAAGCACCTGAAATATTAGTTTGAAATGAAGATTCCTGAGATCATATTTATATATTAAAAAACAAGAACAATAAACCTCTGAGATCTAATCTCAGATTCTAAAGGCTCTAATTTCATATTAACAAAAATACTAAATACTAAATTATATTAAATTTATATTTTTTCTTCCCTCCAACCGTTAACCAGTAATTTTCAAATAGCAATTTGGGGTTATTTGATTCAATGTCCAAGAAATCTGCATTTGAATAATTATACTAGGTAAAACTGACGGAGCTTTCTGTGGCTCACACTTGGAAGTAACTCTTCAATGTAATTTTTTGTATATTAACCATCTGATAATATCCTCGCCTGAACTGCAGTATAAAAGCTTTGGATTAATACATTTTTTCACGCTTTTTTCCAACTAAAATGTAATCTCCTGGAATTCTGGGTCCAAGCTTAAGCCTTTTTTGTACGATCTGTAGAGATCAATTAAGTACTACTCCATACAAAGAATTGTATGAAGGCAGCAATTGATAAAGGTTTCCAAGCTTGCTAGCCCTCCTAGAGAGTAGGAAAATACTCTGTCCCTTTGAGTTTTATCTGACAAATTCCTGAACACTCCACTAGTATAATGAAACTTCTCTATGCTAAATATCCAATTGAAAACCGGCAGCAAGAAAAATATATATATGAAACCTGCCGTAAGCATTTGCACATGGGCCCTTCACATGTGGAGTAACGAATAATGTGGAAAACAGACAAATACAAGGTAAAAGTTGTCAGTTGAAAGGAGGAAAATGTTTTTTAGTAAGTATCCCATGGATGACCTTGATGATGTTATCTTGCATAATAAATAACATAGATATTTATGATACACTTTCGGTGGGCTCAAGTACCCTCTCACCTGCCCCAGAGTCCTAATACTATACCACTCATTTCGTGATTGATTAATGAACATTTACATATGACAAAGATTCAACCCATATCCGTAAAATGCAGTCTGAACATATTGAAAAGAATGTTAGCAAACTGGAAAGGTTCCTATTTTATCACCAGTATTTAAGGTTTGTCAAGAAAAAAAAAAAAAAAAAAAACTCACTTGACATTATTTCCCTAGTATTTACTTTGTTTCATTTATTTAAAACAAAATCCCTCAACCTTGCTCATTCTGTTCATAGGTAATACATTTTATATGTTTATTTGACTGAAATTAAAATACCACATTTTATTGGAATGACAACTGAGTGACAAGTGTTAAGTGTCTTCAGGGGAAAATTGTTTAACGAAAACATATTTTGAAATTTCCTATTGAATCAATCATTATTTCTAATACTAAAATTTTCATAGAAATGAAAGATGGATGAGATGGCGATAAAGGCAAATAGTTTTCATGATATGGGGTTTTGCCTGGGTTTGTACCATGTTTGACAAACAGAGACATCTGTCTAAAATCTGTCAATATGATGGATGGGAAGCATAAATCACATTATCTTATGTCAACACTCCTCTCAGAACAATATTTTAACATAAATTCAGTGCTATGTCATGAATATGACCCTTGGGAATAAGGAGAGAACATATAACATTCAGCTGGATCCTATTTACATAGTTTTTTTTAACCTCTTTGACTTAGGAACCTAAACTTTCAAACAAAATCTCAAAGATATAAAGTACATTCCATACAGTTTGAGAACTGTTAATATGGTATCAAAATGGAAATTTAAGCATATATGCTATTGTTAAGTGTTATATCGATAATAGCATTTCTAGCAAAATCATGTTCTGAAGATAGTGAAATTAAAGCATTCAAGGGACAAATTTGGAGTTTTGGCTAAAATTATTTGAATGCATTTATAAAAAGCTCATGCAATTGTTATACCTCCTTGACCCCAGTTTTAGAACTAATGATTTCTAGTAATTTATAAAGTGTTCCAAAACATCACAAACCTCCTGATCCCTGAAGCATCACTTCACGTAATCATATATCTTCTCTTATTTTTAACTCTTAAACAGAAATTTACCAAGGTTTGTGATTACATTAATTGTGCCCTAGATGTGCTTGGTAAAAACATTTTCTCATTCTCCGTCAGAATAGTCTTTTCTAAGTGGGTAAGACAACTAGATTTTTATTTGTTTAACAATGTTTTTAAAGATTTAAACATTTTTAGCTGAACCTTGGATAAAATTATCCAGAATTTTTATTGGCATATTTGGACTTCTCTTACCTTTTTTTTTAATTTAATTTTATTTTTTCAGTGTTCCAAGATTCATTATTAATGCACCACACCCAGTGCTCCATGCAATATGTGACCTCCTTAATAGCCACCACCAGGCTCACCTCTTCCTTAATCTGCAAACTTAGACACACTTCCTTTGTCACTCTGTGCTAGGATGAGATGACTCTCTTCTGTCCATGAGGACAAAAGTCAATCCTAGTCTATTTTAGTGTTAGAAGAAACACAGCCCCCTCATGCTCCTATTGAACTCAGTTTTTTCACTACATTTAATAAATCAGTTGAATTGCCTGCCCCCCTACAACTAACCATCTTATCTAATGGAGTTTCTTTCTATTGCTTTTTTTTTTAATTTTTTTTTAAATTTTTTATTAACACATAATGTATTATTTGCCCCATTTCTATTGCTTTTTAAGTTTTTTCCAGGTATCCTGGAAAAGAGATTAGAATGGCATGCTTTTCTAATTGCTGTTCTGTCTTAAGGAAATTAGCTTCAACTCTCATAGCACAAAATGAAGGGATATTCTGGTAGTTTTAACCACAATATAATGAATGGAACAACCATAAACAATATAGGCACTAAAGCATGATTATTGTTATTTTTTTGTTTTTATTTTGTTTGTTTATTACTAAATCATCTGACTTCAATTAAATTTGCCAGAAAGAAAAACAAAAGTCTACTTCATTCACCACAGAGTAGTTTAATGGCATTCTGCCTAATCATTCATGCAGAGAACTTTGTTGTCATGGGTGTGACCACACCAAATAATTTAGACATTCAAACTGTTTTACCTCACAGTACTTGTCCATTTATTTAACATTGATAATCACTCAAAATTTATATTGAAACTGGCTACATCTGAAAAAAATAATTTGATTAAATTCAATAATATGATAAGTACCTATAACTAAAACTTTGATTCACCTAAGTAATTTAAACTTTATTTTACTTTTTTCTTCTCTAATAGATATTTAATATTCTCTGTCATGATTTTCACCTCTATTTTCATAACACAGAAAGATTATAACAATTAGGTAAAGATTAATTTTGTGTCTTATATATCCTTATATATAGATGATAACTCTATCGGTCTTCATAGTTTTGCCTAAGAATGGCGAGTGACTCAGACAAACTACCAGGCCAATCTGAAACTCCCAGGACAAGACATATTAGATTAGGCAGGACAAGCCTCTATGATGGATTGTCTATTACTCCAAGATGAATGCAACTATGGTTTCAAGTGAGTCTAGATGTTCCCCTGATGTCCTTATTGAAATTCCCAATAAGGCTGCAGTCACTTACTGAACCATAAAGGTGGCAATAACCTTGTATATAAAAAAATAAGATACTGGGAGACATAATAATATAAATGGGGCAATCTGTATATCTTTGTTGAAACAATTTCTTCTCATTTCTTCCCAAGATAAATAAGAATCAACAAACAAATTTGGATACAATTTATAGAAATATAAAACCAACATGTTCTTTCAAAATATAGTCTTCTTAAGCTCTTTTTTAATAAAAAAGAATTTATTGCTTTACGATTGACATAGAATATTGTTATTGGTTTCAGATATATGACATTGATTTTATATTTTTACACATTAAGAAATGATCACCTCCATAGATCTAGTTATCATGTGTCAGTAATATGGCAATATTATTGACCATATTGCCTCTGCTATGCACTACATTCCCATGACTTATTTAGTTTATAACTAGTATATACCTCTTAATCCCCTCATAAATATAGAGTATAGGAAATATAAATGAATAGGGCAATACTATTTAGTAATAACTATGAGAAGGATCACATGGATACCCCATTTTACTATGTAGAAAGCAATTCAAAAAGGAAAATTAAATTATTTTTAAATGAAGGCAATATAAACATTATATATCCTTGGCTTCTAGCCCTGATTCCTCTATACTCCCTACCTCATCCATGTCTGAAGAACATTCTTTATAGGGAAGTTACAAGAGGAATTATATCTTTATTTATGTGGAAATGAAGTCAGAAAAAACATAAACCCAACAAAATATTTAAAAAATAAGTCATTTGTTAAGGGCCATAATAGAAGAAGCTATATTATGAACTACTTGATAGGATGGATAGTTTTGTCCAAAGTGTCCTTTCCCTCCCTGGGCATAATTTCCAGTGACTGCTAAAAGTATCTGTTGGTTTCAACAACCACTGAACAAGCAGTGTAAGGAGCTCATTCAGTAGCTAGAAGCTTGAGCCAAGATAATGACACATTACAAATGAATTCCACTACATCTTTTGATCCAAACTGTTGGTAAAGTACAGCAGCAATCTGCTTCTCAGCCATCTAGATGGCTTCAAATAATGTCTCTAGGCTGAGCTGATGCAGAATTAGAATGGAAGTCTTTCCTTTACTTTTAGTTCTTGGTGACAAAGGAAAAACTGATTAATAATTTGTCTTTATTGTCAATTTCCTGATGTTCTAATTTGTTGATAGTATTCATTGTATCTCATGGTGTGTCAGTGACAGCATCTCCAGCATAAATCCTAAGGTAGTAATATATGATTTGATTCATTGCCGAGGCTGCAATACCCCTGAAGAGAATTTCATTGTCCTAAAATTCAAAGAATAAAAATCTCAGGAGAATGTGTTATTTCCTTTGTGCATTTAGGATTGAGGTAAGGATAAAAAGATTTTTAAAGAAAGTTATCAGTTCTTTCCTTTAAACACAGGGGGCTGCTTGGATAAAAGCTAGTGATTCTATGAAGAAAATTTATCAAAATCAAGTAATTGTAGACAGCTCATTGCTAACTTTCATGGCATATCTGGATTTAGAATAAAGATAAGCCCTATTAGGGAAAACAGTATATAAAGAGATAACATTTCTTAGAATTCTGCTTAACAGGAAAAACGGGATGTCAAGTTAAGTACATGTAAAGTATTCCCTTCAGCATAAAAGCTGAAATCACAAATAAATCACATTAGGACAATGATTCTTGTGATCTGTATCACTAGAAGCCATTTTATCACACTCTGAGTGGCAAGATCATTGTTACTCTTGTTCACAGAGTTTACGTGAACAATTTATTAAAACACGAGCAATTTCAAAGTCTTAAACTCTTGGTGGAAGGGTGACATTATCATGTTAGGGCACTGATGAAAACCAACAGCATCTGAAGGAAGAGGGCAAGAAAAAAGCATTCTACCTCTCGGGGTGGAGCAGGCATATGTGCTCTACTCTGAGCTATTCCAGGAAGGGGCAGGAGCACTGAACAGGCATACCACCACAGACCAGGATCACGTTCATCTCTGTGATGAAGAATTAATCACAGCACAGCATAAAGTAGAGCCAAAAGCTGAGACAGTAGAGTCGGAATAAAAGAGAAGAGAGGAAAAAAAGGGACAAAGAGAGAAGAGAGGACAGGAAAGGAGAGGAGAGGAGAGGAGAGAGGAGAGGAGAGGAGAGGAGAGGAGAGGAGAAGAGAAGAGAAGAGAAGAGAAGAGAAGAGAAGAGAAGAGAAGAGAAGAGAAAAGAAGAGAAGAGAAAGAACCTTGGCAAACCAGGCCTCACCTTAAATGGAGAATCACTGAACCACGTGACTGTAGCGAACTCAAAATAACCATATCAACCACAAATCTCACACCCAGCCCAATTCTTAATTAGATTAATTTTCCTCCCCTCAAATATTAAAAGCCTATCAGAAGGCATGCCCAGTTCTAGGCATAAAACTATTTAATTGCATCATCAAAATTCCCTCATCTTTGTCATATAACGTAATGTAATCACAGGAATAAAATCCCATTATATTCACAGACCCTACACTCAAGCAGAGAATCAAAGGGAGAAAATTATACAAAGATGTGAGTCATTGGTGGACACTGTAGAACTCTACTGGTCACCGTATGCAAACTACTTGTGTTAAAGTCTAACACGCAACAGACATATTATTTGGCTCCTATTCCTATTAACGGCAGAACATAGGAAGTGTAACAGGGCTCCTTTTAAACATACTAAAAAATTGTGGTCAAGCCCAATTTTGACCCAAAGTAATAATCTTTGGCTCTTATATAATTCTGTGGAGCTAAATCCAGAAAGAATTTCACTAAAGATAAGGAATTATATTCATTTATCTTTTTTTTTAAACAATTGAACAGCAATCAGGTGATCACTATCATTCAAGAAAAGAGTAGTTATTAAGCATTGCAAAATGAAAGAATAATCATCAGTCCAATAAACATCCAAACTCTTAATCTTAGTTGGACTAATTTCATTACATATTTTGAATTTGAAGCCACGGTTACTGCATACGGCATTTACAAGCTATTACTTTGTCTATATAACTGCAAATATTTAAGATCTTTCTATGTGTCAAAAGCAATCTGGAAACACTATTCCACAATAATGTTCATTCATATTTTATTGATAAAAGTATATAGCATGCTGAAGGGAAATTATTATATCAGCTGATGAAGGATACAAGATAGGCATGGAGTCAGACTTTTAAGTTTAACTTTATATATGAGCATTACATGAATTTTTAAATGTAAAATACTGCAAGCAAAAAGCAAAAATATTCAATCTATGTTCAGAGAATAAAGAGGCATCTTTCAGTTGGAAGGATCACAGAAGGCTTCGTGGAAGAAGTAGCATTAGTCCAGAAATTTTATGATGGTGTGATTTGTATAATTAGATGGTGAAAAGGAACATTCCATCTGAAGGGAACAACATGGGTAATCTAATAAAGAAGGAGGGCATAAATCATAATTGGAAAACAGCAATTTGACTCAGAGTAATAATAAGGAATTATTACTATGGTTTGTGTGGAAGACAATTTAACCACTACTTTCCAAGGAAAGTTCTAATAGAAGAGACAATAAATGAAAGTTCTAGATATTGGTAAGGTACAGAAAGTATAGTTTGAGCGCTCATTATCCCTTTTTTTAAAAAAAGAGAAAGAGAGCATGTGAGCATGGGCGGGGCGGGGGGCGGAGGGAGAGGGAGAAGCAGACTCCCCATCGAGTGTGGAGCCTGATGCTAGGCTGGTTCCCAGGACCCCAAGGTCATGACCTGAGCCTAAATCAGACACTTAACCGACTGAGCCACCCAGGCATCCTTCAGTATTACTATCCTTTATAATAATGGACTCATTATACTTTGTAAAGCAAAATGCAACACTTTTTACAGAGAGATGGGAAGGTGGGTAGATTTGTGGGATTGAACACAGGGAGAAATTTATGAAGTAATTATTTTTGAAATGTTAGTCATTTTGCTGTTAACAAAGGGAATTCTGAAAGGTAACAAGAGCCAAAATATGATGAAAGAATATATTTGTCATTGAATCTAATAAAGAGGCTTTACTTTTCCTCCCTCCAATGTCCAGTCATCTAAAATAAGAATGAAATAAAGCAGTAAAGTTTTACCCAATACAAGTGATTAGCCCTTTCATAAGTAAAATCCTCTAAAAGGCATATAGAGAGGGAAATCATAATCAAGTATATTAATAATTGAGTATAATGAAAGGAGATGTCTAGATAATATCAAAATAGTTTTAAACATTGCCATAAAAATTATTGGTGTGAACTTCAAAAGAAAGGGTGTTTTAATATGAAGAACATTAATGATAATTTCAAAAAACCAATGGGAGTGCATAGAATTTATCAACTCCCATCTTTCATCTTAAGAATTGGTGAAGGAGCAGGAAAAAATAGAATATTTAATCACGATGGGTGCTGCATGAACTATACAACCAGAATGATAGAAATTAAATGGGGAAACAATTAGTAAAGCATAGTTCTTACTCTTCAGTAGTTAAAGGCAAAGAGGATTCTCTAATCATGGTGTTTATACAGGAAAGGTCATGGCTTGTTTATGACAGATATATAAAGACAGTTTAAGTGAAAAGATACAGAATAATATCACAAGAACTTCAGGAAAAAGAGAAAGAGCTTCTTAAGCAAGATAAAAAAGTAATTTGAGAGAAAGTGAGCAAAGCCCACTTTCAAAATAATCAGACAAGAGTTGCTGACAGCCAATTGGACAGAGTATCTTAATATACTTACCTTTCAAATGCTGAATTCATTGAACAATATGTGTATACAAATTTTATAGAGTATTTGCCATCAAATATCACCTGGCCATAGAAGAGTCAACAAACTCTTTGCAAAGATTCAAATAATCATGCAGTGAAGTGCAAAGAGTAGATAAGATTTACTACTCTTTTCTAAGCAAATTTCTTATTTTAAAGTCATGGTTACAATCTGGAACTGGGGATAACTTAGATGGAATTACCAGGCTGAATGGTGAAAGATTATACTGCAATACATAAAGGATAAGTGTTGGAAAAGGGATAAATACAGGTAAAATATACTCTTTTATATATCTTATTTTTAATTGAAGTAAAATATATTTTTATCCAAAGCAATAATATTAACAATGTTTATTGTTCATAGTATATGGAAAAGTTGAACAACTTCACATGGGGGAGGAGGAAGGAATGGTGAATATTATGCCATAAAAAAAAAAAAATCACACAATTAGTGGTGATTGATTCGCTTTTAAAGTCCTTGTAAACACATTTCTAAAGACTGGTCCATACCAACTATAGAATGATATGTAAAAATTGTAAACCCATAAATTTCATCTTTACCATTGCAAGATAAATGCAGAAGAAGACCTCCTGTTTTCAGAGTTCACGTGACTCCAAACTCTAGTATGATTTGTCTTTTAAAATATCATTTCTGCAGTTACATTTTATATAAACAAAATGTTACTAAATTGTTATGATTACTTCTTACACTGAACTTATAGAGGCTTACTTTTCTACTTTCCGTAAAATTTTATGAACATGGAGCCATGTCAGTATAGAGAGAATGGTCTAAAAACATCTCTTCTCTGAATTTTTTAATCAAAACACAACTCTTTTTCTTAAGATTTATTAATTTATCTTAGAGAAAGAGAGCACAGGAGGGTGTGGGGCAGAGGGAGAGAATCTCAAGCTGAGCGTGGAGCCCCATGGGGGGCTGGATCTCATAACCCTTGAGATCAGGACCTGAGCTGAAACCAAGAGCTGGATGCTTAACTGACTGAGCCACTCAGGCGCCACTTTTAAACTAGGAATATCTAATTGGAGAGCACATTTTGTAAGATACTACCAATAAAAGTCGTCTATCTGAAGTACTAATAAGTGCTATATTTTATAATAAATTGTGCAGAAAGTATAAGAGCTATAGAACTAAATGCCAATGTGTTCCTAGATAAAATTCATGATATATATAATTATAGAAAAGTAAACATCAAAGATAAAGTGTCATCACTGTTTTAATTACCATAAGTATGTTTGTAATTACTGGAATTTCTGAAATATTATGTACAGAGAAAGGAATTTAAAGAAAAAAAGACACTTGAAGGGATATATAGAGTGTCACAGTCTTTGAAATTACTTAAAATTCAGTGAAAAATTTTATCCCTTTAGAGATATATAAATTAAATTATAATATAATGTAATATGCACCAGTATGATATAATTGTATATAACAAGATAATATAATTCTTGGCCTTAAGATGAAAATTTTATCATCAATTCTCTAAGTATATTCAAAATTGTTTTTATAAATTGACTGCATCTGAGGTATTAAGCAAAACCAATTCCTTTTCATAAACACATTATATATATATATATATAACATATATATATTTATAGATTATATAGAACTTGATCTATTATGAAATGCAAATCCATTAGTTACATAGACTGTATCTCAGTATAGGTATAGAATCTGTTGAGACAACACAACAGAGGCTGACCAAGAGCTGAGTTTAGGACTAATCTTTGAGGTCAAAGAATTTCTTAACTACTGGGGAAGATACAACCCTTCAGAATCACAATCAAAATATTGTTTTTCACAATTCTTGAAGAAAATTGATAGCATTTTTAACTTCATTAAAAGTTTATGCTGTTTCATTCATAGATAACTATATTTAGTGAAGAGAGTTGAACAACATCCTTCTTTCAATTATGTATATATACACACTGATAAAGAACTGCCAATGAATGAACATCACCATATTTGCTTTTTCAATGAAGAAAGATGAACCTTTCCCCATAGGGATTCAACACATATCTATATCAGAATTTGTAACTTTTATTTTAAATACTACTGTCCAGAAATATGACATCATACTCTAAGGAGAAATTACAAACCATGACTTTTCTTGTTTTCCACACATAATTGCAAATGCAGAGAACAGAGTAGAGAATAATTGGTCTTTTAACCAGTGTGCATTATTCAAAGATAAAAGAACCAATGAAACTGAAGTAGGCAGTTTAATATAATACTTTTTGCAAAATTACTGTAGTAATAATATGAAGAAATAAAAACAAATCAGGTGTTACACAAAATATATAAATCAAAGGCAAGTGTCATATGAAGTAAATGACAATTTTATATGTTCTTTGACACTGATATAGAAGAATGGAGAGCTGTCAAATCAGACTCACAAGAAACAGAGATTTTACCCGGTATAAAATTGACTAATAATTTCAGAAGCAGTTCAATGTGCTATTTGAGCCATCATCTCCTCATATTTAATTTCTTCATATATTCAAATATATATATTCAAGGGCTAGTACATATGAAGCACAATGTGGAACTAGTCATTTTTACTTAGTAGCCATTATTTTAATTAGTAAATCATAGAATTTAAAATTAATAATAGCACATCATAATCATTATTTTTTTAACATTTTGCTTAAGTGAATTAAATTAACTTTTTAGAACTCTTTAAAAAAACAAATATACTTTATTTTGCTTATGTTTGCACATTTTTAAAAATGTTAGTTACAAATATAACATTAGTTAGTTTCTGTGAATTTGAAATATAGACCTTTTACAGACATCTATTGGTATGGAGTCATTGCATTGATTCTGATATTTTGTATTTTCTAAAGATATATAATGAAATTATCATTTCTGGCTTCTTATGAACCTTTAGATGTATGTCTAATTGTATTTTGGTTCCTATTACTTAAATTACTTTTGTTCTTCCTATTTACTTCTAAAATGTCCTTTTTATACTAAAATAAAAACTTTTTTTTAACCTCAGCTAAAGTTGACCTTATTTTACTAATTTGGGTCATTGCAACCATTTCTGTCAGTTTAAAATGGGCCTTTTCTTTTCCACGTGAAGTGGCATTGAGCAGACATTGGTTTGTATGGACGCTTTTTCAGGTCAGTCTTTTCTCAGACACCAACTACGTAAAATGTCGTCAAAATTCATCTCTGCTTCAAAGAGTCCATATATTGTCTGTGGCAACATTCTATAATAAATAGTCCACTTTTATATCTGTGTTATTTTATCCCAAATTAAATCAGTATGATGTTAATTTCTACAAAAAATATCTAAAATAAAAAACATATTAGAGATACTATTACCAAGTAAAATTTCTGTCTTTTCCATTCATTTGTGTATTCAACAAGTATATACTCAATATTTTCTTGACATTGTGTTACATATAGGCACAAAAAGATGAGTATGTGAAATGTAGTCTCTGGGATCTTGGTCTAATAGCTAGGATTAAATATATTCACAAGCATATAAGATAGCAGGTTTTACGAATAAGAGAATAATATATATTTCCTGTGGAAACTGATCCACAAATGACAGGGATTGATACAGTTTCTGTATTTCTTTCAGAATTTGAGTACATTGCTCAAGTCCCTACGTATGCTTTCAGCGGGCAATCAAATATCTTCCCCTTACAGAACTCCTTTGACATAAATTGTCAGAAACTCCAGGCTTTTCATGGTTTAAAGAGATTGAAGTCATGATTTGGTATGACAATACTAAAAAGTTAAAATAAAAAATAAAAATAAATAAAAAATAAATAATAAATAAAAAAATAAAAAATAAATAAAAAAATAAAAGTTAATTTATAAATTATAAACAAAGTATTGTTTTGCAACAATATCATATATTGGTCATTATTTAGGGGCAAGACCAGAGATATTTTAAGGAATGTGCAATAAAGTAAGGCACAAAATCATGGCAGTAACAGTGATAAATTAATAGCCTTAAGAACACAGGGCCAAAGGTTCTAATCATACATATTTCTCATATTGTTCCCTCAGTTCATAATCTCTTTTACAGATTAATTTTTTCCTACTATTCCTCCTTAAGTATTATTGTTCTCACACTTCTCTAAACTTTCTTCTTTTGTACTCTGCTCTCTGTCCTTTAGGGACACACATATGCCCACACCCATACTGTGGTAAGTAGAATAAAAAATGGTGCCCAAACCTCCTTCCTCCTAGTATGTAAACCCTACAGAATCCCTTCCCCTTGAGTGTGGGCCAGACCTGTGAAATCAAAGGATATCACTCCCCTGAGTATATTACATAGCCAAAGAGATTTTGAAGATATATTTAAGCTCCTTACCAATTGACTTCAAAATGAAAGAGATTCTCCTGCTGGCCTTGTAGAAAGAAACTGTACTGCTAGAGAGAGGACCATGTAGAAGAAAATGGAGGATAACCTCTTGAAACTGAAAGCAGGCCCACTGGAAGCAAGGAAGAGAGTGGGTAACTCAGTCCTACAACCTTTACAAACTAAACTATGCCAACAACTAGTGAGACTAGAGGACACCCCTGACACGCAGATGTGACTGTAGCTCTGGTAACCAACACCTTCTTCCGGTCTGGATAGAGTCTTGATAGAAACCCTGACAGAGAGCTCAGCTGAGCCCGGCACACACTTCTGACCTACAGAACTGTGAGATAACAATGGATATTTTTCAAACATCTACATTTTTGATAATTTGTTTTTCAGCATAGAAAACTAATATATATATAGCTTTAATTGTAGCCCCCAAACTTAGTGAATCTCCAAACTAAGAGGCCAAAGATCTCAGAGCTCCAAAATAATATTCAGTGTTTTTCTATCATCTCCACTTGGATGCCCCAGAGTTGGTCACAAACTAACATGATTGAAACAGAACTCTGTCTCAACTCCAGCTGAACTCTGCATCTTGTTCCTGTATTCAGCGAATAGGTCCATTACCTACCATCAAGTCAGAAAAGTAACACGGGAATCATTTATAATGACTCTCTCTACTTCATTCTTATTTTTTAAGATTTTATTTATTTGAGAGATAAAGAGAGCTAGAGAGATCACAGAGGGAGAGAGAGAAGCAGATTGACCACTGAACGGAGAGCCCTGGGTAGGGCTTGATTCCAGGACTCCAAGATCATGACCTGAGCCAAAGGCAGATGCTTAATCGACTGAGCCACCCAGGCACCCCACTACCTCATTCTTTATACCTATTTAAACATGAATTCCTATGCATTTTTCTACTTTAACATTTCTTAAACCTAACCACATCCTTATCTCCTGCTGTCATATCTTGTTCAGGCTGATAACAAGGCTTACCTCAAAGTGTTGCTATACAGACTGCTGACTGGTTCTCCTGACCATTTCCTGTCCCTTGTCTTACGCATTCTACAATCTGCTGCTAGTGTGATCTTTCCATGATATAAACATGAATCCCTATTTAAAACATTTTAATGTGGGGCGCCTGGGTGGCTCAGTGGGTTAAAGCCTCATGATCTCAGGGTCCTAGGATTGAGCCCCGCATCGGGCTCTCTGCTCAGCAGGGAGCCTGCTTCCCCCTCTCTCTCTGCCTGCCTCTCTGCCTACTTGTGATCTCTCTCTCTGTCAAATAAATAAATAAAATCTTTAAAAAAAAACACATTATAATGCTTCCCCAGCATCTTCAGGAAAAAAAATACAAATACCATAATATAGTTTATAAGGTCGTTTGTGATCTTGCTGCTACAAATCTCTTGGTCCTCATATCTTGGCACTACTCTTCCTCATACTCCTTACCCAGACTGTTTAGAATGGTGTGTCTCTTTTGCTTTTTCAAAAGTTAATGATGCCATTCCTAGTCTCTACTTTGGAAGTACGTTTTATTTTCTCTAATATATATATCTTATTTCATAACAAAGGAGAGTGTTTCTTAATAACTTACTAAATTATTTGTTAATAACTCATTCCATTTTATTATAAGAGTTTCCATAAAATAGCATTTCACGGACAGTCTCTGAAACACTGACCATGCTGATTCCAATTTACAGGGCTACCTTGGTGATGTTTCCTTTTCTTTCAGAGTTCTTTTCTAATATTGGCTGACCCATCCCCCTTTCCCTTGGGGTATAGGCTATTATCTGGCCTGGCTCTTCAATACAGGGCTGCTCTATGATCCAGTATTCTCCCTCGGTATGAACCATACTTGCCAACATCAAGCTCATCTCCTAAAGGGCTTGCTCTCAGGATGCTGTATCCTGGAAAACTACTTTCTAAACATGTCATCACCAGGCATCTGTTATAATACCACTGTGATACCTTACAGCTTTCAATCGTATTTGGTTGTAAATTGAAATGTTAGTTTATAACTTTTAGGACTAATGGGAAAGCATATAAAGAAAATGATCAACTGATTTAACCCAAATCTGAGAAGTTGTCCAAAAGTTAGAAGAAAGAGGCCTGGACACAAATTGGATGAATTTGGTTAGCTCTGCTCTTATAATTACTCGTTCCTATAATTACTCTTTAAGCTTTCTTAATCTGTACAATTTATTAATCTGTAATGCTAGCATCAGAGTAAATCATCTCTATATAGCTTCAGATATGTTATTTATCTTTAAAACCATAGGCCCAACAAAAAGCCTAAGCCTGAGAGATGTTCGGATCATGGAGCTCTGCTGACAACCCACAATTCATTTCATTTAAGCCACTCTCTTTGGTTACCCCAAGTTCATATATAATTTGTTAGTTACTCCATGTTGAAGGTGACATCTGCTGAAAATACCAAACTGCACAAAAGGAAAACACCTATTAAATCTACCACTTCAGTTATTCGATTTGTTATATCAGATAGAAATAGAAGTCTCATGTGATCTAGGACATATTTCCTTCCCTTTAGACTTAAAAAAAAAAATGATTAAAATTTCTCCCACCACGGAAATATTGTCCCTGGGAATAGAAAGTAGCACAAAATGATATACTCCAGTGATCAGAAAGAAAGAATACATTTCATGCTCTTTCCCACTATATTAACTCCATGCAGCTCCTCACAATCACATTCAGTCAACAGTCATTGAATGTTTACCATTTCTATGGCCAATGCTGTGAAAGGTGCATCAGCCAGGAGGCACCTGTACACAGCAGTGAGTAATGGATAGCAATGAGAGGCTGCCTGGGGGGAGTCAGAGAAAAGTAGTACATATTTTTATACCAAAAAAAAAATTCTACCAAAATGATTAATTCTCAAGCTTCCAGGAAATTTTATTTGGTACGAAGCTCTATAAATCATGAATTCCTCCCAAGAAAAGTTTTCATCATTCAGTTAAATCACAGTTGAGAGATTTGCTTAGAATTTATCATTTAGATCACAGCTGAAAAAGTAAATAGATTTAAATCCTTTGAATCTGAGTGGAACTGCATATGCAAGAGTTCTTTTCTTGACATCTTGTTTGCATTGAGCGTGTAGAAATGATTTGCTATCATTGTGCTCACAGTCAGAGAGCTACAAACATAGGTTCCTAACCAGAGGCCACAGTAAATACCACCTGGGTACTTACATAAAAAGTAATCACTAGGATGAAGCTGGCATCAATGGATATTTTTAATTGTAGATGTTAACTGTATACAAACAATTTTGCTTGAGTTTACCATTAACATTATTTTATAAGAAGAGTTTTCAGTTATATGAATTAAAAACTCCTGGAAATATTTTCTGTTCTCTTAAACAATATTGAATTATCCTGTTTTGCACAGATTAATAACTCTAATGGTCTCTTAACCAAACGGCATATATTAATGTAATCAGTTACACCTCCCTTATGCAAAAGCTCATCTACTCTTATCGAATCCATTCCAAGTACTGTTAGGAAAAAAAAAAAATTCTGCAAAAGATGTAAAGTGTTCTGCATATACTCTGTTCTTAATCAACAAGAATGTCTTTGAAGAAAATATTTATACTTCATTAATATTTTCACTGCCAGCGTATGAATGAACTTTGAATATTGCTGGAAACAGGTTTTGTGTCATCTCCATTTACGTTACTTTTGAATCGCACAATTACAGAATTTATGTTTAGTTGAAAAACACTTCAATATACATTCCCAGCTATCTAAACAATTACTTTATGAGTAAATAATAAAGTCTACTCTACAACTATTTTGGTATTAAAAGTACAAGAGAATAATTTTATAATCTTCAGTGGTAAACGGATAAAACTAGAAATGAAAAGACTGATGAATTTGACTACATTTAAATAAGAAACTAGGTTCTGAAAATACAACGTGTTGTTAACTTAAAAAACATAATTTATTTCTTCTTGCTCTTTCCTTGGTAATCTATTATAAATTAACAATGCAAAATTAGTAACAACGTTATTTGTCTGTTCTTTATAAACCATAACCCACTATAAATTTTAATAGAACAAATTTAAGGTTTGACTTCTCTTTCTACCTTTTTTTTTTTTTTTTTTTTTGCCAGTGAAGAGGAAATTATATACAAGTGTTTTACAAATTGTTTTAATTTTGCAGTTCATGGTAGGAGGCACATGTAACCTTGAAACAGATGAGGGTCTTGTTGCCCCTGACTTCTCCCACAGGGGCTCTTGGGTCTGTAATGTCCATGAACTTGCATATTTGCATATGCTATGAAACTAACACTGAATTCTCAAGTCATAGATATAGGATAGGCGATTCCAAAAGGGTATATTACACTTAGGAGATGACAAGTTTAACAATATTTCAAGTTATTTTTATATAATGGACTTATTACCTAGTAAATCTGCTTATAGATAATGTTATATGACTACTGAAGAAAAATTAAATTAAGGATCAAGATGCTCTACAGTGGTTATTGGTTTCTACAAAGCTAAAATTCACTAAACAATAATTTAATTCTCTATGTTGTATCACCTTTATGCATCTATATACAGAATAACAAAAATAATAATGTCAATGGGTTGATTATGTGAAAATTAATAATCAAACCCAGTTTTCACATTCAAGTTACATTATTTTTTGCAATATTCTACATCAAATTATTAATTGCAAGGATTTTATTTCTGTGTTATTTCTAACCACTTGATATACTGTGCCCAAAGTTACTAAAAGTATTTAAGTTGTGTGTGTGTGTGTGTGTGTGTGTGTGGCATGTGTGTCAAATTTCTAGGAGTGACTATTTGTCTATGATAACATTTTGCAAATATTAACTTTGTAAAAATCAATTGGTCATATCAGAAATGATGGAAGTGGCTAACATCAACTCTTTCACTGAGAACTAGAAGAGTTGGAGTTAAATATAAAAAGTATATTTATCCCAGGGCATGAGAAAGCTGCCACAACCTATAGAAGAGAAATGCAGGAAAGTGAGTGCAGTATGGGAACTGCTAGACACCACAGGGCACCTTCTCATTCCAATGGCACAACCCAAAGGCTGAGAAGTGAGCAATGTTTTCAGTTAGCTCACCATACCAACAAGACAAACACTGAAGTTCATGGCCCAGCAAGGGGAGTGGTACCTGGGAAATACTCAAGCTTTAAATAATATTTGGAGTCAAGAACTGACTCCTGGTTTCCCATGACCTAAATCTTTGATTAGTTTATGGTGATGCAAAAATACTTGTGCTATGTGCCTACCTACCTGTTAGAAAACAAGTAAATACTTGTTGGGATAAATATTATCAAAAGTCACAAATTATCAAACAATTTTTCAGATAAAATGAGAAACACACAGAAATAAAACAGGACAAAGAAAACTACTAAAAGCCAAGAATATAGGGAAAATGATTAAAAAAAATTATCTATGCCTCCAGGTAATGATATCAGACACAGACTTTAAAGGATCATGCTTGGGGCACCTGGATGACTTAATCAGTTAAGCATCAGACTCTTGATTTTGGCTCACATCATTGATTTCAGGGTCATGAAATCGAGCCCCACACGAGGCTCCATGATGGGTGTGGAGCTTACTTGAGATTCCCTCTCTCTCTACACCCACCCCCCACCCACATGCACTCACTCTCACTCAAATAAATAAATAAATAAATAAATAAATAAAGGCTCATGCTTATCAGATTTTTTTTAAAGATTTTATTTATTTATTTGACAGAAAGAGATACAGCGAGAGAAGGAACACAAGTAGGGGGAGTGGGAGAGGGAGAAGCAGACTCCCCGCGGAGCAGGGAGCCTGATACGGGCCTCAATCCCAGGACCCCGGGACCATGACCTGAGCCTAAGGCAGACGCTTAACGACTGAGCCACCCAGGTGCTCCCATGCTTACCAAATCAAAAGAAAAGACAAAAATCTTTATGTCAAAAAAAAAAAAAAATTAATTTCATGAACTGAAAAAAACATAGGTTAAACATGTAATGATTAGAGTCAGTACTCCTGAAAAAAACAAAGAATTCAATAATCTTGAATATGGACCACAGGAAAAAAAATAGATTTAAACATGAAGAGAAAATACAAAAGTAAAACCATTGTGAGTATCATATGTAAACAACATGTGAAAGGAGACTATTTCTAATAATTGTAAGGAATTGGAATTTAAAAAAAAAAAAGAGGAGAAAGTGAGGATATGCAGTATCTTAAGATAATGGATGACAGTTTTCCAAAAGTGATGAAAAACATCCATCTTTGATCTCAACATGTCCTACTAACCCAAAGCTTCATAAATATAAATAAAGCCACACCAGGGAACATCATTATAAAACTGCTGAATGCTAAAGATAAATGGAGAAGGAAAGATCTTTAAATGAAGCAGGCAAAAGGATATAATCCTGCAAATTATACTAAAAAAATAAAAGAGATTGAAATCCTATAACAATAGTATAATATATTCTGTTCCATCCTTAGTGCAATTTATGTCATATTTTACATATATATTCTTTATAAGTCTCACATACAATTTATAACTTGGATGTAAACAATACATTGTCTGGGGCGCCTGGGTGGCTCAGTGGGTTAAAGCCTCTGCCTTCAGTTCAGGTCATGATCTCAAGGTCCTGGGATCGAGCCCCGCATTGGGCTCTCTGCTCAGCAGGGAGCCTGCTTCCCCCTCTGTCTCTGCCTGCCTCTCTGCCTACTTGTGATCTCTCTCTCTCTCTGTCAAATAAATAAATAAAATCTTAAAAAAAAATACATTGTCATTGAAAGAAATTAAAAAATAGTTCTCTGTAGGGCGGTGGGGTAAGAGAGGGAGAAGGAGAGAGAGAATCCCAAGCAAGCTGCTCACCCAGCACGGAGCCCATCTTGGGTCTCCATCTCATGACCCTGAGATCATGACCCAAGCCAAAATCAAGTGCCAGACACTTAACCACCTGCACCAACCAGGAGCCCCAGTTCTGTATATTTTCTCACATATTTACCATTTCCAGGGATCTTTATTACTTTCCATATCTGAGGAAATCTGGGTTTAGACCAGGTGATTTCAGCTTGAAGAACTATTTTTAGTATTCCTTGTAATGCAATTCTGTTTGGGGTTTTGTTTGTTTTCTATTGTTGCCATACAAATCAGCAAAAACTAGTGGCTTCAAATGTATTCATTATCCTACACTTCTGGCTTTAGAAGGCCAAGAAGGCTTGCCTTCATTCTCTGCTAGAGTTGTACAAGGCCAAAATCCAGGTGTCAACCAGGCTGTACTCCTCTCTGGAGTCTCCGTGGAAGAATCTACATCCAGACTCATGCTGAATCCAGTTCCTTGAGGCTGATAACCTCTTTCACCCTCACCCATAGAGGCATCTCCCTGGTTCTCACTCGAGACCCTCTCCATCAATAAAAAGCAATCATGTGTTGAATCCTTCTCATGTTTGAATCTCTCCACCATCTCCTTTTGCCTTCTGTTGCTTTTGAAAGCACATGTGATTGCATTGGGTACATCCATATAATCTAAAATATTCTCCTGATTATAAAATCAGCAAAAGTCCCTTTTACATTGTAAGGTAATATGGTCAAAATCCCCATGATTAGAGCATGGAAGCACAATTCTGCCTATCACAAAGCTGAATTCTGTCATTTAAAAGTTATCTGAACATGTGTTTATGTTGCCCTCATTTTTTAAAATTTAAATGGATGTAGAATTCTGGGTTGATAAAGTTTGTAAAATTCTTGTCAGTACTTTAAAGATGTTAATCCACTGTCTCTGGCCTCCAATGTTTATGATGAGACTTTATACATCATGTGTATCA
Organism: Potos flavus; assembly: GCA_028534135.1. Classification (NCBI taxonomy): domain Eukaryota; kingdom Metazoa; phylum Chordata; class Mammalia; order Carnivora; family Procyonidae; genus Potos; species Potos flavus. Next base: position 113,330,260 of record CM052895.1, on the reverse strand, counting down.
GTGCTTCCCTAAGTGGAAATTTTCTTTTCTCTGAATATTGAATTACATTCAATATTGAATTACATTCAATATTCTCTGTTTCTTTGCCTTTTACCAATTTGACTATGATGTCCCTTGGTTTTCTTTGTAGCTTCTCTGCTATTTTGAGTTTGCTGAGATTCATGCCTCCATGTGTTTTTGTACTTAATTATATCTAGTAAATTGAGGTGATTATTTCTACAAAACCGTTTTCCACCTTCTTGTCTTTCTGCTTAATATTGTCCCTCACTAATGCTCTGTTTCTTTTTTTAAATTATTTCTTACTCAGTGTCCTACAGATTGAATAATATCTATTGACCTGCCTTCATGTTTATTGAAACGTTTTTCTACTATCATCAATCTGTTATTAAAACCATTTAGGAACATTTCATTTCCCATATTATGGTTTCCAGTTTTTAAGTTTCTATTTTTACCTATTATTCCTCATATAATAATTTGTCATAATAATTACTGTATTTTTAAGTAGGCTCCATATCCAGTGTGGAGCCCAATGCAGGGTTTGAACTCATGACCCTGAAATCAAGACCTGAGCTGAGATCAAGAGTCAGATGCTTAACCGACTGAGCCACCCAGGCTCCCTAATGTCTTAACTATTATTTTTTATCTTGAAGGGTTTGCATACATTTACCACAGCTGTTTTAAGGCTTTGTCTGCTCATCTAAAATCTGGCTCATCTCATCATTTGTTGCTTTAAATCATGGAACATCTCAACCTGTATTTTTTTTTTTTTTTTTTTTTTTAGGTTTAGTAACTTTTAATCATATATTCACTATTAGGGATGGAATGCTTTGTGCAAATGGTGCTGGAAAAGAAACCCTGAATAAATATGTAGGAAAACATGAACCTTTACATCTACTTCAGAGGATGTATAAAAATTTGTAACAGATCAGAGACCTAAATGTAAATGTCAAACTGTAAAGTTCAAAGAGGCAAGCTTAAAGAAAATATCTTCACAATCTTCACATAGGCACAATCAGTAAGAAGACAAATAATGGGCAAATACTTGAATATGCATTCATAAAAGAAGATAACCAAGAGCCCGTGTTACATGCTTCCTTTACATCATTAAATTAGGGAAATATAATGAAAAATTGAGAGATAATATTATAGAGCATCAGGATGTCTAAATTTAAAAAGTTGTGATACCACATGTTGGTGAGAAAGTAGAACAACTGGACCTCTTACATTATTGGTGAAATGCAAATTTGTTTAATTATTTAGAAAAAAAACTGTCTGACTTATTTTTAATTAATTTATTTACTTTAGACAGAGATATGGCAAGTGAGGGGGGGCAGAGGGAGAGAAGCAGACTCTACTGAGCAGGGAACTTGACATGGGACTGATTCACAACCCTGAGATCTTGACCTGAGCAGAAATCAAGAGTCGGTCACTCAACTGAGTAAGTCACCCAGGTACCCCTGTTTGACATCCTCTTATAAAACTGAACACATGCCTACTCTCTGACCCAGGAATTCCACCTCTAAGCATATAAGATAATTTATTTTCTCACTTTAAGTCACAGATATGACTGACACATCTAGTAGCAAAGCCTCATACCTCCTAAAGCTTCTTTCTAGACTTTTTTCTATATGATTTTAATTTACAGACTCAGGAGTATACATTTTAACAAAATAGATATTTTAAAGACTTGCCTTTGATTTGAAGTAAACCACTTCTGCAGACGTGATAACTTATCTGTCAAATATTTATTATCTTTACTAATCGTTACTATTTTTAAAAAAGCAGCTTTGGATGACAATCAAATTAAAGGCGTATTTTGTAGAGATTCAACTCAACAAAATAACAGCTCAACAAATTTTAAGCCTCTAGGGCACCAAAGAAATATTTATTCCAACTATAAACCACAGCCAAATATAAACAATAGCCACCCTCCTTACAATATTCTTTCTAACCCATTTTTCCTTCTCTTCCACACTACAGCTGCCCAATAAATGTTTTTCTCCTCTTCCACATTCCAAAAAATATTTCAATCAACTCGGCCAAAATAGAATTCCAGTTCCTTCTCTCTGTCTATGTCTCTGTCTGTTTGTCTCTCTCTCCAGTATTCTCCCACATATGATTTTAATCCTCCTGACCTTTGGGCTGCTATGCATTTCACTTCCCATACTCTTTCACTTAACAATGGGCAGAGTGTCAGCCATGGAAGTTTTCACAGTATTCATTTTTTTTCTAGTGATTAGTTGAACCCGATAACCACAATTCAAGATCTAATGACAAAAACTGATTTAGCAATGGATTTGTAGACCAAGTTTTGACACAGATAGCAGGAGTTTCTGGATGCTTCCGGGAAAAGTTTCCCATCTTATCAAAAGAGATCCAAGAAAGAGAAAGGCATTCTATGTCTGCATATACTTGCAAATGTTGTAGTCATCTTTCATCAATGTGGGGAAAAAGTAAACAGGTGATAAAGTAGGCAGAAATTCTGAGTCAATCAGTACTACCACCTGCCTGCCAGTGGACCACCATTAACTCCTACGTTAATTACAAAAACAAAACAAAACAAAACAAAACATTGTTCAAACTAAAAGAACTGAAGGTTATTGTTGATAATAGAATGCTTTCTAATTGAAATAAGAGATCTTTATAATAAACCTTAAGCATGATTGAGCAGTAAGATATATTTCTCAGAAGAGTGGGAGAGCGTGCATGGCGTAAGACCACATGGTTAAAGGAAAGACAAGGTATGAGAGGGAATGATAAATTTCCCCACAAAAATCTGGAGGAATGAGGAGGGAAAGACAGTAAAAGGCCCTATACTATTTTGTGTTTCTAATACAATAAAAGTCTTAACTTCATTTAATGAAATAAATGATAAAAGTGTGTTTTTTTAATCATCAAATGAACATCAGAATTATATATTAAATTAATATAAAATAGTACCGTTTGAACATTTGGCAGTTTTTAAACAAAGTTTAGCTTCATTTTATATAATCCAAATAACACTCACTTACGCAGTTTCTGTATTTTCTCCCCAAATTGATAGATATCTAAAACAGCCTCAGTAACAAGTCTTTAATTATCACAATTATGTATTAATGAAGAAAAATTAACCTATCTAAATTAACCCATCTCTATTATTCAGTGGCTAGAGTGCAGTTTAGATGTTTGAAAATGTGCTCTCTTAGAACAAGATAAAACTAATTATACTTGTGCGTTAATGGGCAAATTAATTTTATGTGGTCAATATTGTTTTAAACCTCACAATTAATTATTTTACAGGCACAAGAGTTTTCTAAAGGACCTGACATGCTACATCTTATTTGAAGGATGAGATTTTGATATTATTGAATTCTCAAGTGAAGCTTTTAAGAAAATATATTTTGTTTAATTTTGCTGCATTTTTGTTATAATTGGATTTATCTATACAGTAAGGAAACTGCCAGTTGGAGTATGTAGTTCTGTATGGAAGAAATCAAACCTTTGGCTGCATCTCACTATTTTTCTAATTGCCTGAGACTGACTTACATATTTAAAGATTTTTTTTCTATTTGACAGAGAGAGAGAGATCACAAGTAGGCAAAGAGGCAGGCAGAGAGAGAGGGGGAAGCAGGCTCCGTGGGGGCTCAATTCCAGGACCCTGAGATCATGACCTGAGCTGAAGGCAGAGGCTTTAACCCACTGAGCCACCCAGGTACCCCTGACCTACATATTTAGAATAAAAGAATAAACCATACATCTCATAAGCATTGTTTACATGTTTGTATTTATCTAGTAGATGAAATATTCAGATACATAGAGAACTTAATTTTAAAATGAGTATTCGATCTCAAGAACATACGTCAATTTATTTCTTGGAATTTATCATGACTATTTATTATATTCATGTGTTTTATATTTTCAAATTGAAAAAGACTGTCATTTTAAAATTATGATAGTAAATAAAAATGTTCATCTTTCCTCCCTCTCATCTTTGCAATGATGGAGTAAGATGGACTGAATTTGGCCTCTGTCTTAAACATCTAAACAAAATGTACTTAACTGTGTTCAGACAATAGACAACAGGGAGCATGGGGCTGTAATACTGAGAAAAGGAAAAATGAGGTGAACCTAAGACTGTCCAGGCTTCATGCCAGGAGGCATATTCTGAATCACAGGGCAGGAAAGAAGATCAATAGAGTGTGGCAGTCTTACTAAATTGAGGAAGCACAGATCAGAGTTCATAGATGTAGCTGCAGGTGGTGGGACAGAGATCTAAAGAGAGGGAAATAGTCAAGAAAAGAACTTCAAAAGTCTGCATTCCCTTGAATCTTTGTTGAATATTAAGATATTCATGCATAGGACCTAAATCCACAGGGTGATGCAACAGAGTGAGTAGCTAGAAGCTGAATTGTTCCCAGAAGTTGCAAAGAGCTGGGAAATGTTTCTGCCCCTACTAGATCACAAAGTCTTCAGTAATCAAATACAACATTTACTAGAAACTCCAGAGGGTCATGCCTAAGTAATGAAGATAAATTACTCAGAGAATAAATGTTATTTTATACAATCTTAATAAAACATTAAAATAAGCCTCAAAATGATCATACAGAAATAAAAGTAACTTAATAGCCAATCAGAAAAAAGAAACAAACATTTATTAAACAAAATCTAAAAAGTTCAGAAGATGTTCAACAACAGTAAGTTACTAGACATGCTAAGAAACAGGAAAATGTGGGGGCACCTGGCTGGCTCAGTCATTAAGGGTCTGCCTTCAGCTCAGGTCATGATCCCAGAGTCCTGGGATCAAGCCCCGCATCAGGGCTCCTGCCCAGCAAGAAGCCTGTTTTCTCCCTCCCCCACTCCCCTTGCTTGTATTCCCTCTCTCGCTATATCTCTCTCTGTCAAATAAATAAAATCTTAAAAAAAAAAAAAAATGCAGACTCTCTAACCAAATTACTCTTTAAAAAAAAAAGAAAGAAATAGGAAAATGTGAAAAATAACAAGTAGAATAGAAAGAAACCCAAACATCATATAGTAGAATAAGTTCACAATACAATACAATAAATGAATCAAAAGTAAAATGAAGATTTTCAAAAAATACATGAAGATAATGAGGAGGGAAATGGAGGATATAAAGAAGATCCAAATTTATTATCTAAAATTAAAAACCTTTTTTTCATTTAATGTAGTCCCACTTGTTATATCTGCTACTGTTTCCTATGCTTGTGGTATCATATCCAAGAAACCAATGCCAAGACCAATGTCAAGAAGCTTTCCCCTATGTTTTCTTCTAGGAGTTTTAGTTTCAGGTCTCAAGTTTAAGTCGGCACTTTTATGTTTATTTTTGCATGTGGTATAAAGATTCAGTTTTACTTTTTTGCATGTGGATATCCAGTTTTTCCAATATCATTTGTTGAAGAGACTATCCTTTCCACTTTCCGTTGTGTGTTCTTCTCAACCTTGTCAAAGATCAATTGACCATATATGCATGGGTTTATTTTTGAACTCTATATTCTTTTCCGGTGGTCTATATGTCTCTCTTAATGCCAGTATCATATTGTTTTCATTATTGTAGCTTTACCAACCCAAGAATCTATTGACAGATCCATATATAAAGAAAATGTATATACATATATCATAGAAATATCATTCAGTTTTTAAAAAAGATAGAAATCCTGTCATTTGTGACAACACAGATGAACCTTGAGGACATCCTACTAAATGAAATAAATGCCATCATGGAAGGACAAATACTGCAGTTTTCCACTAACATGAGTTATTTAAAGTAATCCAACTCAGAAGCAAGGAATGCAATAGTGATTGTCAGAGCTGGAAGGTGATGAAATGGGGAGTTGTTATTCAGTGGCTATGAAGTTTCAGTTATGTTGAGTAAGTTCTATAGATCTGCTGTTCAACAGAGTATCTATAGTTAACAATACAGTACTGGCCACTTCGATATTTGTTAAGAAGGTGGATAGATCTCATGTTAAGTGTTCTTACATACACACATACCCACACACCAAAAAATCCAAATGAAAAGCAACAACTGATGGGAAGAAGTAATTTCTGGGAAAATTTGGATATATCTGTTTGGAATCAAACAGAAGAAATAACATGTGTTGGTGAACATGTGAAGAAAAGGAACCATTGGGCACTGTTGGTGGGAATGCAAATCAGTGCATTGTGGAGAACAGTATGGAGGTTCCTTAATTGTGGTGTTGGTATCATGCTGTTTGCATGTCCAAATTCATCAAATTTCCACACATTAAATATATAAGTTCCTTGTATATCAACTAAAATTCAATAAAGCTATTACAAATAAATGAATAGAAGAAATAAACCCACTGGGTATGATTAATGGCATAGTAGACTCTGAAGAATAAATTATTAATAAGCTTGAAAAGCAATGGAAATTTTTCACATGGAACATAAACAGGAATAAGGACAGAAAAGAATGAAAAGCCTTAGTAATCCATTGGCCAATAACATTTGGTTGAACATATGTGTGATTGGAGTCCAAGCCAGGGTAGAAAGATAACATTTTTTTTCCCAAATCTGACTAATAAGCAAAACCGTGAAATCTATGCGTCAAAGAAATTCAACAATATGAAAGCAAAAGAAACAGAATAACAAACATAAAAGTTAATGCAAGCTTCTTATGAGAAACTACATACTCCAGAAGGGATGGCAATATTATCTTTAGGAACAAAATAAAGAATTTATCAATAAAATACATTTGTTATTCTTATGGATATAGAATTTGTATTACATCCAGTTAAAATATATTTTAAAATGAAGAGAAAAAAGACCTTTTTTAGATGATTGAAGCTAAGGGAAGTTGTTGCTAGCAGACTTTCACTATGAAAAATGTTAAAGGAATTTTGACAAGAAATCTTAAAGAAAAAAAAATGACAGTAGACAAAAACATGGAATTATGAAAAGGCATAGAATACCATAAGTGGTAAATGTTTAGGTACATATAAAAGTATTTTTTCACTTCTCGATGTTTAAAAGATAATTTATTTTTAGCAATTATTTTAAACAAATAATCCAATTAAAAAATGGGCGGAGGACCAGAATAGACATTTTTCCAAAGAAACATACAGATGGCCAGCAGACACATGAAAGGATGTTCAACATCACTAAGCATCAGGGAAATGCAAATCAAGCCATAATGACATATAACCTCACATCTGTCAAAATGGCTAGAATCAAACAGAAGAAATAACAAGTGCTGGTGAACATGTGAAGAAAAGCAACCATTGGGCACTGTTGGTGGGAATGCAAATCAGTGTAGCCATTGTGGAGAAGAGTATGAAGGTTCCTCAAAAAATTAAAAATTGAATTACCATATGATCCAATAAACCCATTACCCATTATCTACCCAAAGGAAACAAAAATACTAATTTACAAAGATATATGCACCTCTACGCTTATTATGGCATCATTTACAATAGCCAAGATATGGAGTAACCTGAGTGTCCATCAATAGATAAATGGATAAAGAAGATATAAGATATATACACATATGCATACAGTGGAATATTACTCAGTCATAAAAAGAATGAGATTTTGCCATTTGTAACAACATAGGTGGACCTAGAAGGTATAATGATAAATGAAATAAATAGGTCAGATAGAAAAATACAAATACCATATGATTTCATTCATATGTGGTATTTAAGAAATGAAACAAATGAAGAAAGAAAAGACAAACAAACCAAACTTTTAAATTCAGAGAACAAACTGTTAGTTGCAAAGGGGAGGTGTAGGGAGATGGGTGATACAGATAGTGTTAAAAAAAAAAGAAGAAATAAATATAATCGCTTTTAAAAATAAATTTTAAAATAGCAGCATATTATAGGAGATGTATCATATGTGGAACTAAAATCCCCATTAAACAATTAGCACAATGGATGGAGGAGGAAATATATTGATGTAAAAATTTTTACATTCAATATGAAGTGGCATAATATTATTTGAAGGAATACTATGATAAGTTAAAGATACATAGTTTGTTGGTTAGACTAATCACTTAAAAATACAACTATGATATTCAAAACACTATTCCTAATAAGTCTTTAGTTAAAATAAAATAAAATATTTTATCTATACTCTGTTAACGAAAAAATTTTTTTGTTAATTCAAAATATTCAATCTAAAGTAAGGCAGGAAATGGAGAAATAGCTTATAAAGATAGAGAAGGCAAATGGAAAATAAATGATTGGAATGATAGAATTCAGACCAACCATACTGATAATCTCACTAAATAAAAATGGCCTAAAAATCCTCATTAAAAAGTACACATTGCTTTATTGTCTTAAAAAGTAAAAACTAATTATACTCTTTCTGTAAGAAAACAATGTTTAATATAAAAATAAAATAGTCTAAAAACGAATAATGGAAAATATGTAACACACAAACACTAATTATAAGAAATATATAGTGGCCGTGCGATATAATTCAAAATAGACTTCACAAGAAAAAATAATTATCAGGCTTTGGGTGGGGTGGGGGGATCAGTGAAAAAAAAATTGACTGCCAGTTGAAGAGAACCCAGGTGACTGGAGGCTCCTCACCACCTCACCTGTCCTTGTAATGTGGGTTTCATTTGTCTTTCCCATTCTCAGAGATGGCTCCAAGGACATAAGCCTTAAGATAGTGATGTGGTGTTGAGAACCCCTGCACAGTATACATGACTAAACCCAGTTAGCTTCTTCATCAACTTTTAAGATTTGACAGCCAGATGCAGGGATACATTCATCTTGCTGCTACTCAAGATAAGCCTTATATGTAAGTTTCCTTTGTTTATTAAAACTGCCACATACCAACCTGGTGTGGCCTGCCACTTTCTTTGTTCTCTCCCAATCCTCTACATATGGAGGCCACTTTCAGATTACGCCAGATTCAGATTAGCTCTTGAGAGGGTTTCAACCAACACAGGCATAAAGAGGGATAATTCACAATAATAAAAGAATCAATTCAATAAGCAACTGGAACAATTCCAAATATATATGTCCCTAATAACTGAATTTCTAAATACATAAAAGCAAAAACTCAGAGAAGTAAAAGGAGAAATAGAGAAACTTACGAGTATAGTTAGAGATGCCAACACATATCTCTTATCATCTCAATGATACAAAAATAACTCACAAGGTCAATTTGAATATAAAAGACTTAATAGTGTCAAACAGCTTAACATATTGATATCTATAGAAAATTCCACCAAATGGCCAACAAGAAGAGAATGCACATTCTTTTCAAGGACACATGGGGCATTCAACAAGCTAGAACACATGATTGGTAATGAAACAAATCTCAATAAATTTTAAAAGATTAGTATATAGTTAATACCTGACCAACATGGAAAAATAAATTAATAACAGAAAAAAACTGAAACTCAACAAATGTTTAATAACTGAACAAAACACTTATAAAATAATATGTGGACAAGATAACCATATTTTAAAAAAACGACAGTAGACAAAAATGGATAGAAAACAAATGAAATGGAAACTAAATGTGCTAACTAAAGTAGCACCTAGCCAAGGTAGATTCTAAGTCATGTGCTATTAAATCTCTCAGGAAAAATTAACTCATATTTATTTAAATCTTTGTAGAGATAATTTTCAGAAAAATTGGAAATCATTTAATTTATTTCTAAATCTACCATCTGTTTTGTAACAACCCAATTAGTTATGCATACACACAGGTAAAATTAAAAGCTTTTCCCATTTATAAATATTAATGAATAATTCCCAGTAGAATACTAACAGCTTTAATCTAACACTGTATATTTCTAAATGTACCTTATAGGATTTATGCTAGAAATGTAAGTCTGGTCAAAGAAGGATAGATTCAAATGCCTTTTCAGTGAATTATTTCCTAAGAGTAAAAAAATGTCTGAAGCAAATACATCATCAAAGCTTGGATTTAATAAATCTATTAAGACTTGATAAACTGAAATGGAGGTTCTACATGTATATGGTACATTAGCACACATACCGTTCTGTATATTTGAAATTATCTAAAATACAAATTTGACAACTTCATATGTTTAAAAATCTATTGATATTAGTGGTTCTGCTTCTGCCAATGACACAGATGTTTCTAATGGACACAGGCAACAGCTATAAATTCTGGATAAAACCAAAACCAAACAACTATTAGAAAATTAACAAAAGTGGGCAGAATATTGAGAAGATACTATACTTGAAAGAAAGGAATGACACTTCATGGGTCACAGCAGTTGGCCTGAAAGCAGGCTGTAGTTAGCACCATAGAGGGCAGCTAGAGCTGCATAGAATCCTACAGTTTTACTGGCTTTAGGATTTGGGATAAACAGAGCCACTAAATCCCTTTAGGATTTGGGGTAAACAGAGCAGCTAAAAATCAAGGGTGGAAAACTCAGAAAGAATAGAACCTGTGAAAGTGTTGGTTGTCTACTGCTGAATAATAAATATAAACTTAATATCTAAAAACAACAATAATCAATAAAATGTGTTCTTTACAGTTCTAGGGATCGAACGGGCATAGCTAAACAACTCTCCGGACACCTCTCATATAGTTGCAGTTAGATAGAGGCTGGAACTAATGTCATCTTAAAGACTGTCACTTACACAACTATTAGTTGATGTCAGCTGCCAATGCATATTTCAGTTAGGACTGTTGTCCAAAACCAACAAAAGTAGTAAAAGCTGTATTAACTTATATCACCCGCTCTTAGAAATTATGTAGCATTACTTCTGTGTTAGGATTGCTCAGGAGAAAGAAAATCAAGTATATATGTATGAGGAGATTTATTATAGGAATTGGCTCACCTGATTGTGGAGGTCTAGAAGTCTCAAGATCTGAGGCCAGAAAGCTGGAGAACCAGGAAAGCCAACGGTGTAACTCAGTTCAAGTCCAAAGCCAGGAGAATCAAGAAAACTGCTATCTGAGGGTGGAAGAAGACAGATGTTCCAGCTGAGAGAGCACATTCACCCTGCCTCCACCTTTTTGTTCTATTCAAGCTCTCAACAGATCGGGTGATGCCCACCTGCACTGGTGAGAGTGATCTTCTATACTCACTCTACTGATTCAAACGTTAATCTCTTCCCAGAGACACCCTCACAGCTACACCCAGAAATAATGTTTACCAGCTATTTGGGCCTCCCTTAGCCCAATCAAGTTGACACATAAAATTAACCTTCACAACTTCCACACGAGTTACAAGCCTGTCCAAATTTAAGGAGACCCTTACTTGTTGATAAGGATTTTTCTACATCATCTTGTCATAAATGCCTATGGGATAGTATGGTGTAATGGGCAGAATAATGATCCTTTTATAAAATGTCCATATCCAAGTCCCTGGAACCTGTGAATATGTTACCTCACATAGCGAAAGGGACTTTGTAGATGTGTTTCAGATTAAGAACCTTGAGATGGAGGATTATCCTGGATTATCCCAAAGAGCCCAAACTAATCACATGAGTCATTCAAAGTGGAGAGGCTTTCCTTTTGATGGTCAGAGAGAGTTATGACCACAGAAGAAGGGTCGGAAAGATGCAGCAACATCGACTTTGAAAATGGAGGAAGGGAGACACAAGTGATGGAGTGTGGAGAAAACTCTAGAAACTGGACAAGAAAATGGATTTCCTCTGGAAAGGAACTCAGTCTGCCAACATTTTGATTTTACCCAGTGATACCCTTGTTGGATTTCTGACCTAAGAACTGTAAGATGATAAATTTGGATTGTTTTAAGCCAGTAAAATTTGTGGTAATTTGGTATAGCAGTAACAGAAAACTGAAACAGGATATTTCCTGAGGATTATTTTGGCACGTAGGAAAGCCTTGATATATAAGTCTTGTTTAAATCCCAGCTGACCCCTAAACTAGACATGCACTGGGCAGACAATACGCATCTGGGCTAAGACTAAAAGGAGAGACTTTCCAGCTCCTGCCTTTCTGAGGGGCACAGAGTTTGAAGTTTGAGTCCAGGCAAGGTAACTTTTATAGAAGAAACTAAAATGAATATTTTTCAGAGGAATGGAAGAAAATCCAGAGTCTCTAGATAATATTATTTTCAAATGAAAATAATCCAAATTTAAAGGACATATAAAAAATGTATATGACACCTACTAAGGGAAAATGTCATCAATGAAGATTGACCATGAGATAATCTATATGCTGAATTAGTTGACAAGTATTTTAAGGTGGCAACTATATCTAAATTAACTACAATGTCAAGCATTGCCATAGTTAATGACCATAAAGGGAATTTCAGCAGAGAAGTAAAACCTGTACAAATAAGCAAATGAAAATTATAGAACACACACACACAAAATGTGTCTGCTGAAATAGAGATTGAACCTAACAGAGTAAAGAATCAATAAATTTGAAAATAGATCAATAAAAATCATCGCATAGATAGAACACAAAAACAAAAAAAATTGAAAAATAGAGTGTAAATGACTTGTAAGACAATATCAAAGATTTAATAATAGTGTAAAAGGAATAAACAATCAGGAAAGAAGGAGAAAATGAGTCTGAAAAAAAAAACTGAAGCTAAATGGTAAAAAATCTCGAGAAATAAAGAAATAATGAAAATCTGAAAACTCTATGCAGATAGAGTAAATGACAGCTCGGCACATCATGGTCAAATCAAAGTATACCAAAAATAAAGAAAACAATCCTGAAAGCAGGCAGAGAAAAATAACACATTCAATTCAGTGGATCCAGGATCCAAATGACCTTTGTCCTGTTGACAGAAACAATCAAAAAGAATGTTATTAAAATTCTATGCTAACTGAATAAAATAAAAAAAAATTGATTATTAAAAAAATTCTATGTGCAATGAAAATGGCCTTCAGTAGTGAAGGTAAAATAAAGGTATTTCACATAAAATAAAACTAAAAGATTATATTCCCATCAGAGATGTACAACAAGAAATAATAAAAGAAACTCTTTAGGGTAAAAGGAAATGACAGCAGGTGAAAATTCAAATCTGCAGGAAGAAAAATTAGCACTAGAAATGATGAAAATATGGATAAATATAAAAATACACTATATATATTTTCTTCATAATTAAAAAAAATCTATATAACTGTTTAATGCCAAAGGAATAACACAGTTTTGTGCAGTTGGTAATGTATGTAAATGTCATACATAGGACAAGTACAGCATAAAAGGAAGGAGGAGGTAAGTAAATCAATCTTTTAGTAGCAAGGTTCTTACATTTTTCTACATTTTTCAATATTAGTTCCACACAGAATGTGAAGGTTAAAAATGTATTTTTCAAACTACAGAAATCCCTAAAGAAACAATACAAAGAGTTGTATTACAAATGCTATACATTAAAATGGGATTTAAAAAATACTTATTTAACTCAAGAGAAGGCAGTAAGACAAAAGAGAAAAAAATAGGTAAGACAAACAAAATACAGGGTACAGTGATAGATATCTCCTATATATCTCCTACATTCCAGGATTCACATTCTTATCTTTTATTTCTAATTCATATCTAATTACAGTTATTAATTTTAGAACAATTTTAAGTAAAGGGATTTTTGGTCTCCTACGTTCAATGGGAATATCCATAATTTTTCACATATACCAGTTACTCATTTTGAATTCCATTTATCTTTCAGAGTTGTTGTTTGACATATCACACCCAAAATTTACATTGTCTATGAAAAATTTCAATATTTGTAAATTCATTTCATGTGACTTTTTGGAATCCTGATAAATTTTGTTAAAAATCAATAAACTTTGAGGTAAGTTTAGGGAAGAATAATGTTAAATGATGATTGGGTAAAAACATAAATGGAAATGATGAATGAGGACTAGATCTTAGAACTGTTCTCCCCTGGCATCTGTGCGGAAGGGAGCTGCTGAGTGAACTTGACCTTTCCAAATGGAGGTAGATTGGATTTATGGGAATAGTAGAGTAAAAGGTAGGATTCAATGTTTTCAGAGTCAAAAAAAGCTAACACCCAACCTCTCAGACAATTAAAATCTTGCCTAGTTTTTCTGCAGGAACTGGAACAATATTATAAATATTGGTTTGAAAAGAGGGGTGGTGGGAGAAGTGCTAAAGTGAGAAAAAAAAGTACTACATACACATCTCTATGTCAGGATAGTAAATGCAGTCTAATGTAGGGTCAATTACTTCTTGAAGATGTTGAGGAAGAATTCAATAGTATTCCTTTTAGTTCCTTCCTTCCTTCCTCCCTTCCTTCCTTCCTTCTCTCTCTCCCTTCTTTCTCTCTCTTTCTTTTCCTTCCTTCCTTCCCTCCTTCCCTCCTTCTTTTTTTAAATTAGTGAATCTAATTTGAAACCTATTGAAGCTTTCATTGGTTACTCCTGATTTCTTTTTTTAATTTTCTCTACGAGGTCTCAATTCCCTCCACTGTAAATTCTCCTTCTGCTAGGGTAAAAAAACAAAAAAAAAAACAAAAAAAAAAACAAAAAAAAACTTCAATCAGTCAGAGTCCTGGCAAGGAAATAAATGGCATGCTCAGTAGCTGTTATTTAAGGACAGATCAATAAAAAAAAATTTTTAAGTACAATCAAAATAAAAAGTGTACCTCAAAAGAGAAGGCTGTGCCTGAGGTTGGAGAAAGATGATGCACTTGCTGCCTCTACTCTCAAAAGGTAAGGCAGGGTGATGGGCATTAAGGAGGACACGTGATGTGATGAGCACTGGGTGTTACATGTAACTAATGAATCTTACATCTAAAACTAATGATGTACTATACATCGGATAATTGAATTTAAATAAAAAATAAAATTAAAAAAAATAAGGCAGGGAGCCATGTGTTTCCCAGAACCCCCAAAAGACAGGGGGCTATGTGGAGACAATTTCCTTTGGGGAGAGGGCACACTCCGCAGAGAGGGTTCCCCAAATAGAGAGGGCGCCTTCCTGAAAAGTGCCAAATGCATAGGGAAGGAGGAACAAAAAAATTAAATAACAGGAACCTACTTTCCTCTCTTCTTCAGGTCTCCTGCCAGTTCCTCAGTTGGCCCAAAAAGTAAAGAAGGCTGTGAGTATTCGTGTATATCACACGTGCAGGCACAGACCTAAGAGAAAAGTGAGAAGTACAGCTATATTGTGAGAAAGCCCAGCAGAGAGAAAAACTCCCTCTCTCTCTAAACTTAAGTGGGCAGGGCCCCTGGGTGGCTCAGTCATTAAGGGTCATGATCCCAGGGTCCTGGGATTGAGCCCCGCGTTGGGCTCCCTGCTCAGCGGGAAGTCTGGCTTTTCCCTCTCCCACTCCCCCTGCTCATGTTCCCTCTCTCGCTGTGTCTCTCTCTCTCTCTCTGTCAAATAAATAAATAAAAAATCTTTAAAAAAATTAAGTGGCCATAATCTTTTTAATGTGTCAGAAATAGTATCTCTATACGGTATATCCCCTTTTATTAATTTTGACAACTTTCTTTTCTTTTTTTTTAAAGATTTTATGTATTTATTTGACAGAGAGACATAGCGAGAGAAGGAACACAAGCAGAGGGAGTGGGAGAGGGAGAAGAAGGCTTCCGGCTGAGCAGGGAACCTGATGCGGGGCTCCATCCCAAGACCCTGGGATCATGGCTTGAACTGAAAGCAGTTGCTTAACCCACTGAGCCACCCAGGCGCCCCTTTATATCAGCTTTAAATGATTTATGCCACACTCATTTCCAACACATGTCACTGACTTCATGTGGACTTAATATGTGTGGTATCATAGGTTATATTATATATCATACTATATCATATCATGTTATATAAATTATACAAAAATTCTGTTTGTCTTTGTAAATTTGTTTTGTGTGTTTTCATTCCTTCTCAAGTCTCTTCTTATCCCTTGGAATTTTTTTTTTCTAATTTGCATCCTCTGAACAGACCATATGTCTTTTTTAGTTGATGTTTTCATTTATGTTAAAACAATTTTTTTTGGTACATAATCCTTTCGAGTCTGTCATATGCTTTTGAAAGCTTCATTAATTCTTTTAGGCCACTAGCAAATTACTACTTCAGTGCACCAAATGGTCCCCTTGTCACCTAAAATAGTTTATGTGGCTTCGAAAATAGTCCAACTTGCTCTCAAAAACTAGCTTACCACTGAGAGGCTGACTGTGAGAAAGAAAAGCACAATTCATAGAACATTATTACTTGCCAGTGATTCAGTCCTCTCCCTCCTAAGTGGGAGCTGAGGAAATGAATGCAAGGATCCATGGAAGTCTCCATATAAACAGTGAATACGCATGTCTGCCAAAGAAAGCAGAATGCCATTTACTTCCATGAAAATTGAGTGTGCAAGTGTCTATATGGAAGGACAGAAATAATATGGAGGTTCCCCTAGGCTATGCAATGACTTGCATACTGTTAGACATAGAGCAATAGATACTTTCCCAAAAAGTGATGGGAAAAAAAGCTATTTACATTCAATAGCTCCAAAGAGTCAATTTGGAAGAAATCCCTTAAGATGAAGGGAAGTAATAAATAGAATACATTAGAATCTTTCAACAAAATAAGCAACACAATCTATTTTAAACGGTTGAACAAATAAGTTGGTTGTATATTTATATTAGGGAAGAGCTTCTAAAATACAAACTAATAGTTGATCACTCAGAGAGATATTTGTCCTTCAGCTGCAAAGGATATTATTTTTAATCATCAAAATTCCTTCTCCAAAATATTTCTTGAGAGTCAATAGTGTTCAAGTGGATATAACTGCAAAGAAAACAGATGCATATTCTGCCCTAAAGAATACTCCTGTCTAGGAAATAAGATAGAGATTTATATTATAAATATAATTTGAGATAAAAATGCTCAACATTATTATGTTATTTTCTAGATGTATGGTATATCTGTTGGGCCCATGTAGGTTAGCCTAGACTTTTAGCCTACTCCTTTAAAAATGACATTTATTTTGTTACAAAAAATTATTGACCATATTGACTCCTAATAATAAAGAAAGCTCTTTAGGTTAATAAGGAAAAAAAAAGCTTTGTAGAAGATTCCACCACTAATGAACAGAAATTATATGTGTCTAGTTGCAATAAGATAGGTAGGTACCTTATACCAGGGTTTGACATATTTCAAGACTAATTACACTTCCCAATTCCTACAACCATGTCTCTACAATCTAATTGGACAAATTGCAGATTATGTATAGCCCAGGGTTTTCTTCCTCAGCTATGTTCTCTTTCATGGTATGTTTGTCTATCTGTTTGTGTGCCTGTCTGTCTATCTATCATCTATTTATGTATTTTTATGTATTTACATATTTACATATGGAAATAAAATAGATTAAATAACATACTATATTAAATTTTTGGCAGAATATAAAAGAAAGTTGAAACATATGATACAAACTCAGATGTGAGTATTTTTAAAAAGATTTTATTTCTTTGAGAGAAAGAGAGAAAGCACAAGCAGGGGGAAGGGCAGAGGAGAAGATTAGGGAGCCCAACACGGAGCTCGATCCCAGGACCCAGGAATCATGACCTGAGCTGAAGGCAGATGCTTAACCAACTGAGATACCCAGGCGTCCCTCAGATTTGAGTATTATCACAACATCCCTGAAGAGGTGCCCCATAATTATATAAAAATGAACAAACTCTTCATACTAAACGGTGCCTTCATTTTTCACTAAGTATTGTATTTTATACATTTTTCCTAACAGCCTACCTCATTTATTCTGAAAGTAGCAGAATAAGGAAGTACCATAATTTATTTAACTAATACACACTTGATAGGTGGTTTTGCTGTATCAATTTTTACTATTGTTTTGAATTAAAGCAGTATTTAATAATGTGTGTGCTTGGACATGTATTTAGCAAGTGTTGATAAGTATATTTTACAAGTAAATTTAATGTGGCTGTTTTATCAAAAGGTAGAGGTAGGTACATTTTTCATTTTGGGTAACTAACGATAAATAACTCTAAATAAACTTCATACCTTTTTACAAATCTTTTAACATTATGTAAAAATCCCTACTTCCCCAAGACCTTGTTAATTTGATGATCACCAAAGTTAATTTAGTTTGAATAGGAAAGTTCCTGAGCCTATTGTTATTTGCTTCTTCCCCAAAAAAAAGATTTTTAAATCTTTTATCTTTATTAAGAAGTGGAAAATAAAGTGAAAGAAAAAGGAACCCAGTTGAAAAGCACACAAGAAATGTAACGCACAAATATAAAAAATCACCTATGATCATAGCCAGATTATTTCATTGGGAGTTGGAGTTTGTAAAGCAGGTATTGGTGGTTCAGTCACTATGAAGCTCAAAGGAGACGAGCTCTAGTTTTGAGAGCACGGATATCATGGGGTCAAATGTTGGAATGGCTCTCATTTTTATGTCAACACTAACAAACAAAGGAGAAGGGTATCTTCCTCTTAATGCCCATCTCTCCTTTCTTCCTTCTTTCATTCCTCTAATATTTTGTGGCATCACACACAAATATCTATTTTTTATACATCATCTCTCTTACTTCTACTTTTAATTCAAGTTTATTTCATACTACTTTGATAGTATTATCCACACAACCCACCCCCTCTATACTCTTACAGAAAAGTTGATTATTGAAAGATTAGTCCCAAGACAGTTCAACTGATTCTACCAATCTTTTCTTTAAAAGAAAATAATGACAACAAATAATAGTTGTCTTTTGCTCACTACTGCCTCAGAATAGCTCTTTTTGGTGAGGGTGAGTTATATATTCAATACACACTTAATTTGACAAGATCAGAACTAAATTGCTTTCCTGAGTAGTCCTGATTACAACATATTGTGCTAAACTATTATGTCTAACTGTGTAATCAAATACACTATAAACTGTCTTTTCTCTGAAGCATGCCAATGTCATGCAAAAAGGAAGTAGATAAGAAATATGCGGGTACAAATGCAAGCAGTTTACTTGGGAAACACACACATTTCTTCCAGAATCTGATCAAATAAAGCTCTAAATGCAGAGCTGGGCAGACAAAGCAGTGCATTACATTAGCACAGTATTACAAAACACCACAAAAACAAATAGAGAAGTCATCTCAAAACCTGGCAATTTATGCAATGTGTGTGCAGCTAGATAACGTAAAGTGCAATTTTTTGACAAGAGATCTAATGGAGTAATATTACAGGCATCCACAGCATATTCTAGCATGGCAATTCTCCAAAACTAAACCAAGACCTCTTTTGAATAAGAATAGTAGAATTCACTGAAAAATAGTCTAAGACTTCAATATTTTAGTTTAAGTACATTCTGAGTGCCTTCATCTCATCAAATGCTCCCATGAATTAATTTGGTTTAAGCAAATTGTACAGAATAATGAGAGCCCTCCAAGTCAAGTTTAATATATGACGGTGTTCTCACGAATTGTTTTCACATATGTTAAGAAGAACAACCATTTATGACCTCCAAAGATACTAAAATAAAGAGTATATAATTACAGTGTCTACTTATTACTTCTTCTTGATTAAATGAATATCCTTGTGTTTTTAAAACTGTATGCAAATGGCTCAGGTCATGGTCTCAGGGTCCTGAGATTGAGCCCCACATCGGGCTCCCAGCTCAATGGAGAGCCTGCTTCTCCCTCTTCCCGCTGCTTGTGCTCTCTCTCTTGCTCGCTCTCTCTCTCTCTGTCAAGTAAATAAATAAAATCTTTAAAATAATGATTTCTATTACATTCTCCAGCATAAGTTTCTGTGATTGTATAAAAGTCACTCCACATTTAGAGGTCTCAGTTGTATTCTCCTAAATACCCACCGTTGTTAAGGTTTTCTTTCTATCTCTATGATAATTTAATTTTACGCTTAACTCTATGAATGTGGATATTTGGATAAGCATCCCTTTCTATTATCTCAAATAATGACAAAGACAACACTAAAAGTAAATTTTATAAAAATCCTTTAAAGAGACTAATGTTTGGGACTTCACTATGAGGCATTAATTTAATAAAGAATCTATCTTTAATACCCTACACTGTCATAAGACGAAACTGAAGTGGACCTTCTAGCCATACATAAGAAGATTTAACTTTTCACAACACAGAAATTATAAATACAAAGATTTGAACAGATGCAGAGCTGATAAAAATGTGAGTTCAAGACATAAAACTGCCAGTCTTTAAATTATTTACAGTAAGTAAACAAACAAACCTGCCTTAATCTTCAGGCTATTAAGACTAAATCAACACATATCTTATAAATATGAAAGGCCTAATGAAAAATAGGTATATTTCATTACTAACAAAATAAAACAAAATAATTACTTAGATATAAATCTAACAAAACATATACAAGATTTACATGAGGAGAACTACAAAGTCTGATTTAAAAAATCAAAGATTTAAATAAATAGATATCTCATGCTCATGGATAGGAAGACTCAATATTATTAAGATGTCAGTTCTTCCCAAGTTGATGCATAGGCTCAACATAATCCAAATCAAAATCTCAACAAGATGTCTGTTGATATTGACAAACTGATTCTAAAGTTTATATGGGAATGCAAAAGACCCAGAATAGCCAACCATATTAAAGAAAAAGAACAACGTCTGAGGGCTGCCACTACTCAAATTCAAAACTTACTATAAAGCTACAATAAGCAAGACAATGTGGTATTGGTGAAAGAATGGACAAATAAATTAATGGGACAAAATAGTGAGCCCAGAAATAGACCTATACATGTAGAGTCAACTGACTTTTGGTAAAGGAGGGAAGACAATTCAATAAAGAAAGGATAGTCTTTTCAACATATTGTGCTGGAGCAACTGGATAGTCACATGCCAATTATCACTATCATCACCATCATCATCATCATCTAGACACAGACCTTACATTTTTTCACAAAATTTAACTCAAAATGGGTTGTAGACCTAATGTAAATGCAAAACTATAAAAATTTCTAGAAAACAAGGAAATCTAGGCACTCTTGAGTTTGATGGTGATTTTCTTTAGATATCTGGTGGTAATTCATGAAAGAAAAAAATTATTAAGTTGGACTTTATCAAAATAAAAACTTCGGTACTGCAAATGACAAAATGACACAAAAATTAAGAAAATGAAAGGACAAATCACAGATTAAGACAAAAAAATTGTGAAATATATTTCTGATAAAATCCAAAACAGTGAGAATACCAAATACTGGCTAGGATGTGGAGAAATAAAAACCCTCATTCACTGCAGTGAGAATGCAAAATGCATTGTACAGCCATTTTAGAAGACAGTTTGGCAATTTCTTAAAGAGGCAAGCACAGTCCTACCATACAATTCAGCAACAGAGGTCCAAGGATTTACCCAAATGAGTTGCAAACTTATGTCCACACAAAAACCTATACACAGATTGTGTATAGCAGATTTATTCATAATTGCCCTAAAACGGTAGCTACCAAGATGTAGGTAACTAATTAAACAAACCACTGTGCATCTATACAATGGAATATTATTCAGAGATACAAAGAAAGGAGCTATTAAGATGTGAGAAGACATGGAGGCAACTTAGATAAATATTGCTAAATGAAAGAAGTCAGTATGAAAAGGCAATACACTGTGATTCCAACCATATGACTTTCTGGAAAAAGGCAAAACTAGAGAGACAATAACAAGACCAGTGGTTGCAAAGATTTGAGGCAAGGGAAGGAGAGATGAATAAGGAGAACACAGAGGATTATTGGGGCAGTGAATTACTCTATATAATATTATAACGGTAGATACATGACATTATGCATTTGGCAAAAATTCATAGAACTGTATAATACAAAAAGCAGATCCTCATACAAACTATAGGCTTTGTTAAAAATAATGTATCAATTTTGGTTCCTCAATTGTAAAAAAAAGTATCACATTAATACAAAATGTTAGTAATGGTAGAAACTTCATGTGTGGGGACAGAGGGATTACAGGAACTCTGAACTTTCTGCTCAACTGTTCTGTAAACCTGAAACTTCTGTAAAAAATAATAAAATCTTTTTAAAAATATGTATGCACTATTAAGAATTTTAGGAGAAAAATTAGCTCAAAGCATGAAGAATAAGCAATCATCTAAAGAGTATGTACCCAGTTTTTAAAAATCTAAAACAGAAAAATTAGAGAAACTCTAAGAACATTTACCAGATTATAGGCTTTTGGAATACAAGTGATGTATAACTCTGGCTTTTCCATTTAGAGTATTTTCTGTGTGAATATATAGAAGACTATCACAAAGGGAAAGAGGGGATTTATGCTCGGAGAACAAAGCCCTGTGAG
Source organism: Potos flavus (assembly GCA_028534135.1). Lineage (NCBI taxonomy): Eukaryota > Metazoa > Chordata > Mammalia > Carnivora > Procyonidae > Potos > Potos flavus. The sequence continues at coordinate 113,308,080 of CM052895.1, read as the reverse complement.
TTCATCACCTTCGTGTATATCTTCTAACAGTCAAAGAAACTAAATATGTCATGGATTATTCAGATCAACACTTTGAAAATCAATGTACTCCCAAAGCTTATGTCCCTCTTCTGAGTTTCCCTAGGGTCTGTACCAAAAGTAACATTTGATCTCTTGAATAAACAGATAGTCTTTGTTTGTGACTCCAGATCAAAGCTAGTACACAGATGGGGAATCTCATGGGAAAGGAAGTGGAAAGAATTTGTGGCTCAAACTAAGCTTGCTATATTTTCTGACTTCCTAACTGTCTATAAAAAAATTACTAAATCACCTGGTTATCGACATGACTGTGAAAAAAATACTTCAGATATTTCTCACTGCATTCTGGTCTTAGAAAAAATTCTAAAAACAAACTTTTATGTTTTATGTTTTCATAAAAAAGCTTCTTTCTCGCTCTCCTCAATAAGCATAATCCTTGTTTTTTCACATTACTTTGCCTACAGAGAGGTTATATTGGTTGTATGTTATGCTGATTAAAAGCATATGCTAATGCCCCTAAAAGTGTGTCATTGATTTAACAATAACAATTCAGAATCTGCCTTTATCCAAAATTGGTAAAAGACAACCCATTTGGTGTGTGTGTATGCACACATGCATGCCAATGGGTGTTCATTGCTAAGATGACTGCATTCTAGCTAGCTTGATCCTTGCTTCCCATTATCAAGCATAACACAAAATAAAAGGCACTTCCTAAACACCACACACTACAATCAGGTGGCTACAAGAAGAAACCCCTAAATAAGACACCTTGGGCTTCCTTAAGAAGAGTGTTGCTATGGGAGAATGTGTTTTGTGTTCTTGAAAGTACACGGACAAAATGAACTTTCAGAATACAAGTCATTCTGGGGAAAGGGACTGCCTGGAGGTAAAATTCTTATAGCACAGTGAAAGCAAAAGGTTTTTCTGAAATCCCATAGCTAGTTACTGGTTATGTCTGGTGTCTAGGTCCCCTGCCCTCTAGTTCACTGCTCTTTCTACTGAATTTTACTGCTTTTGTTCTTGGTTTCTCAACTACCAAATCATATTTGACAAGTACCAGTTAAGGTTACCATTGCAGATCGCTAGAGTTCATTTCCCTAGCACCTTGAATCAAAAGGAAAACAGGATAAAGAAAGTGGAGAAAAAAATAAATCCTTGGGTTCAAAGGAAAGTGCGGAAGGCCGTGCCTTTCTCAAGGCTACAGAAATCGTTTATGTACACAGCTCTGGAAAAAATAAGCGCTCCGTGCTATTGATGTTACTACTGATGTGCTCCTAAAATTGAGTGTGTTGAAGTCACATGACTGGTTATGCCTTTGTCTTTTGATGTTCTGTTTCATTTTTAGATTACTGAGATTTTAAAATATTTCAGTGGCAGATTAAGAAACAATTTTGAGAATGTGCTCTTTTTTTTCCATATAGAAAAGTAAAGAACCTCCAGTCAGTAAGGAGACTTGCTGTGACTCAACTTGTTGTCTCTAAGAAGTTTTTACTCTCTTTTTCATTTAATTTAGTACTATTTCGGCTCCCACCACCTGACTTATGCAGCCTCTAATCCAAGGAAAGGATTTACCAATTCTGTCTCATTATTGCATCATCCGTAACTCATACCAAGGAAGGCAATTCTTTTAAAATAATGAACTTCATATTTTTAGGCATGAGTGCTTATGGAGGGTGATATTATTGCTTAAATTCCTGTAGAAGGCAATCTACATCCACCCTGTACATGACATGGGGGTATCATCAACTCATTTTTATTAATTGTGACTTTTTGTAAATCAGGAATAATAACTTTCATTAAGAAGTAGATGCTGCATGTAAATGACCTTGAACAGTGTCTGGTACATAATAAACGCAAAGGAAACACAACGATTATCATTTTGTTGTTGTTCTTATTAAGGTGGCCATTCACTGTTTGCCCCTCCAAATCCATCGTATACCCTTCTCTGCCCTGTTTTGTGCCGTGGGAGGTTGCTCTTGTGGACTGTCTCCTCAGGGCACCCATGTTTCTGGCTTCCTGTTGGCTGCTGCCCATGGAGACACTGAAGGATATCGGAGGCCAGAAGGAGAGAACTATTGAGGTATTTAGTGCTCCTGCATCTGAGCTGCCTCTATGAAGTGGCTGATGTCATTATCTTGAATTGTGGTCCCTGTAGGTGGCTCATCATCTATGGCTACAACTCTCACTCAGTTCCCCTAACCTCTTAGCCCCAGCTCAGGATGTTTTCAGTGTTACTAGTCTCTTCGTTATCTCTTGCTGGTTCCATTTGTTCTTTCCATAAATCTATAATTGATCCTTCATTAAACTTTCTTACATCAAGCCTTCCAAGTGAATTCTGTGTTCCCAGCTAGGAACTTGGATCCTAAAATAGTAATACCAATTACAACCTCTGCCATCACATCACCACCATTACTATTAGAACATCACTAGCAATATTATTAAAATTACTAGTACTGTTACTATTGCAATTACTATGATTACTACTATTACTACTGCTGCTGTTGTTACCATTACAGGAAGTAGAATAATGCCAACAATAATATTAATGTCACCATGTTAGGATGAGGATGAAGTGAAAGGACAGATTATACTTAATTCCTTCTATGAATTAAAGCATTCCAGAGCCATACCTTTCAAATGTAGGGCACCCTTTCCTTTGTTTCATTTATTTCTCTATAATGCCCAAAGATCATGGTAACGATTTCCATTTTCTTTCTTCTTTAATAAGTGCCTAACCTTGACTTACCTTCTAAATTTCTAGCCCCATAACCCCAGCTCATACCAGAAGAAAGAAATCATCTGGCACATTAGCTTCATATTTTTATTTACCTGACAACCAAATCAAAGAAGTCAGGTAATATAACTGTAGACAGGAAATCATCACAGGCAAGAGAGTAACAAAGATATCAGGCATGCTCAATGGCAATAAAATGTGACAGGAGTAACAGACATCACACACATCACATATTCTTTCTGATCAGTTTAGTGTGGTTTTGTCAGGACCTGTCTTATTTTATAAAAATAGGGACAATTTAAAAACTGGATCAACTGCTTCTATAATAGAAGTCATGAAATGAAAAAAAAAAAAAAAAAGAAGCAGAATTAGACCTATAACTACAGAGAACAAACTGATGGTTGCCAGAGAAGGCAAGGATGGGATGATGGGCACAATGAGTGAAGGGGAATAGGAGACACAGGCTTCCTGTTATGAAATAAGTTATGGGAGAGGTCCCTGGGTGGCTCAGTGGGTTAAAGCCTCTGCCTTCGGCTTGGGTCATGATCTCAGGGTCCTGGGATCGAGCCCCGCATCGAGCCCCGCATCGGGCTCCCTGCTCGGCAGGGAGCCTGCTTCCCCCTCTCCCTCTGCCTGCCTCTCTGCCTACTTATAAATAAGTAAGATAAATAAATAAATAATTTATTATTTATAATAAATAAATAAATAGATAAATAAATAAAATCTTTAAAAAATAAGATCTGTCAAATAAATAAATAAATAAATAATTTTTTAAAAAAGAAATAAGGTATGGGAATAAAAGGCACAGCATAGGGAATATAGTTTGATATTGTGACACCTTGGATGGTGATACATGGTAGCAGCTACACTTGTGGGGAACACAGCATAATGTATAGAGAAGTTGAATCACTGTGTTGTATACCTGAAACTAGTGTAACATTTTGTGTCAACTATACTCAAATATTTTTTTTTCAAAAAAGAACATTATTTTTACAAATAGCAAAAAGTTAAAAAAAAAAAAAGAAGAAGAAAAAGAAGTCGTGAGAAGACCCTGGATTGTGTAAATTATCACTGCGGCAGACCCTACCTATGTGTATTTGCCCAGAATCTTATAGATGGCTAAGTGCTGGTAAACATCACTAGCTGGACTAATGCTATAGAAATTTTGATCTCTTGAGACATTGGCTAACATTTTGTCACACCATGAACATTCTCATTAAGAATAAAACATGTTCTTCCATAGCATGAATTCTTTATATTATTTTTATATTTTTTAATCTTTTAACTGTTGTTTCAAAATAGATTCCATCTAAAAAAATCTAATTTAGAATCTAATTAAAATCTAATTAATCTAATCTAACTAAAATCTAATTTACATATATGTCTTGAGCTAGTGATATTAAATTATCTTAACTCCATTGTCATTTCTGTTAACTTTTAAAATATTTATATTGTGTTAGTTCTAAATGACATCAAAACATATTCCTTAACAACAAATTGACTTATGTTCAAAACTCACTATCTCCTATAGCCTAATAAAAATTAGCACTATATGCACCAAAAAAATGAACCAACCTTAGTGTTAAAAGTACTTTCAGTCCCACTGATTCCATGATTTGTCCTTCAAAACCAAGATAGTCAATGATACAGAAAAAGAAAAAAATCACAGGAAGTAGTGTTTCGATTGACATGCTTTCTTCATTCTACTTGGCAATTTTAAGTATTTTATTATGCTATACATGCTTCTTTTTATATGGTTGTAATTGTGATGGGCATGTAAATGACAGTCTCAAAACGAGTCTTGTTTTGGAGTCTTGTTAGTTTAAAGCAGCTGTCAAAATCTCCCCTCTCCAAATTATGAATTCCATCTTAAAACCCTGCCTGCATGATTTTGGCAAATTGTGTTTCCTCTTACTTTTTATTTATGGGCCATAGTACTATTTTTCCTCATCGATTAATTTATCTGGCCCTGTCCCAATATGCTCACAGAAATCCTGTCAAAATGAAACTATAAGCCCTCTTATCTCAAAGTAGATGATCCTGTAATCATGCAAACAATTATTTAGAACTGTCCCTTTTTTATTTTACTTTTTTCGTATGTTTTCTTTTATCCCTCCCTCTCTCTAGCATCTCAAAACTTTCTTTTTGAACCTGAAATAAAATGATCATCAAAACTAGTCACACCCCCTGCATTCAAGAAATTTAGTGTTTCATGAAGGTAAATCATCAATCACATAATCTCACAATTACATACAGTATCGTAACTATAGCAAATGTAATGAAAAAAAAATATGTATTGTATAACAGCACGCAACAGGGTAAACTGACCTGACCCTAAAATTCACATTAGACAAATGGAGACACCAAAGAGAGCTCCGTCACACAAAGAAGATTTGACTCTCTTTTGCCAAGACCATTGGAAATTCAATAACATGTTTTAACAAGGTAGAAATGTGATCAGATTTGTCATTTTAAAATGTGACTCTGGTTTCCATTCAGAGAAATGGCCTAAGAAAAGCAAATGTGGAAAGAGGAGAACACTGAAGGGACCATTCTCAGAAGCGAGGTGTTCCTTATGTCTACTGCTTAATTACAAACCACCTCAAAACTGAGAGCAAACCATTTTGTTAAGCTCACAAACTCCATGGGTTGGGAATCTGAATGGAGCACAGGGAATATAACTCAAGGTGGCTCCCTGAGTTGAGAAGTAACTCATCCAGAGGCTTCTTCACCAACATCTGGAATGGGATTACTTGAAGGCTGGGTCCAGCTGGGATGTTGGCCAGAGCAACTACACATCGGCCTTTCTATCTGGGTTTGACTTCCTTACGGGGTGGCAGACTCCTATCAGTTGGACTTCTCACATGATGGCTTGGAACTCTAAGTGTTACTGTTCCCAGCAAACAAGAAGGAAACTGCAAGGCCTTTTATGACTGCCCTTGGAAGTAACGTGGCATCACTTCTGCTCTACTCTATCGGTCAAAGTATTCACAAACTCAGCCAAATTGAAAGGGAAAAGGATAAAACTCTGCAACTCTTAAAGAAATGAATATCAAAGAATGTGTAGCCCTGTTATAAACTTCTGCAAAAGTAATAATGTGATGCTAATTGAGACTAAAGAAGTTAATAGGATGAGAATAGGGTATATTTAAAAACACTGAAATGCTTCTATGATGTACTAATATCCTTGATTCATTTCTGGCATAGATGTTTTATTTCTCTTTTTCTTTATTCAGCCTTCTTACAAGTTTAGAATTGAATTACTCCTTTCAAAGAATCGACTTTTATATTTGTTAGCTTTTTCTATTATATGTTTGTTTTCTATTACAGTAATTGTGATCTTTATTATTTCTTTCCTTCTTCTTATAAGTATAATTTGCAGTTCGTTTTCTAACTCATTAAAGTGGATGCATAGAACTCTGACTTTCAGCATTTCTTCATATATAAAATATGTTTTGAGCTCTGTATTTCTCCTTAAGCACTGTTTCAATGACATCTTTTAAGTTCTGATACCTAGTATACTGACTTCCATTTATTTAAAATATTTTATCATTTTTATTTTTTTTCTTTGATGCATAATTTTTAGAAGTATATTAATTTCCAAATATATGGGAATTTGTGCTTATTTTTCTGTAATTTCTAGCTTAATTTTACTGCGATCAGAGAACACACTCCATATTTTATCAGTGCTCTGAAATGTGTTGAGACTTGCTTGATGGCCCACCATATGGATAATTTCTGTCAGTGTTTCATGGCACTTAAAAAGAATGTGTACTCTGCAATTGTTGAGTTTAATTGTTATATGTGGCAATTAAACAATTTTGTTTATTATGCTTTTCAAATCCTCTGTATCCTTACAGATTTTTTACACTGTTCTATTAATTACTGAGAGTAGTTTTAAAAAAACACGCTACTGATTTTAGATTTGTTATTTCTCTTCTTAGTTTTAGAGACTTCTGCTATATACATTTAAAACTATGGTGTTAAAATTCTTATATGCTCCTGTTGAATTGACACTTTTATTATCTTAAAATCTCTCTTTTTTTAAAGTAATTCTTTTTGCTTTAAGTTTACTTTGTCTAATATTTAGTAGGACTTAATTTTCTGTTAAAGTTGGCATTTTTCCCATTTTTTACTGTCAAATCTACATATTCATATATTTTCATGTGAATATTGGAAGTAGCATGCAATTTCATTTTTATCTTATATGAAAAAGTTCATATTTTAGCTATATTCTTTATTTTGTTATAGACTGATAAGTTGGAATTTAGGCTAAGTCTTACCACTTTATTTTGTACCTCTTCTTTGTTCTCTCTCCTCTCATTTAAAAAAAGGAAAATTCTTTAAGATTCATTTAATTCCATTTTTTTCTCTATTTTTAGGTTTTCATTTCTTCAGTATATATTTATCACTTCTCAAATAACATAAGATCTTAGGATACATAACTCTAACTTCCTCTTGCATTCTGTTCATCTATTTCAATTCTATATATTTAACATGTGATAAAATGTTATTGCTTTGTTTTATGCAAGTAGCAAATTATGTAAATTCACATATATGCTTATCAGTTCACCATTCTTCATTTCTCCTTACATCTTTAATGTGAAATCTTAGATTTTCGACCTCCCCAAAACAAAACTATCTCCCATGGGGTAGCATTCTAATTCAATAGTCATTTCTATTGAATACTTTACAGTATCATTCCTTATCTCTGGCTTACATGTGTTTCTCTTAACAAATTAGCTATTTACCTTAGTTTTAATCTTTTGATGATAATATGTCTCTATTCTTTGGCCACTGTCATAATATTCTTTGACTTTTGGTTTTTAGTAGACTTGCTATAATGTACCTAGATTTTTTGCATGTTTTCCTGGTATTTTTTCCCTTTTTTTCCTGGTTGAGGTTCAAGACAATTCAGAAAAACTCTCAGCTATTATTTCTTCACTTGTTCCTTTTAACCCATTTTCATTCTCCTTTCCTTATGCACTGATTGTATACACATTAAAGCTTTTTTGATCCATCTCCTGTGTTCTTTTATGTGTTTCCCTCATTTTGTCTTTCGGCATTTTAGTGTATATATTCTCTACTGACTTATTTTCTCATTGGCTAATTCTGTATCATTCAGATAGGCTTTAATTTCGATTATTATTTCTTTCATTTCTGGATATTCCATTAGATTTTGCTATACTTTTGAATTATTTCCTGAAATTCCCAACCATGTCATTTAATTTCTTGACAATTTAATTATACTTATTTATTATTTTATTTATTATTTTATTTTTTAAGAGAGGGAGGGAGGGAGAGAGAGAGAGAAAGAGAGAGAGAGATAGCACAGATGGATTGGGGAGGGGCAGAGGAAGAGGGAGAGAGAGAATCTTAAGCAGGTTCCATATTCAGTGAGGAGCCTGATGCAGGGCTTGATCTCAGGACACTGAGATCATGACCTAAGCTGAAATCAAGAATCGGATGCTTAACTAATGAGACATCCAGGCAACCCTAATTATATAAATTTTTAGGTCCTGCCATATTTGGATATACTATGGATTTGTCTCTATTATCTGCTATTGCACATGCTTTCTGATCAATTATTGTCTTTTGTATATGTGGGGTTTGTTGTCTTTTATATAACATTGATGAAAGAATCCCAAGATATTATCTTCTCTAAAGAGGACATATTTTTCCTCTATAAAGCAGTAGCCATGGACAAGCTTATCCATATACTGTTCGCAATAAATTGAACTTGACCTCTGTCTTTTAGGATTGGTCAATTCCTCAATAACCTTTATGCACATTCATAAGAGCAGAATTCAGACAAGAGGTCAGAATAAAAGATGCCACTTTTGGAAAATACTGAAGTTGTGGCTCTCTTAAGAGGCTTTATCATGAATGTGCACGGTTTGTAGAACTCTGCTTGTTCAAATGGACCAGCATGATATTTGTGCTTGAAGAAGCAAAAGCCACATAAATTTTGTGTGTGTCGCTGAAATTTGTGATTATTAGTGTGAAATTATGTTGTGTACATATAAATACAGATCATATTAACATTTCTGATACACACAGTGAGTTCATATATTTCAAAATATAGAATCAGAGATATGAATTCTCATAGGGTAAAAAGGCTATCACGTATATAGTAATAGTTTTAAGTGAGTACCATTTTACATTACATTGCTTATATTTTTCAAATTTTTAATTACAAATACAAATAATAATTAATTAAATTTCCTTTTGAAATTATGCTTAAATAATTTACAAATGTAGGCTTAATCTTAGCTATGTATTCTCACATAACAAATAATCAAAGTGTTTATTTTTTATTTTTAATATCTACTACTTTCACTTTTTACTTTCAAAAAATAATTTTAAATGAGGGGAAATGATGGCAACTTGAAATCATGCTAATTCTGACAGAAATAGCATTGTCCCTAAGGCTCTCAATGATGAAATGACAGTAAGATCAAAGCACTATCCAAACTATGCCCAGTGAATCTGTCTTAAGCAGCATCAATCAAATAATAAAGTAATGACTTAAAAAATGCCTCAAAATGTATCATGCATTTTATTATCATGGAGAGATACATTGTCATAAACCTTACTATTTATTCTTCCAGAAAAACTGAGCAATAATTCACTTAAAATATTATTCAGGAATACTTAAAATCCTCTTTCATGATGCTAAATGAGGCAGTAGAATAAAATGAAAGCAGTTACATTTTAGTAAAAAAAAAATAAATAAAAATAAATGAATCCAGAATTTAAATTAGGGAAAAACAAAAGTAAACCAGAGTACACAGGAAAAGGGAATTTATAGAGTTGAAAGCTAAAATAGTTGAATTAACTCTTCTATATACAAAATTTGAGAAATCAAAGAATTGCTTTAAAAAAATAAATATAATTCTTATATAAGTATCTAAGAAATCATTTTAAAATACATCAAAAAATGAGGGCAATAGAGAAAAAGAGTTGTGTTATATATGTTCAAATACATATTTTATGTTATATGTTTAAATATATATTTTAAAACCCATGTGAAATCAATACCTTTTTGATAAGTATGGATTTTTTTTTAAAGATTTTATTTATTTACTTGACAGAGAGAGACAGCGAGAGAGGGAACACAAGCAGCGGGAGTGGCAGAAGGAGAAGCAGGCTTCCCACCGAGCAGGGAGCCTGATGCGGGGCTCGATCCCAGGACCCTGGGATTGTGACCTGAGCCGAAGGCAGACGCTTAATGACTAAGCCACCCAGGCGCCCTGATAAGTAGGGATTTTTGAAAGTGTCTCAAGAAAAGTTAAAAAAACATCTGAGCCAAAAAAAGAAGGATTTTTTTCTTAATTACTTCAAAAATAGATACTAGATCTAGATGAATTCATGAAGTAGAACATCAGCTTTGTGACCGTGCTGTGGGTAGAAGCCAGAAAGTTATTAAGAAGAGTGTTAGTTGAAAAAAGAAGGACACTGAAAAAATTCTTAATAAGAAACTTGAATAGGGGCGCCTGGGTGGGTCAGTGGGTTAAAGCCTCTGCCTTCGGCTCAGGTCATGATCTCAGGGTCCTGGGATCCAGCCTCACATCAGGCTCTCTGCTCAGCAGGGAGCCTGCTTCCCCCCCTCTCTCTGCCTGCCTCTCTGCCTACTTGTGATGTCTCTCTCGGTCAAATAAATAAATAAAATCTTAAAAAAAAAAAAAGAAACTGGAATAAAGAGAACATGCATAACAAAAAAGTTTAACAGAACTATTGCCTGCAGTAACATGGAAAACAGAAAATTTACTTTAGATCTGGTGGATCTGTCTAAGGAGATTTCCAAGCAGAATTTTAGCTATGTGTGGTGGCAAGGAAGAGAGAGATAAGGCAATGTTTGAAATGTTTCTCTTTAAGTAGACTTTAGTCAAAACATAAGGGAGCCAAGATTTGTTCAGCTAGAAAAGAATGTTTTTCACTTTATGTCTTTCCAACCAGGAAAAAAAAAAAAAAGTTTTCAAAATGGGACATAACATCAGAGCAAAGGTAAATTCCAGGATGTTGCTACCAAAACAATCTCAGGATAACATTGACATCAAGGGGGTGGTGATTATAAACCCTTTGGTAAGACATCAGAAAGATTAAAGGCAGTGCCTTGTAGACCATATCATCTAGGCCAGGGGTCAGCAAACTTTTTTTTTTTTTCCACAAACACCAAATGGTAAAATATTTTAGACTGTTGGCCATATGATTTCTGCAGCAACACTCAGTTGTCATTGTCAAGAGAAAGCAGCCATACAAAATACATAAACGAATGGGTGAGGCTACGGTCCAATAAAACTAAATACAAAAAAAACAGCTGGTAGGCCAAATTTAGGCCAGAGACCACAGTTTACTAACCCTGAGCTAGACAAAAAGATATCTAAATTTCATAGGGGAATGCCTTCTAGACCTTCTCTGATAAACTGAAAGACCTTTAAGAATCCTAAAGTTACCCTATATCACCCTGATACTCATTCCACGTCAGAGAGTGGCCTAACAGAAATGTGAGGGTGTTCCTCTTCTCCAAGTCCCAACATTATTCACATACACACAAAAACCACATTGTTTTAAAGAGAACCGTACTGGGAGATGCATCTTTATGTTGTGATAAAAATGACAAAGGCAGCTCCAAATGAAAGGAGTTGTCTCTTCTTCAACTTTCTATGCTTAGGACGCGGGCTGCACAATCTCGGCAACAAACAGAGATTATTTCTAATGTAAAAGGAAAAATGACTCAGAATCAGAACCAAGTGTCAGAAGGTAAAACCAAAACTATAGAAAACCACCCCCATGGCGGCGCCTGGGTGGCTCAGTGGGTTAAAGCGTCTGCCTTCGGCTCAGGTCATGATATCAGGGTCCTGGGATCAAGCCCTACATCGGACTCTCTGCTCAGCAGGGAGCCCACTTCCCCCTCTCTCTCTGCCTGCCTCTCTGGCTACTTGTGATCTCTCTCACTCTGTCAAATAAATAAATAAAATCTTTAAAGAAAAAGAAAAAGAAAACCACCCCCAGTGGGAAGGACTGGGACCTACTAAAGGGGCCAGTCCATATAACTGGCTGAAGGTCAAAACTGTTATGAACCAGGGACTTCTGTTGTACATCCCATTCTTCCTGTTTCCTAGTGGGAATACCCAACTATATGCCTCATCATTACATGTTGAAAGTAGGAGGGATGGTTATTTTTCTCTTGAGCTCAAAGGTTTTCAGATAAAAGGAACTGTATACTTGCAGATTGATCTCAAGGAGCCTCATCTGCACCTTGACATGACTGAGATCATGAGATCCTAGACTGTTAGCTTACACCTGAACTTAAACGGATGATGTAGTAATATAATCTTTTGGAGGATAGACTGAATGTATTTCACATGTAGAAAAGATGTGAGTTGTTACTATCAGAGGGAAGACTGCTTCAGGTTGCATTTTACAAAGAGGACTTTAACAAGGCATCCTATTATACATATTCTGCTGCAAAATGATCCTGTGATTCTCTAAACAACAAGAAGAGTCTAACTCTCCATACCACTGAATCTGAGTAGGCTCTGAAACTATGAGCAATGGTGTGCAGCAGAAATTATGTTGTCTTATTTCAAGGCTGTGCTTCTACCTGGGCCTATTGGAATATTGATTTGGGGATGCTCTTTCACAACTCAGACACCATATGTTGAGAAACTCAAGGTAAATGCAAATATCATTAGTAGGAACCTCATTTGCAAATCTAACTTAGGTCTGAGTCAACTTAGTCAGCATCAACTGCCAGACATGCAAGCCTGCCATCTTGGGCATTTCAAGTCCAATGGAAAGTCTAGATGTCTAAAGCCACTATCTGATGGCAATTTTATGAAAATCTTAAGTAAGAACTGCTTAGCTGATCCTAGTCAATCTACAGAACTATGAGAGACAACTGTTAAGTTTTTATTTAAAGTCATCAAATGTTGGGGCTGGTTTTGATAATCAGAAATATGATTAATTCATTCATAGACTGCCTATTATTATATAGCTCAAAAATTCAACTAGAAGTTACTTTCACTATGAAATCCTTGGATCAACATTTTTAATGCTTTTACTTTATAGGTCATTATCAAAGTCATTAAAAGGAAGATTATGAGTTCGCAGAAAAAATAGATCTTAGATACTAGTGGTCATTTGAGACAGTTTAATTACGTGTGATGAAAGTTAGAGCATTGGTGGTTAGATAGACACCATTATCAGTCATTTTTTTGCAAATAAATATTACTTGACAAATATTTCCCTAACAGAGTCAGAGAGACTAATGGTCAGAGATTCCATCATTCTGCCGTATAAAAAGTGTTTGGAACTTATATCAGGAAGTTTCACTTTTTGAGATTCCTACTATCAGTAGCTTGATTAATTCTCAAATACCATATTTTTGACAGACTACTGAACTTTGTGTAACTGTGATAATATGTATCAACTTGTTAAACAGTGAAAAATAACATAAATACAAATAATCCATGATTTAAATGAATTATCATTCTCAAAATATTGTAACAACACAAAACATGTAAATGTAAACAAGTGGTATGTTGTACCAATCACAGCCAACTTTTTAATAGTCCTTATTTTCAAAAGTTGATAGGTTTAGAAAAACATCTCTCACATTAACAAATGAGAAATGGGGTTTTTTGCTTTCTTCCTGATACCAAAAAATATAATTTATTTTAAAAATGAATGTGTATATATATATTTATATATATACAGAGTATGTATATATATATAGAGAGAGAGAGAATATGTATATAAATATACATTTATATATATACACACACACACACATACACGACCATAATGTAAACAACACAAGTCTTCTAAAAGTTCCCATTCTCTTCAGGACATATGTAAGTACCTAAGAATATGTACTTTCCTAATTCTGCCACCAGTGGGATTTTGAAGAAAAGTTCTAGAAACACTGATATATGACAAGATTTAAGAATAATAAAATATTTGCTTCATTAAAATATAGTAAATGCAAGAAAGTAGGAATGATAATCTGAAAAATGAATTGAGGGTAAATTGCTGAGGCTTTTGCAAGTCCAAAAAATTAGAACTATTTTCAATAGGTACTAAAAAGCTGTTACATGTGCATCTATTAGCTGAAAGAAGAAAGGAAGGAGAGGTGGAAGGAAGTAAAAGAAAAAGAAGGCAAGAGAAGGGAATAGGAGGGGAAGGGAGGAGAGAAGGGAGGTCAAGAGATAATAGGAGAGATGAGAAAAGAAAAGAAGAGACCAAAACAAAATACAAATTTATTTATTTATTGTCATGTTATGGTTTCAAAAGTTACTAGAACATATATTGTTCCTTAGGCAGCTGTGACAAGGCTATTTTCAAAGCAGAGAGATTAGGACTGAAACTAATAGAGTTAAAAAATCCAAACTGCATCTTCACTTTGCCTTTTAGTTTGCAGCATCTGAGAAATATGCATGGAAAGGTTTACGCTGAGTTACTAGAGTCTTCTGGAATTCCCCTCCAGTCCATTAGCTTCTGCATTTGCCATTAGCCTGTTTTAACCTGTTTGACTTCGTTGTCCATTGTAGATATGGCCTCTCCCTTTCAGTTCCCACGCTTTTCGTTTATTTGTTTTAAGGATTGACTTATTTATCTGAGAGACAGAGAGAGCAGGAGCAGGGGGAGAGAGGGAGGAAGAGGGAGAGAATCTGAAGCAGGCTCCACACCCAATGCAGAGCCAGATGTGGGGCTTGCATGACCCTGAGAACATGACTTCAGCCGGAATTAAGATTCAGATGTTTAAGTGACTGAGCCACCCAGGCACCCCTCGGTCCTCTTAGTACGCTAGCTTACTTTACTGAACATTGCAGGTTTTCATCAAATCTTCTCTAGGATCAGAGACATCGTCACAGGATTAGCTTCTTTCTCTGCTCACCTTTCAACTCAGATATTTTCACTATTCGCATATCCTGGACTCCCATCCCCATCACCTATATACCTGGGAACATGTGCTGTGCTTCCTCTCAGTGAGCGGCTGGTGCCACCATTTTCTCCTACATTAGAACTTTAGATCCCTCATTATGGCACTAGATTTGGTTATTGTCCCTATTGTTCCTGAGTATCTGTAGTGGGCACAAGAAAATCTGGATAAATTATGAAAAATATACTGTATTTCACTGCTTTTTAGAAGGTCAAAGATTTTTTTTTATCCTATTAGTGGAAACAGTGTAATTATGCTAAAACTAAAGCTAGAAAAGCAAATCCATTCTCAAGGACTACTGTAGTAACCTATTAAAGTCAAGAGAGGTTGAAACTTTTGCAGCTCTTAGTAAAGTATTTAACTGGGGGTAATGAAGAACTTGATGACAGTCAGCTGTTTCTTAGGATTATAAACCAGAAATATGTATATATTTACACATATGTGCAGCAAGAGATTCACAGCATCCCAAACATACTGCAGATCCCATAACAATCCAAACATAGCATAATACAGAATCTCCCACATTTTATTTCAACAAAGTCTAAAATAGTGATAACTATCAGATATTTGTAATATAAATATTCCTACATTTTAATTTCAGATGTTTTATTTTCTCAAAAGCAATAGTGGTTTTAGAGAGATATTGCTAAATATCTGATATTAAATACTGAACCCCTAAATTTCAAAAAGAAACTGGAGTATCTCATTCCAACTATTGCAAAGATATAGGTTGAACTAAAACCTTCCACGATGATATTTCTGATGTAATATATTCAACATTAATAAATGCATAGGAAAAATATGGTAAGTGAGGATATTTTATGTTTCTGTAATGAAATTTAGTTGATACCCATCTCATTCAAAATGGGATTTCTTGTCAAAAAAGTTAGCAGACACATAATAAATAAAAATATGTTCAACATATCAAGCTGCAGCCCAGGAGAATGAGTGGAATCACAAGACTTGCAACATTTACGTCTGTATAGACTTAATTTGAAAATAAGAATGTACTATGGATACTAATATTCTGAAATTTCTCCTCTTTTTCACATTAGAAGAGAAAGTCCAGTTGGGCTGACGTTGATTTCTGCCAATATAATGAAGGTCATAAATTCTATGTTACTGGTTCACAGGACAAGAGCAGAAATGTTTTGTCAATTTCTATGTTCATTTCCTGCAAGTGTTTTTCTTTCAAAGACTGTTAAAATAAAAAAAAAAAATCTACCCTTTTAAATCACTTTTAAAGACTCAATGTGTGCTGATTAAAAAGTCAGAACTTGGGGTGCCCGGGTGGCTCAGTCGTTAAGTGTCTGCCTTTGGCTCAGGTCATGATCCCAGGGTTCTGGGATTGAGTCCTGCATTGGGCTCCCTGCTCAGCGGGAAGACTGCTTCTCCCTCCCACTCCCTCTGCTTGCATTCCCTCTCTTGCTGTCTCTCTGTCAAATAAATAAATAAAATCTTTAAAAAAAAAAGTTACAACTCACAAAACTGCTCGAAATGCAGAATATCAGTTTTTCTCCTACACCCCCCAAATAGTCTCATCCACATAGGGGAAGATTCGCTGTTTGCCAGATGAGGGCAGCAGAGGGACATAATACAGGTAAAAGAAAGGCCGTGTTGGGTTGTCAATAATCCTAATTTAAGAATCTGGAATTCAGAAGTCCAGGCACTGTGATTGGATGTAAATGAGAGTTTGAATCAGCAGTGATAGTATCTACAGATAGCTTGGGAAGGAAGGATTTTAGCCTTCCTTCTAACTTAATCTTTATTGTCCCATCCCCATTTTTGGATATGGGCAATTAATTTTATTAAAATTAACTTTATATAAAGTTCTATGCAAACACTTCTTTGGATTGCATTTTACAACAAGATTGCTTTTCCTCTATAGCAATCCTAAAGCTGCCAACACTATTGCTCATTTTAGGAATTGCCATATGTATTTTTTATAGGTGCCAAGGGAGGAGCATACAGGCAAAAAATTAACTGAAAGATCAGAAAAGACTAGAACAAACGCCATATAAATAATCTAACAATGCATCTCTACTAATTGGAGGACCATAGCTGCATTTAAAATGTCTTCACTTTTGGGAAAAGGACACAGTAAAATTAAAATATGTATTTCAATTAAAATCAAGCATTTATCAAACAATATTTATTTGATAAATATTAATAATTTCTTCCTTCCATTTCTTCCCATTATTTACATTGATCTATCTCCTTGCCTACTCGTATTTTATCTTAGTGTATTTTTTAAGATTTTCTTATTTATTGGGGTGCCTGAGTGGCACAGTTATGCAGCTGACTCCTGGTTTCCCCTCAGGTCCTAATCTTATGGGTAGTAAGATGAAGCCCCCTGTCAGGCTCAGTTGTCAGCATGGAGTCTCCTTGAGACTTCTCTCTCCTTCTCCCTCAGCTCCCCCTCCCTCTCTAAAATAAATAAACCTTTTTTAAAAAGAGAGATGTATGTATTTATTTGACAGAGAGAGTGAGTATGCGTGCACCAGTCAGGGGAAGGACAGAGGGAAAGAGAGAGAGAGAATCTCAAGCAGACTCCCTACTGAGCCCAATGTGGGCTGACCTGAGATCATGACTCTGAGCTGAAATCAAGAGTCAGACACTTAACCGACTGAGCCACCCAGGCGCCCCATATTTTATAATGCATTATAAGATCTGGTGGTATAGTTGCTTAGTACTACTAACATATTTTGGCATTTTATTTTCTATTGTTTTATGTTTTTTACTCCAGATTATTTTAGAATGATTTTGTTTTAAAATTTTTCTTCTCCCTTCCCCCAGAACAAGAAGATATTGGGATTTTTACTCATTTGTATTTAACTAGAAGTTAATAGATTCTAAATTTATTCAAGTTTATTTTAGAAATCTCTATGAAGAATGTTCATTTTTCTATGTTACACTTTCATCATTATTCTATTTTTATTACAGAGAATGAAATTTTTATTATCTTTCAGATGCCTACAAAGCTGTTACTAATACATAAAGATGTTTAGTGGTGTTCAAATTATTAGGACACCTTACCACTTTAAAATATTTTAAATAATTATAATAAATTGTTGATTTTTATATGCTTTCATTTTCAGCAAAATAATAATCTCATTATTATGATTTACATTGTAATAATTATGGTTTATATGGTATTACACAACTATTTAATAAAAATCATGGTTCAGTAATTATACTGAACCTGCTCATTGCCAACTAACATTTATTCTCCCTTTTCTTCACAAAAGCAACAACGACAATCACTACCACCAAAAAACCTGAGTTTGTTCTTTGCAGTGATGTTAAAAATAATCGATTTCCAGGATTTCCTTGCAGCCAGAAGTGGCCATGTAACTCAATTTGAATCATAACATATATATGAAAGACACTATTGGGGACTTATGGAAAAAGTTGTTTAAAAGTAGGTAAATTCATCTGCCATGCCTCTGCAGTCTTTTGCCCTTCCTGTTTTCCTCCTGTCTGGATTATGGAAGCAGTATCTAGAGGATGAATTGTTCTATGAAAGGATTTTCTGTTGTTTATATCCAAACACATTCTCGATCGACACAGATGTTATTACATTATTTCTGGGTTCGACTGTTTATCTCTAGAACTTGAGAGGTAAAAAGGGAAGTGAGCTAAAATATGGATTTGGGAGCCATTTACATTTATTTTTATGTACTGCCATGGCTTTTAAATTATTGAAGTTGATGAAAAGAGCAAGATGAGAATAAAGAAGAATCTGGAACACTGACATCTATGGTTCAGTCCATGACAGTGTCTTGTATCATTCATAACTCATAACTATATTGTTCATAAACTCATTGATATCCTCAGGATTTAATCCTATATGTTTTCTTAAATTTTATTTTGGATGTTTAAGAGAAAAGTGGAAAAACATAAATTAGAAACCTCAGTTATAATCAACAGTTTTGAGAGATACTGCAAAGAAAATCAAATAAATAAGTAAAAGAACTGGGATACAAAAAAACAATTTCAAAAACAAAAGAAACCACAGAATGTATGGGTATTAATGGAAGTGGTCAAGTACAGGAGTAATAATGTAAATAATGTAATAATGTTAATAATGTAAAGAAAAACAGGAGAACATTGTAGGAAATATGTCCTGAGGATGGAATATACTACAAATATGTTGGGAATATCTTCAGATAGAAAGATGGCTAGTTATTCTGTAGTGACAAGATAAATCCAGAGTATATGAGTATACATGCTGGTTTATGATGGTGGCAATCTATGTGTTCTGGATTAAGTTCCCTAGAAACAAAGACAAAGATGGCGATTTTTGTACAACGGATTTATCCAGCAAATATCCTTGGGAGGAAAACCTACAAGGAAGTCAACTGAGGTTCATTCTATTGAATTGGTGAGTCATTGGCTGAGGCCATTTGGCAGTGAGGTCAGGGGGCTGGTGTAACCTCCCAAGCACTTCTAGCAAAGATAACACCTGTGGCCAAGGACAAGTCTTTGGGGAACTATAAAGTAATGAATAATTAGCAGCAATGCTCACGGCAGCTTGGGATTAGATACATCAGCTCAAGTAAGAGGGGTGGGGGTCAAGTACTACACTATGGAAATAACCTTCTAATTATTTCAGTTTTCTCTGAAGTAGAAGGCAAAGTTATTAAATAAAAGAAAATATAAAAGGAGGTGGTAGATATTTGAGGAGAACAGGTAAGATATAAACTAGTCACCTAGGACATTGGGAATGTGATTGGACAAGATACATTAAGAGTCCATATGAGCTTTTTAGTCTGTCTTTATGGTGCTTTTCTCCAGTTAGCTTTACTTGAATGGCTGCAGCTATGTGTGCAGAGTTTGTGTTGAGTTAGGTTTAACCAAGGTTGTGAATGTTCTGAGTTAATATGAATAAGAAAACAGAACAAGGCAATTGAAAATATATATATTCAAGGGAGTGATCATATTGATTTAATATGAAACTTAAACTGGATAAGAGAGGAAGAGAGAATATCAAAGGCATAGAAATAAGTCAAAGAAGAGATGATCAATACCTTAGATATCTCACTGGAGTTAAATGAATGTTAGGTAGAGCTCAGAGAGAGAGATGTGCTGTACCAGTCAAGGTTCTTCAGAAAAGCAGAAGCAGAACCAATCAGAGGTATATATATGTGTGTGTGTGTGTGTGTGTGTGTGTGTGTGTGTGTGTGTGTTTATATATATCTAACTCTATAAACACTTGACCCTTAAACACCATGGGTTTGAACCATACAGGTGCACTTCTATGTGACTTTTTAAAGATAAATATAGTACAGTACCGTAAATGGATTTTCTCTTCCTCGTGACTTTTTTTTTTTTTTAAAGATTTTATTTATTTATTTGACAGAGAGGAGAGAGATCACAAGTAGGCAGAGAGGCAGGCAGAGAGAGAGGGGGAAGCAGGCTCCCCGCTGAGCAGAAAGCCCGATGCGGGGCTCGATCCCAGGACCCTGAGATCATGACCCGAGCCGAAAGCAGAGGCTTTAACCCACTGAGCCACCCAGGCGCCCCTTCTCATGACTTTTTAATAACATTTTCTTTTTCGTAGCTTACTTCATTGTAAGAAAACGGTATATAATACATATACAAAATATGTGTGAATTGACTGTTATTGGTTAAGGTTGCTGGTCAACTGTTTGGTATTAGTTAATTTGGGGGGAGTCAAAAGTTCTTGGATTTTTGACTGTGGGGAAGAGTCACTGTCCCTAACCTCTGCATTGTTCGAAGGTCAACTGTGTATCTAGATCCAGCTAATCTACCCATACGTGGTGATGAATATCTATAGATCAATCAATCATCTATGTATTTACATATGTTACAGTTAAATAAGTACACACTTGATAGATGAAAGAGAGAGATTTATTTCAAAGAACTGGATTATGTTATTAATTTCTGAGGTTGACAAGTCTGAAATTCATAAGGCAGGCCGGCAGAATGAAAACTTCTTGGGCAAGAGCTGATACTGAAGACTTGAAGCAGAAATTCTTCTTTTTTAGGAAAACCACCATTTTTCCTTTAAGATTTTTCAACTGATTGAATGAAACCACCTAAATTAGCAAGATTATCTGTTACTTAAAGTCAGCTGATGGTGGATGTTAACCAGATGTTTCACAGCAACACCTAGATTAGTGTTTGGAATAACAGGATACTACAGCCTAGCCAAGCTGATACATAAAACCATCACATGCATGAACTTGGAACCATGCCAGGGTCGCAGTTATTGCTGATAGCTTTACAGTATGATTGTCAAGCTGGGAATGGGGACAAGATCACCAGTCACCAAAGAAGATCAGTTTAAGAAACCGGGTTTTGAAAGGACAAGTGAGTGTCAAAATTTTCGAGAATACAGGAGTAGTATTGGAGAGTCTGATACTGAGCCAGAGTACCAAATGATCTATATGTGGGAGGAATAACCCAGGGGCTATAGAATGTCCCAATTTGAGAAAATTTATGAACATGTAATAAAATTTATGAACATGTAATAATTTATGAACATGTAATAATGTAATTACATAAACATGTAATTATGAACATAATAATTTATGAACATGTAATAAGCTTGGATGTTCCAAGCTGGGGGCCAGATAAAGTAACTTAGCTCAGATCTGCAGTAACTAGAAAATATGATTTGTACTCAGTCACCTATCCTGATTTCATACTTCCTGTTTAATTACTGATCTCCCGCTTGGCAGATGTCAAGGAACCAATTCCCAGGCTGCTGCAAGTCAGGGATCAGACTCTAGTCCCTTCTGAAAGTGGCCAAAGATAATAAATTAAGGTCTCAATCCTTATGTAATTTCCAGCACAAAGCAGTGATATTAGCCCAAAAAAAAGTCACATTCTTACTAAAACTACAAACAACATTCAAAAATGGACTGGTGCTCATGCCCCTTCAAAATCTCCCTATCTCACTATTAGCCAGTAACATACCAGGAAATGTTCACACCAGAGGCAAGACTTTATACAAAGAGTAGCATTCATTTTCACACCCTACCTGCGCACAGGTTGATTGACGGCCAAGCACTGAATACTTCTCAGGTTTGTTCACTTGTCTCCATCTTTGTAACAGCTGTTCTAATACAAATCACAACTATTTCTTGGATATTTAGTAATCCTCCCATGTGCCTTCAGACCTGCTTTATACTGAGTTATTTGAAAAGCACCAGAGGTACTTTGTTACTCCACTGCTTAAAGTCTATCACTATTATTTTTATTTTTAGCATTAAGTCCAATATTGTAAATTTTACGATCTGACTTCTGCCTCTGAACAAAATCCTGCTGAACAAAATTTTGGAAGCAAGGATGATATTATCTGAGGCGTTTACAGAGAAAGAAAATGATATTTAAATCAGAAAGGCATTGTTAAAATACAGTTGGGACCATGCATATTTAGAAATGAAGGAAAAGAAGACAGAAATCAGAGAGATTAACAAGAGACAGTATGAATCGTGTTTGAAAAGGCCTCTTAGTATAAGCAGGGCATGAATAACATTTGCAATCCTGGAAGAATTTATGCTATAAGGAGGTGGGTCAAATACATGGTAAATACTGTAATGTGCTAACATTTCAAAAACTGATGCGGTTGATTAATGATAAAGTTTTATTTTTATTCATACATTCTTGAATCTCCTACTTATAATTATTTGTCATGTTAAAATTAAACATAAACAATGGAAACTATAATGTATAGCATTAATGTGGGTATTTCACATTGAATAGAAAGTTATACTACATAATTTTCAAATTCCATTTCATATCATAAATATGATAAGAGTCTTTCAGAAATGTAACATGATTCTCTAAGTGCATCACTCAGTAGATCAACCATTATTTACCTCTTTTTGAGATTTATATTCATATTAAATTGACTTCCTACAAATTATCATACCCTGGTCAAAACCGTCTTTGGAAAATTAAATGAAAATATTACCGCTATTAAAGACATTTAATTTAGGAGAGACAATCATCTCAAAGAATTTTCCCAAAATATCTTTATATTATTTATGCTGGACCTTATGGCTGACTCAGTCTTCTAGAAATTAAAACCAGAAAAATATTCTTTGCTCAGGGATAATTTTTTTTTCCAACTAAACTTATATTTCCTCAGGTGTAAAGTTCAATTCAATAAGTTATCATTTCAAAATTCTGCGTAAGTAGTTTCTAATGAGAAAAGGTAGTATTGGGTTCAAAGGTATTAGTGGCCATCTCTTCAGCTAATCTTCCCATGAGTTTGGTTACTCCACCAAATTCTTGAATCAAATAAGGTGGGACTGTAATTCCACTACATCCTTTGACTTTCAGACCTGAAGGAAGTGACAGAAGAAACAAAACAAAACAAAACGAAAATCAAAAGATGCTAAAATAACATAAGGACATCACACGTTATCTGTCAAAAAGGATATGGATGTAAAGTAGAAGAAATGGAAAAAAAGACTTTGCCATGAAATGTACACATATACTTCCCTATTTTAGACAAATTTTAAAATAAATAGTAGTCAGAGGGTTAATAACTGAAAATGTATTATTATTCTGGCCATGTCAAAAGCAAGAGGATGATTTTAAAATTCTACATATTACTCAGTTTCTCAAATTTTTTTTAATTGGGTAATTAAATGGAAATATAATCAAGGAAAATGGAGTAACATTTAGAATTTTAAATTCATCATTTTACTTTTTACAAAGTTGGAGTGACACCTCTCTATCTCACCCCCACACACACAGACACGCACACATAAACATATTCTTGATTACTGATATATGCACAAGTAACTCTAGAAAATATTTACAAAACTAACCTACTTATTCTTTGTAAAAGTATCTTTATGTTTTGTAAGTCTTAGAAAATCCGTTAAAAGCAGCCAAAATTATCTGGAATTCCTAAGGGGGAAAATTTTAAGAACACCAGAAAACCTTTATTTTATTACTGTAAACTTTCCTGAATTGGCTAAAAACATTTTGTTACTAATTATTTCTATAATTTACGTAACAAAACATTTTGCTTTCAGAAGTCAACGCCAGGTCCAAGACTTTTATCCCTGCCAACTATATCAAAATCTAATATTCATGTGCTTCATGTAGAGATGTTTATCTAACCCCTGGAGTCAGCTCAATTAATTCTTAGTGTGAGTTAATTTCTGTTTATTGTCATTTTCTCCCCTACAGTTATGATTGATTTAGGCCAGTTTATTTTGAATAGATAATTTGATTTCTTTTATAATTCAATAAACACATATGAAAAATAATTAAATGAAAATTTTCCATTGAAAATAATACTTCTCATAAGCATTTAATGTATTAGCCCTAGCGCCAAGACCTTAAACCTAGTCTATCAATCATCTAAGCTTTTTAAAGAAGTTATGCTTTATATCAATTATATTTCAATAAAAATAAAGTTTTTAAAAAATGAAATAAAGAAGTTATGCTTCCACTCATTTTACAAATACGTTTGTTTTATTGATTTAGCTAAAAATGATTGCTTCTATGCTGGAATTGATGCATTTCACTGAAAATTATATTCAATGTACCCAGAACCCATTATATTTCCTAATATTTCTGAACTTTTAATTTTTCTTTAGAACAATGCATCTTTTTAATGTTCATATATGTATGTTATAAAAATATTATCAAATCTTTAAGAAAATCTCATCCCAGGTTTTAAACACTAACATTTTTTTTGCTATATGAGACATAATATATTTAAAACATAAAGACTTAGAATATATTTTCTCTACCTTACTTCTTATTATGTAGGCAAAATTTTCAAGGACCTTATGTTTTGGTCCAAATTTATATATCTACCAGTTAGTAAAATCTACCAACTGAGATAATTATGTGTCAATTACCAGAATATAAATACATCAGATCTTAAAATGTGCTTCTTTATAAGTGTTTCCATTTTCAAAACCACAGCTGAATATAAATTCTTTGGATTTTGAGGGCTTTTTTGTAGATTTTAAGAGTAATTACCTAGAACAATGTATCAGGTGATTTGCCTATGATTAATTCCCCGTACTTTGTGACTAATCTTCTTACAGGTAGTGTATATAATAGAACAGGGAAGTCCACAGTATATTTTCCTTTTTTTTCATTTGCAAATGGTTGCTTTCTTATCAAGATATTGCCATATGCTAACAATTTTATTTAGTTTTAAGGTACTAGTAGCCTGAAATGTTAGGCTTGTACTTGCATGTTTTTAACTCCTTTAAAAACCTGAATTAAACCATACAATGATGCTGTGCTAATCCATACTTGATAATTATGCAGGACCTCACCAAACTAAATAAGACTAACTCATACGGTACAGTACCTATATGATACTTTTAGAAACAGTATAGGCTATGTGTTGCCACTGTCAGTCCTCCATAATTAGTCATTACTACAATAGTTTACAATGCTACTCAGAGGACTAAAGGGACACATGCACTACAAGCTTATTAACAGAGAATACTGCAGGCAACAAACAAAATATGAAGCGTGAAATGCTAAGCCTTGTCTTCTTTCAGTATTTAAAGATTGCAGTTCCACCAAATATAACTCTTATTTAGAGTTATGTAATAATTCACTTTTAGATCCATGATCCCTGTCAATAATTTAATACTTAATAATTTAATATTGACAAATCTTATGAGAGCTCCTGGGTTTTCTAGTAATCTGTCTCCTTTTTTACTGATGGAGTAGAATCTAAGTATATCAGTATGACCCAAAGAAACCAAAGATTGAATCCTGATGCCTTTTAAAAATCTTTTTTTTATAAGCATAATTCTGAAAATGTTAAGCTAACGTATTAAAGGATTTGTGTTAGTGATTTGTCTACTTTTGTGATTTATACACATGGCAACATAGTGATTAAGAATGAAAAGGAATAAGCATTAAATAAGCAAATATACATAAAACCCAGAATTAACATTTATTAGGAAGTTTAGCCCAAGAGAGCCTAGAAACAATCGACAAAATCAATTTTTTCTCAAAGACAAGAGTCAATATTCCCTTTTTTAAATCAGTGCCTAGGAACCAAAGTCTAAAAGAAGGGGAATTGGAAAATTGTCATGATACAATTCTGAGATTTACAACTGCAAAACAGGAGGCCTGAATCAGAAAGAAGAGAGTAGAAGTTAACAAAAATTAAAATGATATGAAAATAGTTTTCAGAAAAAAATCAAGGCACTATGTAAGAACTTTGAGAAGAAATATTAAAATAAAGCATAATTGGAAGGAAGGGGAAATGCTAATTTCCATTAGAGGCAATTCTCAACTAAGCAATCAAAGAAACCAGAAAATAAAACAAAAAACGTGTTAAAAGGTAATTTGAATTTCCAGGTTTTTTTGACTTTCCAGTCTCAAATACTTAAGGCTATTTTAATTTTTTTTATTTTACAGTTTTTATTTTTATTTCCTGTATAGTTAACATATAGTGTTATATTTGTTTCAGGTATACAATATAATGATCCAACAATTTTATACATTGTTTAGTGCTCATCATAAGTGTACTTCCCATCACCTATTTCACCCTTCCCTCCACCCCCCTCTCCTCTCATAACCATCAGTTAGTTCTCTATAGTTAAATATCTGGTTTGTTTTGGTTTATCTCTTTTTTTTTTTCCTTTATTTGTTTTGTTTCTTAAATTCTACATATGAGTGAGATATTATGGCATCTGTCTTTCTCTGACTGACTTACTTCACTTAGCATTAAACTGACTAGCTCATCCATGTTGGTGCAAATGGCAAGACTTCACTCTTTTTTTTTTTATGGCTGAATAATATTCATAGACACACACCCCACATCTTCTTTATCCATTCATCTACCAATGGATACTTAGGCTGCTTCCATAATTTAGCTATTGTAAATAATGCTGCTAATAAACATAGGGGTGAATATATCTTTTTGAATTAGTGTTTTCATATGGTTTGGGTTAGTACCCAGTACTGGAATTACTGAAATATAGGGCAGTTCTATTTTTCACTTTTTGAGGAACTTCCATACTGTTTTCCACAGTGGCTGTACCAGTTTGCATTCCCACCAACAGTGCATAAGTATTCCTTTTTCTCCACATCCTAGCCAACACTTGCTTCTTGTGTTTTTGATTTTAGCCATTCTGACAGGTGTAGGGTGATATCTTATTGCAGTTTTGTCTGCATTTCCCTGATGATGAGTAATGTTGAGCATTTTTTCATGTGTCGGCCATCTGGATGTCTTCTTTGGAGAAATGTCTGTTTTTGTCTTCTGCCCATTTTTTAATTGGATTATTTGGGGAAATTTTTGGTGTTGAATTGTATAAGTTCTTTATATAACTTGGATACTAACCCTTTATCTGATATGTCATTTGCAAATTTCTTCTTGCATTCTGTAGGCTGCCTTTTAGTTTTCTTGTTTCCTCTACTCTGCAGAAGCTGTTGATTTTGATGTAGTCCCAATTGTTTATTTTTGCTTTTGTCTCCTTTCCCTCAGAGGAGATATATAAAAAAATGTTGCCATAGCTTATGTGAGAGAGATTATTGCCTGTGATTTCTTCAAAGTTTTTATGATTTTAGGTCTTTCATTTAGGTCTTTAATCCATTTTGAGTTTATTTTTGTGCATGCTAAAAGAAAACAGTCCAGTTTCATTTTTTCACATGTTGCTGTCCAGTTTTCCCAACACCGCTTGTTGAAAAGGCTGTCTTTTTCCCATTACATATTGTTGCCTCTTTTGTTAAAGATTAAAAGACCCTATAACTGTGGGTTTGTTTCTGGGCTTTCTAAGCTGTTCTATTGATCTATGTGTCTATTTTTGTGCTAGTACCATACTGTTTTGATTGCTACAACTTTGTAGTATAACTTGAAATCTGGAATTGTGATATTTCCAGCTTTGTTTTTAAGCTGTGTTGGCTATTCAAGGTTTTTTGTGGTTCCATACATATTTTAAGATTATTTGTTGTAGTTCTGTGAAAAATGCTGTTAGTATTTTGAAAGGGATTGCATTAAATCTGTACATTGGTTTGGGTAATATGGACATTTTAACAATATTTTTTCTTCCAATCCATGAGCACGGAATATCTTTCCATTTGTTTGTGTAGTCTTCAATTTCTTTCATCAATGTTTTATAGTTTACAGACTACAGGTCTTTTACTTCCTTGGTTAAGTTTATTTCTGGGTATTTTATTATTTTGGTGCAATTGTAAATGAGACTGTTTTCTTAATTTCTTTTTCAGTTGCTTCATTATTAGCATATAGAAATGCAACAGATTTCTGTACATTTATTTTGTATCCTGTGACCTTACTGAATTCATTTATCAGTTCTAGCTTTTTTTTTTTTTTTTTTGGTGGAATCTTTAGGGTTTTCTATGGAGACTATCATGTCATCTGCAAAGCAAACGTTTTACTTCTTCCTTATGATATTCCAAATGATCATATGGTTTTAATCCTTTCTCTTATTGATGTGATGTATCAGGTTGATTGATTTGCAAATATTGAACCACCCTTGCATTACAGGAATAAATCCCACTTGATTGTGGTCAACAATTTTTTAATTGAATTTCCAGGTTTACCTCCAACATGTAAAGAGGTTAGAAGTTTTCACTCTTGTTATTATGACATGGAAAAAACAGAAAAACTAAAAACCACTTTTTTCTTGGATATATCAGAGAAATGGTTTTGTGGGGCAAACTGCCACTCTGAGATATGGTGAGATGGTAAACTGAGAAAGCCAAAATTTCCTTATCTGGAGCAGAAACTGCTAAAGCCATAGAGTAGTAGGAACGTTTGAAAGGTAATTTTGACAAACTTCTAGAGAATAAATGGAGACTCGTATGTAAGTGAGAAACACTCACGGTTGCGGTCTTGGAGGAGCCTCTACACTTTCACGGTAAGGCCAGGAAACACATTAGGCTTTCATGGGAAAGACACAAGAAAGAGTCCCTTGCATCCGTGATCGAGCAAACAAAGAGTAATCTTTTGATATGCACCCAGAGACTTCTCCATTAAAAAAGGCCTTCTTTCCAGGGGAAAAGGCTTTACCATTGGTTGATCCCAGTGCTATGAGAAAAGGGCATTTCTCCTGCGCCCTCTAACCTTTCTATCCCATCAAAAAGAGAGGGGAAAGGAAGCTATACAAGAAGAAACACTGGTGAAAATAACAGACCATAAACATAGGACAACTATAAGACTGTGATTTAATTAGAAAATTAAAGAAAACTTGCTCTCCACATTTTGTCATAATATCGACAGGGCTTCAGTATAATAAAGTGTATTACAGATGAAAAGAGATGCAAGGAAAAAACTTTTTCCGGACAAAAGAAGAGAGAAAAAACAAGAACGGTACAGGTAATTGAAACTTCCTGTTTCTACACCTACAGCAAACATTCAACAAACCCAACTCATAGCCATGTTAACATAAATCCTCAACTAAATGTGTATTTATCTCAGTTCCAATTATCTAATACATGTCTGGATATCTAAAAGGCAAGATAAAATAGTCTGAAGAGTCAAAGCAAGCTCAGAACCAAACTCAGATATGACTTACATTATGGAATTCTCAAACAGGAATTTAAAATAAGTATAAATAATATATTAAGAATTCTAAAGGAAAAAGTAGACAACATGCAAAAAAGAAATAAAGGCAAAAAGATGAAAACTCTACGAAACAATAAAAAGGAAATCCTAGATCAAAAGCTGTATAAGAGAAATGAAGTATGACTTTGATCATCTCAACAGGAGACTGGACATGGCTGAGGAAAGAGTCTGTGATCTTGAAGATATGTCAATAGAAACTTCATACTGTCTCAAAAAAACTTTTTTAAAGAAGAAAATATCCAAGATCCAAGAAGAAATAAAAGAGAACGCAGCAGAGAACACAGAAGAAGACATATTTAAATAATGGCAGAGGATTTACAAAAATTAATGCCAGACACCAAACCACAGATCCAGGAAGCTCAGAGAGCACCAAGTAGGATAAATACCAAAAACAGGTGCAACATGTAGAAATAGTTATAGAAATATATATATATATGTGGGTTACTATACATACATATATATCCTTGCTAGGGCCTACAGCACACTACAGAAATAACAACAACAACAAAAAAACCCAGTGCCCAAATCTTGGTTTCCAGTACCATTCTACAAAAAATAAACCAGGACTCCCTGGAGAAGTGACAGATTCTTGCACTAGCACAGGAATATATACCATAAGTCTGAAACAAACCTAATTTCAAAAATTAAAAAAAAAAAAATGCTCCTCCTCCCAAAATAAAACCCACAATGATATACTAATTTGAATAAATAAAGAAATCAATAAGGCAGAAAAGAAAAATCTCATGTTTATATGAATTATAATTTATATAGATACTTCTTTCTTAAAATGATGGAGCATAAATTCTTACTCCTCAAGTAAAGACTACGCATAGTGACTTTCTTCCAGAGTAGGGTATAGAAAGGGAAAATTTAAAAATAGCAACTTTACAGTAGAGAAACCTGACAAACACTATGTCAAGCTATGTGATCAAGGTTAACATTGACAGTGATAAATCATATGTATATAAGGTATCGTTGACGTGATGCAATAAGAATGGCACTTTACCTGTGTGGTGCTCCTTCCAATTTAATTATGAGAAAAACATCAGACAAATCCCAACTGAAGAGCATTCTACAAAATACCTGACCAGTGATCTTCAAAACTGTCAAGGTCAACAAAAATAAGAAAAGTCTGAGAAAATGTCACAGCCAAGAAGAGCCTAAGGACACATAGCAAGTAAATGTAATGTGATATTTTGGATTGGATCAGGGAACAAAAAGTGGTCAGTAGGGAAAAACTGAGGAAATCTGTAGAACATATGGACTTTAGTTAATTAAAAGGCATCAATATCTATTCATTATTTGTGATAAGTGTACCATACTAATGTAAGTTGTTAATAAGGGAAATGGGGCATGCTGTATATAGGACTCCCAGTACCATCTTTGCAATAATTATCTAAATTTAAACTTTTCTAAATGAAAAGGTTATTTTTAAAAAATTATACAAAAGAAATTAAAGACAGTTTAACTCTTTCCCAATTCTTACATGATTAAATCCTAGTTGTGAAGGCAACAAGATCACTTTTGTATTCTTAAACCCCACTCCTTTCTGCCCCCTACTTTCATTGCTGTTTTTCAACTTTGTTCATCTGGTCCTTCTTTCACTCTTATGTATTCTTTTCCACAGATCTGTGGTACAATTCTATTACAGGTGACCTGATTTTCAATGTGCTTTCAAAACAGCCAGTGCAGACAGATTAGTATTAGATTCTCATTCTGAAAGAACTGCAGTGTGGTGTCCTGGGATTGAATTGGAGGCAATCACCAAAGCCTTTGGGTGAACAAGAGAAAAAAGGAAAGAAAAGAAAAAAAAAAATCTGTTTTTTGAAGATACAAGAAAGGCAGCCTGAATCCTATGACTTCAGAAACTAGAGAAAAATAATCTTAACAATCTAGAGAAAATTTTAACACTAGGGAAAACACTAATTTGAAAGCACTAATTTTAATACCAGAAAAAATAATTTTAATAATCATAGAATTTACTTGCTTTGAGAAAATGAGCAATGTTACTTATTTTGAATATTGCCAATCATAAAAAGGTTAAAAATGTTAGTTCACATGTGTCCTCTGTAATTAAAACGGCTATTCAATAGTTGCAAACATCAAAACACATTATAAAGTTCCAGTATTATTTCTATGCATCCACTTCTTCCATAAAATAGCAACAGAAGTACACTGAGCCAATAGGCCAGCATTAATCTTTGAAAACCAGGAGAAAATTAGATATGAGGAATCTAGATATTTAGGACAGCAGAGGGAGCTGCCCTGGGAAAGGAGCCAATCATATCAACTCTACTTTCCACAGCTGACCAATAGTGGGTAATGAGGATTCAGAGGCCAAACTGCAGGAAGTCACAAACCAGGTAAGAGAAGTGCTTCCAGGTACACAGGTGACTTCTTCTTACTCTGTGCAAAAGACTTGCAGATTTGAAAACTGTATTTCACTGTATTTCTAATTGGCAGCTAAATGAAATACCTATTCTTCATTTATATTATGATAACATGAACACTAAAATACTCACTGTGTGTATTTTTTAATTAAAAAAAAGCAAAAAGAAAGAAAAAAGTTTAAAAAAGTAAGTCTTATTACAATTATATCTTTTTTCTTTCTTTTACATATTTTCGATTGAAAAGATGTGTATAGGCACAGGTTTGGCATCTTATGTGGTTTACATACATAATCCTTTTTTTAATGTGTGCGTCTGTGCATCTCTAGTTATTATCACTTATAGATCAATTACCTTTTCCTGGTAGAAAGTGGACACCTAATTGTTTTTACTTAAAATTATTTAAGTAAAATTTTCAAAACATGATTTGAAATGTACACTCAAAAATCCTGATACTGTATGAAATTCTCAAATGTTTTTATTGCATGAAAGGTAATTCAAGTTTTAACAAGAGACGCCATTATTCTTCAAATTTTTTTTATAAAATTCCCAGAGAAATGTATATTTTGTTATAATCTTAGGTGGGGATGATCCTCGTTGGCCAAGAATTATGAGTTGTTCTACTCTTATTTTCTCTGCTATGCTCACCCTAGGACCTACTCCCAAAAGAACACTGACCTAACCTTTTGTTTTGTTCTTTCTTAATATGGGACTACAAGGATGTTGCTATTTATTAAATGAATGTTTGCCATTATGTGTGCATCAATCCTCCATTTTTCTTCTTTTTCTCATATGTTCTCTTCTAACCTATTTTTCCTCTATTCACTATTTCAATTATTTTTAAAATGATCTATTTAATTATTATTCTAACCCAATTTGAAAATTCTATGAAATTTTCAATATTCGATTAACTTACATATTGATAATAATATTCTCCATTAACACAGCAATCTCTCTCTTTTAAAATTTTTAAGTCTATTTTTGTCTTTTTTCCTTTCTGTTTGTCATATTTGTTCCTTTTAAGTTTGCTTCTGGAAGTGGAGATGCAGTAAACCAATGGTAACCAAAGACAAATCTTCTATCAATCATTCCCTTTTTTTCTACTTCAATAAGATTCATACTTTGTGTTGCCAGACTCTGTCCACTTAGAAATGAAGAAAGTTGCAGCTACTTTTCAAAGGGAAAGAATCTGTCTTCACAAGATTGCTCAACTAGTGCTAGGAATGTGCAAAAACATTAAAAAAAAAAAAAGTTTGACTAATTCTAATTGAATTTATTGTTATTTAGCCCATTCGGAAATGTTTAACATTATAAAACAAGCCATGTCAAGCTACTATTTTACCTAAATAGTTCAGTTAATTTTTCCTAAATAGTTTAATTAATTCAACTGCAATTTTGGAAGCTTTATATAGACACTAACAGAGAAAATTTATCTATTGTTCATAATATTATTGTTATTCTCTCACTCCACTTATAACAGAATCTTGCTTACAGAGATTTATGTGAGCTGTTTATTTTTTTAAACATATTAGCTGTAATCATGGCCAACTCTTGCTGTGAACACCACTAGAATTGAGAATTTTAGTGATCTCATCATAAATCCTTCCAACTGTTAAACATCCAGTGATGGCAATAAAAACGAAACCTTATTCATAAAGAAAGTCTAATGAGCTCTACTTCCCACACCCAATACAAATATGCATTTAGAACTACAATGCATCAACCTATTCAGAATCATTGTTTTCAAAAATTTATAGATGCTCCCACATAGATTTCAAGATCTTAAAGGCATTTATTCATTAGTCATTCTATAGTAACTGCAATATTCTTTCCATGAAAGATCTTGAATGAAATATTTCTTCTTGACGCATATTTTACCATTTTAAAGTCTTATTAACCATTTTTCCCCACCTTTTGGTCACATATAGTAAAGCTGAAACACTTCACATCACCTCAATTATCTAAAGTTAAGCCTTATAGCCTTCATGAGGAACGTGGCCATATAATTTATTATTAATTCTAATATCTTAAAGTAATCTAAAATATGTAATGATTTATATTTTTCACAGATAATTTTGCCTTTAAAATATTTAAAATAACTTTTAAATAATTTTAATAATTATTTCAACAAATATTTTTCTAAGACAAACTCATCAAAGACATTATATCTACTCAGGATTCTTTTGACCATTTCCCCAAAACTTAAGTAGGGTAAATTGTAGATCTTCTAAAATTCATCTCAGTCTGATACAAAGAATAAACATAACCTATCAAAACAAGTATCTTCCAAATGCAATTACACAAATCCAGAATTCTCATTCTTCAATTTACCTGGTTCCTATATTGATTTCATAGAAATACATTTTATAGTCTTTTATTTCAAGGTTTATCTCTCAAAACAATTGCAATTCTCCCTAGTGACTTTAAAAAAGGACTTTAAAAAAGAAAAAATAAACATAGGTAAAATTTCAAAAACTCGCAATGTAGGATTCTTAGGTTGATTTAGGAGGCAGTTTATCCAAGTTTTAAATTTTTAAAAATCTGACTAGTGATGGTTAGCAAAGAGAAAACACTCAAACTGCTTTCAAAGTATTTTGTGTGTTTTCCACATCAGTCCTGTTAAAAAATGCTGTAGGTCATTAATATGTATGTAAATAGAAATAATTAGAATACAAAGCTTCTATATTTTTACAGTTTTAAAAAATTATCCATATTTTTAGGGCAGTTTTACATCAAGAATAATTGAAAACATAGTGCAAAGAGGTGCAATATATGCTTTATCTAGTTTCCCCTATTATGTCTTATATCACTATGGTATGTTTGTTAGAATTAGTAATAAATGTTCATACATTATGATTAACTAAAATCCATATTTTTTCAGAGTTTCTCAGGTTTTCTTCAGTATCCTTTTTCTGTTCCAGGATCCCATTCAAGATGCTGCAAAACTTTTAGCTTTCATGTCTCTTTAAGCTTCTCTTGACTTTTACATTTTCTTAGACTTTCCTTGTTTTAGATGACCTTGACAGTTTTGTAGAGTACTGATCAAGTATTTTGTAAGATATATTTCAATTGAGACTTGTCTGATGTTTTCTCATGATAAATATGTGGCTATATATTTCTGGAAGGAAGCTCATCACCAAATCCAAGTTCAATTGGTTTTTCTTTTTTCTTTTTTTTTTTTCTTTTTTTAAGATTTTATTTATTTGACAGAGAGAAAAAGAGAGAGAGAGGAGAGTGCAAGCAGGGGGAAGGCAAAGGGAGAAGCAGACTCCCACTGAGCAGGAAGCCTGACCTGACTTGGGGCTTGATCCCAGGACCCTGAGATCATGACCTGAGCTGAAGGTAGATGCTTAACTGACTGAGCCACCCAGGCACCCCTCACTTAGTTTTTCTTAAATGCTTTCTTCAAAAGGTTTTATAGTTAGGGGTTTTACATGTGGGTGTGTATGATCCATTTTGAGTTAATTTTTGTAAAAAAAAAAGTAAGATATATATTTATCAATTTATGTATCAATGCATAAAGTGTGCATATGAATGTCCAATTATTCTAGCACCATTCATTGAAAAAAAAACTATCCTTTTTCCACTGAATTGCCTTAGCTCTTTTGTCAAAGGTCATTTGACTACACTTGTGGTTGTCTGTTTCTGGGCTCTCTAGTCTCTTAACTCTGATCTATGTCTATTTTTTGCCAATATCTTGCTGCCTTGATTACTGTAGCTTTATAATAAGTCTGGAAAATTGGTTATGTGAGCCCTCCAGATTTTTCTATACTACTGTTTAAGATATTCTAGGTAACTTGTGTTTTCATATAAAACTTAAAGAGTCAGATTGGCACCACCTAAAAAATAACTTCCTGGGATTCTGATTGGGATTGCATTAAATCTATAAATTAAGTTGTGAAGAACTGACATCTTAACTATACTGAGCCTTTCAATTTATGATGTCCATTTATTAACATAGTCTTTGAGGTCTTTCATCAGATTTTTATTGTTCTTTACATATGGTCTCTCTATATATTTTGATATATTTATACCGAAGAATTTTATTTTATTGGGTGGTATGGTAAGTGATTTTTTTAAACTTTCACATTCTAATTGTACACTGCTGGCATATAAAAAAGCAATTGACTTTAGTATATCACTTCATTTTAATGTAGTGAAGAATTGATTGAGTGCTAAATAGGAGAGGTATTGAGGCAACAGCCACAAACTAAAACTGTCCTAGGTAAACCAGGAGATACAGCTTTATCTTATTTGTGTTTATTCTATCTGCAAGCAAAACTACCTTTAGTTCTGGACATTTCTTACACAAAATGGTTCCTCTTAGCACCCTATTGTTCTTCCTCTCTTGTGAAGTCCATTTGTGAGTAAATTTAAAGTGCAGCTGGGAACAAGGACAAACCTGCCAAAATACTGCAAGAAAAGATGTTGCTGATCATGGGCAGGAAATACTTAAAGTCCCATGAGATAGTGGGTTCTTAAGAGACTTCTACACCAAGTCTGCTGACCTCAGAAGGACCATCGGGCCACCACAATCCCTGTTGAAGTCTGCTCAGGGCTAGGAGGTATTTGGCAGTTCTTCATTTACTTCTGTTTCAACATGGCACTTAAGATTCTTTTACTCTTCAAGTATTATTCATTTTTGTTTTTCAGAAGGGAAACAGATGACAAAAATGGACTTATTAGGAAATGACTGATTTCATTATATTATATCCATGTTACAGGATGTTATTTTGCTATTAAAACCAGTAACTTTAATCTCCATAGTAATAGCTAACATTTATCAAGCATTTAGTATGTGTTAGGTAATGTTTGAAGTACTTTTCATGAACTAAGTAATCCTTTTAATAATTCCCTTAGGTAAATATCGTTATCAATATCATACCTGAGGGGTAGAGATGTTAAATTACTTTTCCATGATGACGTGGCCCAATGAGTGTGAAGGCAGACTTGAAACCAGGGTAACTGGCTCCAAAGCAAATGCTCTTTACTAATGTGGTACCATCCCCATTCAAATATGTCTTGATATGAAGTGGGAGCCATGGTATATTGTTAAGGTAGGATGAGTATTATATAATATTTAAAAACTGTATTACAAAGTAAAGCAATCAATAGTGTGAGAAGCTATTTACTACCTGTATGACCTTGGTAAGTCTTAACCATTCTAGGCTTTATGAGATCTTTTGTTTCTTTAAGTAAAAATAATAATATCTGCCCTGTATACCCAATCAAATGAAATCACATTGATAAAAATACTCTGTCCATCACTTTGTAATGAATTTTTATTATTAAGAATATTATTGTTGATGTTACTATATAAGTATTAAACATACATAAAAGAAATTATATAAATTCTAAGAATAAGTAAATAAAGTATAGCCTTCAAAATGAAATACTTCAGTCTAAGAGCTGTAGGACCTGAAATAAGTAGAATGGGACACTCTTTCCACACCTCCCCATCTCTACCCCTATGCCAGTCCTTGTTATAAATAAGAATATAATTTTATCAATGTAACCTAAGTCCCATCAAGTTTTGGGTCACTCCAGTTATCTCTTGCTATTGTAGAAACCATTCTCAAACTGTGTGTCCAAATACAACAATTTAATACTATTTTTCATGGTTCTGGACATTGTCAGACTCGGCAGGACAGTTATTGCTTGGAATCTCACATATGGTTGCAGTCAGATGGTAGCTGAGATTGAAGTCAACTGGAGGCTTCTCTATTTATATATCTAGTAGCTAGCCCAGTTGGTCATCCCTCTTTCAAAGTAATGAGTTGGACATTTCCCTGAATAGTCATCCCAGGGCAGTCAGACTCACATGGCAGTTTCCTTCATCCAGGGTGAGCATTTCAAGAGACAAAGGCAGAACCTGTAAGACCTCAGAAGTCATCTTGAGGTCATATCAGATAACTTCTATTAACTTATAAAGAATCATAAAGCCCACCCAAATTCAAGTTGAGAGACCTACTCAAGTTGAGGGATCCCAAGGGTACTTGGAAGAATGGTTTATTGGGTAGCCATCTTCAGGTGAATTTGTTTAAAACAAGTTTGTTCCAATGGGTATGTCTTGATTATAGTTTTAGGTTATGCTAATCTGACCCTTAACTAAAACTGCTATGTTTTTCCATCATTATGCTATTAAAATGTGCTTCTCCCTTGGTCGTTTATGCTGTCCTTCTTTCCTCCTCTTCCTTTTTATTTTTGTTGTTTTTGTCTGTCCATCACTATCCATTTTTAACTGTAAATGTTTACATTTCGTTCATCTTCCTAGACTGAAGATAAAATATTTTTAAATGCTGAGTTTGTTATCCAGAATATCTGTTATTATTTCCAAGTCCATGTCTGAGCAAATTTAGTGAAGATGTTACCCAAGTTTGCCTCTACTTTATAGAGATATGATAAAGAAGACATTTGGGGGAAACTCACAGAACATGTCAAAATGACCTGAACTTGAGCTTTGTTGATTGCTCTTTGGTTATACTCGTTCAACCAGTTTGCCATGCTGTGTACACTTCTCCATTTTACACAACAGGATATCATGTGAGTATGTGAGTATCTGTCAAACAGTTTGCTGAAAATTCATTTTCACTCTGTAGCACTTCTCTGAGCTTATAGTCTCATAACCATATCAAAAAAGACAATTGAACTACTCTAGTGTGACTTATTTAATGAGCTTATATTAGTTCCTCATCATCACCACTCTCCTTTATAGGTGTTCCAACACTGTTCTTTTATTAATAGACTCTGGAAATTATTCAAACCTGGCATCAAGATCTCTGGTTTGCAGAATATGCCTTCTATTTGGCCTCAAAACTTGTAAATGCCTTCGTCTCATTTTTCCCATACTTCTCTACTAATTTTTAGTGGTGATGATTCTGCATTTTAACTGCCATATCTTTTAGTGCTTCAGAATTTAATTCACACAGTGCAGAATATAAAAATAATATAATTTCTCTATTACAATTCCCCTTTTTTGTTTGGATTTGAATTTCATCCTCCCAATAGCAAGTGCTAAATTTTCTATTCCAGCGTGACTCTTTTCTTTAACAAAAGAAAAAGAGGGACAACGGGAGTGGAGGAAATTGTTTTTTCCTCAGTGTCATCATTAGCATTATAACATATTTCTCAAGGAGTAAGTTGACAGCTTTCTGGCTCTTCTTCCTCTGAGCATAACTGAAATCATCTTTCTTATCCTTTGTTAGTTTTCTTTTTTCCCCATAAATACTGGTTCATTATTTGGGATGTGATTGATTCTTAATTATATTCTTTTCAGGTCTTATACAAAAAATTCAATTTGAGCATAACATAGAGTTCTTTGTAAAATCACATCAACTTCCTTGGGTATTTGCCTACCATTTAAACCTTGCTTTTTTCCATCAAGCAGTCAGGGTGACTATTTCAATACCTTCCAAAATTCTTCTTCAGTGGAATCATTTGTGATTGTGCTGTCAGAAATACTTTCCTCAAAATCTTCCAGTGCTGTTCTAGCACCTTCTCATTTAGAGACTTAGCAGGTTGATATGCTTTCCTAAAATCTGGAGCTACAATTTTGTTGTATCTTTGTGCTTGTTGACCATTCTCTGACAACATGGTCAAACTCCTCTAAAGTCAACATCAATTTAATGTGACCAAATACTTCTCCTCTTAATCCATATCTAGAGTCTCATGGAGAGTTTTTTGCTTGTTTGTTTGTTTTTATGACTAGTTGACAACAGAAAAAACAACTTCATTTTCTACATATTTTTCCGTCATACTATTACATATGGAAATGGACCACTGCAGCATTCCAGTATGAGTTATGCCAGAAAGACAGTGGGAACGTGAAATTCCCTATGGACAGAACTTGATGCAGGCTATATTTTTGTTCACTTCCCGGAAGATAAATGGCCAGATGTATGGATCTTTGTAGTTAATTATATGGCTGGGTCATCAGGAACAGAGAACAAGATTGGAGCCAAGATACCCTGCAAGAAGTATGTGACTGGACACTGAAAATATGCCTTCAGGGTAAGGATATATGTTTCCTATTTGAATGTTCCCAAAGGACAACCACTGCGGGGTATGCGATTTCTCTACCATCTTTAGCGCTTGTTCATAAAACTCATGAAAAAACAATGAGAGAGACCATGGTAAAGTGATGAAGTTAGGCATTTGCTCATAATATGGACTTCTTTTCACCAAGGGTGTCACCTGCCAAAAACAGAATCCCAAACTGAGTTTCTAATATGGTATTTTTCCCTGAGGAAAATTAGGCAAATTTTATTGAACTCCTTCCATTATGGAGGGACAGAGATTTGTCTTACACAGAAAAATATGAATTTGTCTCGTCTACTTTTGATACTTTTGTACCACCATGCATGAACCTTTTGAGTGCTTTACTAATCATGGTGGCATTCACTTACTGGCTATTGGCTCAGCAATATTGTGTGAGAAACACAATGGCTTAAAATAATTTTTCATTCTCTCATCAGTTTGGGGTCAGCTAATGGAGGCTGAGCTTAGCTGGACTTGGATTCAACCTGTGTGCGGGTCCAGCTCTGCACTACATGTCTCTCATTGTCATTAGATCAATCCTCCTAAGGATATAAAACTGCAAATTTTGCATATACAGCGGATGTCAAACTTAATTCAGAGTAAAAGATGTGAGGGAATGGGTGCATATTCACAGGTCTTATCATGTATACCCACGTTCTGGACCAGCTGAAATCTAGAATAAATAATGGATAATTATGATTATTCATAATTATCCAAAAATGAATAACTAATGATCATTAATAATACTAAAATAATTAAAAGAAAACATGATGTGCAAGTTATAGTAAAATTATCAGGTTAACCCCACTGATCAATCCTTCTGCTTAAAACAAATAATCATATTTTTCTATGCCTCATAATGTAATAGGGAATACATAGCATCATTGATGAAGTAATAATTTTGTCTGTAGTATTTTTGCCTAACTTTTGAATGTAAATGTAGTAAAACCTCTATATCTACCCACCAGTTTATAGGAATGAAAAGAAATAGGACCAAGTCAAATGATGCCATAAGAAAAAACATTAGTTGAAATCAGAATGTGGAAAATGCAATAAGAAAAGTGATCTGGTTTCTTCATGAAATGAAAGGTATTGAAAGGTATTTAGAGGGGGTGTCCTGGGGGAGAGAGGCAGAGAGATAATCTCTAATGATTAAATATATATTGAAGATCTCTGTATATATTTAATCAATAGGGATTATGCATACCTACAGGAATATTATCTTCTCCATGTTGATTTGAAATTTCGCTTTTGTCATATGCAAGATGCCACACACACTTGTATTCATTCAATTTTCCCAGTTATTCTTGTTTATTTTTATATCCTATTTTTTGTTTTGTTTTGGGTTTTTGTCTGTTTTTCAATCAATTTGTTGAGGCCCAGAAAAAAATCTCTTTGTTCTTTTATAGGAGCCACATTAAATTTGTTTAGTAATTCAGAAAGAACTAACATTTACGAGGACCATTCTTCTTGTTCAAGAACATTGGATGTCTTTCCATTTGACAAAATTTATTTCATTTTTTTTAGGGGCATTTAACATATTTTTATTTTCACATCTAGGGTTCTAATGTACTATTCTCTCTTCCTTGTTTTAGTCTGACGTATATGTCTAATGTGGGCCTTGTACCCAACTTTATAAGTTTCAGATATGTATTCCCTCATCTACATGTAAATAAAAGCTGACTATCACTGTCTCCTAGAAACATGAGATCACGGTCTATGGGTGATTTTATATTCTCTCCTTTTTGACATGTATGCATTTAAGAAAGATTAATAGATTACAATTCAGGCCAACATTATTATCTTTGGGAAACCTAGAAAATAGTTTTCATTTTTAAAGGTAATAAATCAAAAACAATGTTAATAAAGTAAATATATAAATAAACTAAGTACATAAGTACTCCACCAAAATCATAATATGCATCTACCAAATGACCACAAGGGGAAGACATTAAACACAGATTATACCAAAAAATCTAGTCAACAGTTTATCACACTCAAATATCAGTTCTAAAATATTTATAAAGCCAGAACAATGCTAACATTAACCAAATCAATGTTAATTTTGGATCACAATGTGACTTCCAGACAAATATGAATTCAGGATTAACATTTAAA
Organism: Potos flavus; assembly: GCA_028534135.1. Taxonomy (NCBI): domain Eukaryota; kingdom Metazoa; phylum Chordata; class Mammalia; order Carnivora; family Procyonidae; genus Potos; species Potos flavus. The sequence goes on along the minus strand of CM052895.1, from coordinate 113,266,279 downwards.
ATGATAAAAAGAGATAACACAAAGAACACAAGTACTGTAAATAATTCTTCACCAAATAAAAAGTCATCAAAATTTATAAAGCAAAAATAGGGGGAAGTACAAAGGAAATTCAGCATAAAGTCTATAATAGGAAAATTTAACTGACTGCCATAAATTCAGATAAGAAACACTGCTTCCAAATAATATAATGTATTATTCTAGTAAAACTATAGATCAGTCTTTAAACCCTGGTGACAGAAATTAAATAGTTTTAGATGACATAAAATATTTACAAAAATTGGAAGCAAACCTCAATAAATCTCTTAATGTAGAAATATTAGATCCACTAGTACTTATCATTATGCTGATCTAGCAAAAACTGTTGGCATCTTCCCCAAGACTAACCCCAAAGAAATTAAAGACTGAAGCACCAACTGAGGGGAACTATTTGGGGAAAATATCTGTCTTTTGAACAGGTCTGCCTTAGTGACAGTAGCTCTAGCTTATGGCAAGCCACCACTCTAACAGGATAAAAAAAGGATTCTATGACATCACTTGTCATGTCTAATGCTACATTGCCTCTGAACTGGCAGTGCCTGATGCCATACCTGCGGCAAATCAGACTCTGGGGTAAGTATACTGAGGGATGAAATAAAAACTGGGGAGATGTCAAAGGTTATGCTTCCAATTATAAGATGAATGAGTTATAGGGATCTAATGTACAGCATGGTGATTTTAATTAATAACACTGTATTATATATTTAAAAGTTGCTAAGAGAATAAATCTTAAATGCTCTCAACACAAAAAACAAAAGGTGACATGTGACACAATGGGATGCTATGCAGCTTTTAGCAAAGCTATGGTGGTAATCATTTTGCAACATATAAGTGTATCAAATCAACACATTGTATACCTCAAGCTTATACAATGTTATATATCAATTCTATTTCAATAAAGTTGGAAAATTTCTGAAATTAAAAAAAAAAAAAAAAAAAAACTAGTTGGGTTAGTTGTTAGAAATAAAAAATGTGTGAGAACTGACCAGCCAGTGAAATTTGCTTTCCAAACACTAGTTTTCTGAACACTTAAGGCTGGTGATATATAACCCAAGGAGTCCTTCCCCTCAAATCTACTTCTTGGAGGTAAAAAGCAATGCCCTGAAGTGACAAACTGTTTTCCTGGTTTAAAAATGGATTAACTGTACTGTTCTCAAGTCCATGCATTTATGGAGGATTCATTCTTAGTTTGAGTTCACTGGCGCTGGCTCAGATAGAGAGGTCTGATGTTAGCACTTTTCTTCATACATAACTGGAACTGTTGCCAATGTCTTCAATAGCAATACAAACTCACCGACCAAAATAATCTGAATCTGAACAGTTCAACTCTTTCAAAAATAAAGTCATGCCATCAGAAGCAGACTATTAGCATATTCAAATAAGTGGATCATGGACATAAAATAATTTACTAAAAGTTATGAGAAAATATTGGCAAAATGAAAGAAAAACAAAATAAAAACAAAGGAAATAAGAAGAAAAAAATTTAGTTGCACGGCATATAGTAGTTGAAACTAAGAATATAACACATGATGTTGAAAGGCTTTTTATCCCGGAATGATGTCTGTAACTTAGCCACAGCAGGTGCTGAGTCAGCAGTAAGCTAAAACCAATGGTTTTATGCAAACTTCTAGACTACTGGTGTCCCAGGAAAGAATGTTTTCCACAACAGCAAGATTACAACACAAATAGTAAATTTCAGGTATTTCTAAATTTTTTGAGTCATCCCCTTTACTTTCCCTTTTAGAAACAAAAGGGAAAATAATCAAAGTTTGACTACCTCCTTGCCGGTTTGGATGCCTTTTATTTCTTTTTGCTGTCTGATTGCTGAGGCTAGGACTTCTGGTACTATTTTTAAAAGCAATGGTGAGAGTAGACGTTCCTGTCTTATTTCTGACAGTTGAGGAAAAGCTCTCAGTTTTTTCCCATCGAAGAGGATATTGGCTGTGAGTCTTTCATATATGGCCTATATAATGTTGAGGTATGTTCCCTCCATCCCTACTTCGTTGAGGGATTTTACCAAGAATGGATGCTATACTTTGCCAAATGCTTTTTCTGCATCTATTAAGAGGATCATATGGTTCTTATCTTTTCTTTTATTGAAGTGGTATATCACATTGATTGATTCGTGAATATTGAACTACCCTCGCAGCCCAGGAATAAATCCCACTTGACTGTGGTGGATGATTCTTTTAATGTACTGTTGGATTCGATTTGCTAGTATTTTGTTGAGAATTTCTACATCCAGGTTCATCAGGGATATTGGCCTGTAATTCTCTTTTTCAGTAGGGTCTTTGTCTGGTTTTGGAGTCAGGGTAATGGTGGCCCCGAACCACTCTAGAAAACAGTATGGAGATTCCTCAAAAAGTTAAAAATTGAACTACCTTACAATCCAGCAATTGGCATTACTAAGTATTTACCCAAAGGTACAAAAGTACCAATTTGAAGAGACACATGCATCCCAATGTCTATAGCAGCATTATCAATGATAGCAAAATTATGGAAAGAGCCCAAATGTCCATCAACTGACAAACAGATAAAGAAGATGTTGTGTATATATACAAAGGAATATTACTCAGGTATCAAAAAGAATGAAATCTTGCCATTTGCAATGGTGTGGATGGAGCCAGAGTACATCATGCTAAATAACCAAAATAAGTCAGTCAGAGAAAGACAAATCCCAAATGATTTCACTTATATGTGCAATTAAAAAAAAAAAAAAACAGATGAACATAAGGAGAGAGAAAGAGAGACAAAACATTAAGCAGATTCTTAACTATAGAGAATACAGTGAGGGTTGCTGAAAGGGGGATGTGGAGGGATGGGCTAAATGAGTGATGGGTATTAAGGCGGGCACTTGTTGGGGTGAGCACTGGGTGTTTTATGTAAGTGATGGATCACTAAATTTTACTCCTGAAACTAATATTACACTACATGTTAATTAACTAGAATTTAAATAAAAACTTGAAACAAACAAAAAATATAGAAGTATAATAAACATATATGTAGAAGTCTGTGGGGGGAGAAAAAAAGAAACAAAGGGGAGAAACAAAAACTTTCAGAAACAAAAATTTATAAAGTTCTCTTGGAACATAAAGTTTCATACAAAAAAATCCCTGGTCCAAATAGTCCTTTCTATGTGATAGCAAGATTTAAGAAGACCAACATGCAGTTTATTCATCGTCGTCTTCCAAACTGCTCCAGTCACCAGCTTTACATGTACTCCTTGCATAGGTCAGAGCGCTTGAGTTATTAACTTGTTGGGTTGACAAGTATAGTAAATTATAGAATGAATACATCTGAGAAATGAATTAGTCCATTGGCAAAGAAGATTGAGAAACTCACTCAAATAAAGAAAAGGATAAGTGCAATAAAAATAAGAATGACCAGAAATAGTAAGCATCAGGTAACAGAAATTCCAGAAAGAAAGAAAAATACAAATGAAAAGGAGAAATATTTGAAAAGAAAAATAGACATAAATTCATCACATTACCAAATTAGACTAAGAGTACCCACAGAAAACAAAGGGAAATTGTAAGAAAGAGCCCACAATTTAAATTAAAATTTGAGCATATCAAAGATAAAAAGATAATTCTAAAATCTTTCAAAGAGGAGGAACAGATTGTATGCAGAATGATAATGTATTTTTTCATAGTAACGCTGGTTGCAGAAGGAAAAAAATAGTATTTTCAAAGAAAGGAAGGAAAAGACCTTTGAATGAGAATTGTATAACCAGCTAACTGTAATGCAAATTTAAGATCATGATGAAAATGTTTTCAGAAATAATGGAATATAAGCTTCAGAAGTTTTTTTCATACAAACACTTAATGGAAAAGAATTTTGGATGAAGTACTTAAAACTAATTTGGGAAAAAAAATACACTTAAAAATGATCATATGCTTTAGGAAACCAATTTTGTCTTTAAAAATAATAACAAAGCAACACAAAAAATAGAAGGGCAAATAAAATATATCCATAATAATCAAAAGTTTAAATTTCAGATAACCATCAAAATGGTGCCAAAGGAAAAACTGAAGCTTGGATATTAAAGAAATAGACTATTAGAATATTAAAGAAATAGAAGCCGCATACAGACACAGACACACACACGCGCGCGCACATTTGTAAACCTATGTAAATGTCTAAGTACACATTTATATATTTATATTATACTTGTTACCTTCTAAATGCAAAGCCAAGATTTTTTTTCCAAGGAAGTTCTATCAAACTTTCACAAGATCACCTCACTTTGTTTTACAGTCTTCCAGAGAGTACAAAAGAGACAATATGCCCCAATTCATTATATGAATTTCAGCCTAGGCCTGAAAATAAAACCAGAAAAATATGTTCTATCTGTGTGAGAAGTTGTGTATTATAGAATGAAACACCAAGGAAAGCCACAGAAAGAACCTAGATTTCAGGAGCTCAGCTGAACCTTGTATCGCCAACGGCAGGCAGCAGGGGACGAGGTCCTGCTGTGCTCCAGAGGTGGGTGTGACTCTGGACAAGTACAAACCCAGAAAGAGCTAATAGTTGTGCGATTATCATAAAATGGGTAGGACGTTCAGGCGCATTAGCTAAGAGCAAAGCAGAGTCTCGATAGAAAAAGCATAGAAAATGAAGTTTGTCTCTGGTACTCTGGACAAACCCTCCCCAGAAGATAAAAGAGGCTTAAAAGAAACAAATGGAAAGGCCAAACAGCCAAGAAACACAACCTCACTCACTCTCCCAAGAGGAATTTTTGAGCCAAGGTTAGAAATGAAATTAGGAAAAAAAAAAAAAAAAAACCTATGTAGAACTGTTTATATAATATGTATCTTCAACTGAGTAGGCTTAGGTTTTTAATGACTAAATATTAGGCAAAAATAGATTTCCCTTATTGACAAAATTAACTAAAATATAAGGGAAACTGGTCAAAATATTACATGGCAATGGAAAGAAGTTCCAACCTTAGTATGATTGAAAACTGATGAAAGATGTTTTCTTTAGTTATTTATGCTCAACATTATGACTTCTATGGTAGAGAGAAACTATGGATTCACATTAACAATTCGGGATTAACTTTTTCCTCTATTTGTAGCAAAAACTATTGGTAAGTATCTTCATTTTAATCTTTTTTCCTTTTTTTTTTTTTTTTTACCAAAAATGTGTATTAATTTCCAACTTGATAGATGTATCTGTGTTTTTATATTAGTTTAATCTCAGTGATTACTGGTCAAATAAAATGAACAAATAAATGAATGAAAACTCATAGCATACTAACATAGCAGCGGCTTATTTTATCCCTAGGAAATATTTATAGTAACCTCATTTGGGGTAAATTATTGAAGCTTTTATTTAAACGAACTTAATAGCAGGAAAAAATTCAGTATCACTTAAATTGATCTAATCTTTTAATATCTATAAATGTGTGTTTTGGATAAATGAAAACATGAGAACTGTTAATTTGATGAATGTTAATTCGGTGAAAAGTTTCTAATCATTAAGGTCAGTTTTCTAAAGACTGAAGAAATGGATATCTGATCCATTAATTTAATTTATCTTAATGATGCTAATTGCCATATAAGCAATTCTCTTAATGGGATCAGTATCTGTCTTGTAAAGACAGGAAACAAAATTGAATTGGCTTTCTACAGTGTGACATGGAATTCATTCAATTAACCCCAGATTATTGAGCATTTATTATGTTCAAGACCAAATGCAGAATCTACAAAAGAGGAAGGTATTTCTAAGTAGTTTATATGGAAACAGATTGTTAAAACAATTGTAAAAAATAAATGCTTTAAGATTGCAGAGTAGATAGAAATTGCTATGGAGTAGGGCATCCAGGAAACTTCAGAGGATGATGGAAAGTGTTTAAAATGTGGCGATTTTATATACTTATACATATATTTCCAATATATGGGATATCAGATTCTCAGAGTTCACTTTCAGATGCAATTATAAAATCTTGATTTTGTATTTTAGATATGTTAATATCTTTAGATTTCTTTAAGCATCCAATTAATAAGATTAATTTCACTCTTTATTTGTTCATTTTGGGGCAAATTCTAGGCTTAATAATAAAAAGAAAGAAACTGTTAGATACCATTTACTCCCTAGACTCCCCTCAAGGAGAATTTTTCCATGATCAAATCAAGGCTAGATTTGGAAGGAGGAATATGTATCAGTGATGGGAGGTATTTCAGATAACTTAACTGAAGGGAGGAAACAATGCAGAGGTTCATTTTGTTGAGAGCACAACTTTAGGGAACACAGTCAAAGATAAAGTAAGAAAGGAAATTCAAATTTACATTTTGATAAGCCTTGAATCATAGTTTTAATTTGTTCTGATTAAAAATATCATTTTGAAGAAAGTATTGCAGTAATGAAAATAGTATTCTAGGAAGATTAACATGGAATTGGGCAGTATAATGGATTTGACATGGAGGAAATTAACATTAATTGAATTTCATTGTCCCAAGTTTAATGTTAGGTGTTTTTTCCATATGTTTACTCTTCCATTCAATAAACATTCATGGCCCCATAAGCACCAGGCACAAGGCTCAGAATTAGTGATGCAGTGGTGAGCCAAACAGGGGGTTACTCACCCTTATGGAGTTTAGAGATCAGTGAGAAGAGACAGGGGATGAATAACCAAATAATAAAATAATTTCTAGATTGTTCTAAGTGCTCTGAAAAACTGTTAACTGGTAATATGACAGAGTGGTGGTCGGCTAGAATTGGGACTTAGTGTGTAGTGGCTTGACACTTCCCCCTGGAAGGCAGCATCTCAGCTAGACATTCGAGGACAGGGTTTGCTGGGAGTCCTTGAGAAAAGCAGTTGAGGACAAAGAGTTGTGCGGGCTAATGGAGGCATGTGAGGCAGGGGAGGAAGAAGCAGGACAATACTTGTTGCCACCCAGATATGTTACTGGTAAGAACGTGGAATCAATTCAAATGATTGTCTGAGTTGACACAGCTCATACACTTGACTAAATCCAAACCTAGCTATTTTTGACAACAAAGATTTATATTAATAAGTGCATAATAACCAAGGGTATCATTTAGTTGCACATAATTTACTGTACACTAACGTTGAGCTCACATCAGTACACACTGGGACCATGTTATCGTTTAGGAGTTGTTTTCTTGCTTCAGTTTGCAGTTTTTCTCTAATTATGAATTGGAGGATTCCTTATCTAGCATGGCTATGTTCTGAGAGAGTCTGTATTTTCAGTATTAGCTTATACTATGAAGTGTATCATACCTACAAAACAGTATTAAAGGGTGAATGTGTGTGTGTGTTTGTGTGTGATGTGTAGTTTAATAAATCGTGGTAGAATCACCACTCAATACTGAGCTTAAGAGAGAACATTAAAATCAGGTTTATACTTAGCTATTTACATGTTCTCTTCCAATGGTCTGTAGGTTCATAAAAGACAAAGAAGGCTCATTACTCATCATTATAATCCCTGCTTTTTAAACAGGTATGACACATCATTTGTGTTTAATAAATACCCCTTGACTATAAGGTACATATAGATAATGCTGTATATGAGATACTTCTTTATAAAATTTTTAGGTTTTCATTCAAGTCTGTTCTCTTCTGCTCAAGTATCTATGTAAAAATAACTTTCTGCTGCAAGACAGCAATAGCGTATTTGTGAAAATCTATATGGAGTTCCCTTTGCTTTAGAAGCCAAGCATAAACTTATTTATATACCACATTTTATAATTAGAATTGCTATTCTTTTCTTTGTCATTTACGCATTCAATGATGTGTTTGAGTTCTTTGTGCAAAGATCTTACGCACGTCATAAGAAGTCAATGTATGCAAAGGATCATACAGTAATATGAGTTAACTATACACTTCTGGAAAAATAACCCAGGATTGGAAATAACAGGTAGATATTTTGGGTCCAGCTCCACAGATGTCATTTGATCTTTGTAAAATTACTAACTGGTTTTTAATTAGTCTTTATTCCTTCATCATTTCATTATTTGTCCTCTGTGCTCTCTTACACTTGTATGCCTAGTTTCTTTAGCAGATGGGCTCCAATATCAGAGAAGCAGCTAGAGACCTTGTATCTAAGGTAGGATTACGGTTCCATTTTAATGTTTGTATTCACTGATAAAAAACATCATCCATACAACAGGAAGATAAGATGGCTGACAGTACTAAGCTGCCTTCACTAAAGAATGCTGATGGCTGCATTTTTGGCAACCTGGGGCAAGTTTCATGATTAAAAAAAAGAAAAAAAGCACTCATATTTCCACAGGCAGTTTAAAAGACATCCTTTGGAATAAATTTAATGGTATATCATCATAACTTTTCACAATATAACTTAAGAGCTACCAAGATCTCTTTTTGTTGAAAATTCATCTGCGAGTTAATTCCTCATGCTTAATAGCTGAAACCTATTCATAACTAAAAGGTTGGTAATGCAGAGAGAGTCATTGTATAATATGTATAAATCCATCACTTTAGAAAATTATCTCAAAACCCATGAATGTATGTATATGGACTTTGGCAGGAAAACATTACATAAATATTCAACACATTATGCTAGATATTTATGTTTATAAATATACATTTCATATTTAATGAAATGAGTAGAAATATCAAGGGCTCTATTAACATCTTCATTCCAGCTAATAAAAAAAAACAAAACACAAATGTGCTACAGTAATTAACTGACTTACATTAATCTTATTTTTCGAGACTAAGGCTAGAAAATAATGCTTATATTTAGATACAACTGCAACATACGAAGGAGGCTGAACAATTGCTGTAGGAAACAAGGTTCCAAAAGAAAACTAGAATTCAAAGAAACCGTCTACTGGCTGAAGTTTAATAATCTTGTTAAGGAAATGACCAAAGCATGTAGCAGCCATTTTGTAGCAAGAACACCTTCCTGCTGATCTACTGACTCACTCCACTGGCATAAAGCAGTAGCTGGGCCTGTGATTCTCCCCCCTTCCCCCTGGATCTTTCCTAATTTTCTCTTGTTGGGGTTAATGTAGAGCATGAAATCAGCCGTAATACCTGACTTGCTAAAATGTAACACAGAGGCCACTGAGGGCAGGGAAGGTTTCAGAGAAGGGCATAAGCCTTTGGACTGGCCAGGCCTGCAGGACCACAGGGAGTTGCCTTCCCCAAAGCTTTCTCAGCCCAAACAGCTGCCCGGTGATCTAAGAGTTGTATGCACTGTCCCTTAGGCTAAGTTTAGCAGAACACTCAGATTAGCATATGCATCTTTCCCTTAAACAGATCCTCCTAGTTTCAGTCACATAACAGGATAAGGATTTGTGATTATCCTGAAGGACCATTAAAAGCGGAAGTAAGGAAGAGCAAAGGGCCTTCATCTCTAAGCCTTGACCCCCTTGCCTTCTCCTCTCTTTCACTGCAAATTTTGGGGTAATCTTTCATCCCTCGGTACAGGGATTGCTGACCATTCCCAGCATTCTCTGACTCCTGGACTAGGTAACCAAAGGACATTTGTCAACACCAAGAAATTAACAAGAGTACATACATTACTATTAACTAAACTACAGACTTTATTCAGATGTTAAGAGCTTTCTCTCCCCACTATTTTGTTTTCCAAAAGACAATCCAGGACGCCACATTACATTCAGTCATCATGCACCTCAGTCTCCTATCTCCAAAGGTAATTAGACTTTTGTTTTTTTCTTTTATTTTTCCATGACCTTGACAGTTTTGAAAAGCCCCAGTCATGCATTTCTTTACATGTATGTCTCTAAAACAATCCTCAGTTTAGATTCAATTGACTTTCTTTTTCATGATGAGATTGGAGTTATGGGTTTTCAAGAACACCAGAGACCTACCTTATCCTCAGGTCATAAAAGGGGTATATGATATCTACACAACTTATTACTTGGTTAAGGTATTCTGCCAGGTGTCCCCCCTTTAGTTACTATTTTTCCTTTCTATAGTCTAATATTTTAAAAACTTGCTTTTAAAAAAAGTGTTCTGAATTTTTTTAATTGTTTTAAACACTTTTTTCTTTCATAACTGAACTGGATACTTTTTAACTTTTTCAGAATTAGATGTCATTTTTCAATAAATATATCAAAATGCTGGTTTAAATAAAACTAAATTAAAAACCTAAGTATAAAAAATTTCCATAAAGTAACCACATATCTGATTAATATTAACTGAGAGAAAGAAACCATACAAGGACACTGGGTGATAGGAGGAAAGGAAGAAGAGAAAAAAAAGAAGGAAGGGAGGAAAACAAATGAGGAAAAAAAGGCTCTTCCCAGTTTATAATAATGTACTCAATGGTCAACATGTATTACTATTTATTCAGACAATCAATCATTTTCTAGACATTTACTTACGGCCTATTCTTTAATAGATACATAGATAGTAAAATCAACATTATATAAGTTATGTGCCCTCAAAAAATGCATGTACTAAGAAATTTGTCTGTAAACATCAAAAACATCCTGGAAAATGGTCAAATGACTCTCATTTTTCTGCTCTCCACCTTGCACACACACACACACACACACACACACACACACACACACACTGTACCCCACACAATGCACACATCCATATTCAATGACATGATAATACAGATGTCCCTGAAGAGGTGGTCAGAATCTATGTAGTGACTACAATGGTTCATCACGCATATCCCCACTTTTAGGAACAAAGTACTCATTAACCCAGCTGTCTGTTGAAAATATTGCCTGCTGACCCTAGATACTGCCTTTCCCCAGGGTTACCATCCTCCTTAAGGGCAGTCTACAGTCAATGATCACATAAAGTCAAGATAACCACTAGCGGACTAAGTTCCATGAGGGGGCCTTGAGGAATCTCACTTTCCAGTGTGATAAGGAATTGCCTGGTGGGTTGGGCACCAACATCTTTGAGAAGTTCAATGGTAGCTTGTATTTGTTGGCTGGGGTTTTTGGTGAATGATACTATTATAAAACTGTGCTCTGTTAGCACTAGTGATGATGGGGTCCCAAATAATAGAGACTAGGTGGCAGGTTCGTTGTTTTAAATAATAGAGACTAGGTGGCAGGTTCATGACGGGGTCCCAAATAGTAAAGACTAGGTGACAGAATTGTGTCAATGAATGGCAAACTTGGAGTGGAAGCTAGTGGAGTCTGATTGTCAGAGAATGATGGAGATGCTTAATAGAGTATGGGTCTCTAGGAAGATTTAGATAGGCAGCTAAAAAGGATACTGCTCAATCTATGCAATCAAAAAATCAGGAAAAAAAATGATCAGAAGTGGCACTGTTGTGGGAAGCCGCAGGCTGGCTGCTAATGGAACCCA
>CM052895.1:113166944-113244476 GCA_028534135.1 Potos flavus | reverse complement strand
CACATTTTTTAAAGTACCTATATAATTAGAGAAAATTGTCTAATATCATTATTTAAAATTATAAATAGCCAGAGGAATGTGTGTTTACATGAACAGTTTTATTAGTAATACTTAAACTCTCTGAGTTTCAATTTCTTCTCAGAGAATATATAACGACACTTACTAAGGCCAGTAGAAAGCCATAGATAAACATTTGTTCTTTTTCATGCATCAGATATACATAGCACTTGGGAGACACTGGATCAGTTAATTTAAATTTAATCACACACTTATGTAAATTAAGTAACTAACTATACGAAAACATCTTAGCAGGGTATCAATTCAAGTAGCTACATGAAAATTGCTGGACCCCATGTTATTCCACCTTTCGTTCCATCTTTTGGTATATCTGATTTTATTGACACCATGTCAACACTATACTCAAAAAATTCCAAGCCATCCCAGTTCCTACTAGGTGAGATTTTTTGGATTGGATTACTTTCACCTTCTATCAAAACCATTGGTACTCCTTTGTAGGGTTCCTGAGAAAAGAAACTATATCACACAAATCAAAAGTACATGCCACATGGCCAAAGAGAGAAGAGTTTAATATAAGAAACTTAGTAATTTATCTTCGTAGCCATGTAATTGTTCTGCTCAAATAAGAATGAAATATCACCACCAAAGTTGATATAACTTTTGGCTGCCTTACAACTTTTAGATGGATACTTAGATCTCATGGTCCAATATATTGACCTGAAATATTAAATCTGTCAAAACACACTAACTGAATTCAACTGAATTGATATGCTCCTTTAGTTCATACTACACAGTGTAACAGTAAACTTTATCATTCACCATTTTATAGTCCTGCAAGTCCCTTAATCCTCACCCCATAGTTAATCTTTTGATTTTTTTTTTTTTTTAGGAAAAAAAATGGTAGAAAAAAAGGCTATTTGTAGCAGTTATTTATCTCAAATCACATCAAGATCTGAAAGCAAATTTCCATGAATTAGTAATATTTATGGAGTTTCTGTGAGACAATTTGTCCAAAAGTGTGTTGACTTGCTGTGAAAGTTGCTATTAAAAAACACAGCAGGACATGTCCATTTTAATAGCCTCAAATGCAGTGATGGAGCTCTGGGTAGGCCTCACCATGACCTATCACATCTGCCCTAAGAGAAATAAGAGGAGTCAGAATAAATATCACCTTGTGGTAAATTTCTTCCACATGCATTATGAAAAAAAGGTTGGGTCGAGATCTGCTCAGACATATAAAACAAAGAGACAAGAGCACCTAAACCGAGAACCAAAACAATGTGGTTAATACATAAATATTATGCAATAATCCTAGAGTAGTCTGCAGGCATAGTGTACATGTCCTAAAAGTTTTGCTTTATTGCTAATATTAAAAATAAGTACTAGGAACATCCCTGTGCTTATATAGTATTATAATGGTTCTCAGTAAGTCAAATGCTTCCAGCTTATTAGTACTGGACTTGGTCAATGAACTTAAATAACCCAATACAATTTTTCCTTGAGTGAGAAAATGACTCACACACACATACACACAGACACACACACACACACACACACACACACACACACACACACACACACACAGAGGTATGTACTGTGCTATATATATCTTGTGCCTATTAGACAATTTCACATTCATGGGAAAATCAATAAGTCTGTCTGCACCTTTCTTTATGAAAATAAAGGCCATCATTTTCAATTACTCTTCTATGTGCTCACTAAATATAGAGAAAAGTCAAAAGTTTAGTTTAAATATCATTGGGGAATAAGTAAATATGATATTATGTGCCTCCAAAGAATCATTGAAATGATCCAAAAAAAGACATGGGGATAAACAAAAGATTTTATTCTTTATTTCCACACTGCAGTTATCAACATGGATTCTTTTGTCTATCAACACTGACACTAAGCTCTCAAGATTGTATCGTTAAGCATTATGATCTATGGGTCTTATAAGTGCCCAGTGCTGTGGGTGAGTGCAAGCACTTTGAATTTCAACCTCATGTGTTTCCTTTATAGGTCTGTGGATATTGCCTCCGAGATCTAGTTATATTTCCCAGTATGTCAGCATTCAGTGTAAATTCACTCAGTAGTCAGCAGGTTGCAATTGTTGGGAATAGGGTTCTAAGAACCCACATAGAGAAAGATGAAGTTTCCTGTTCAGAGGGCCATGTGAGCAATAAGAAAGTCTTCTGGTTCCAGCTCAGGGTTATTGTCTTTGACCATCAAGCAGTGGGCCGTGGAAACTTCAAGCGGACAGCACTAACAAAGCAACAAAATATCTCAAAGGAGATTTGCCTTGAGTTTCATTGAATATGACCAGACAATGTGAAAACAGAGCAAACTGTCTTCCATCCTGCCATATGCCACAATATAACGTAGCAGTATTTACCAGATTAACATATATGTGCAAGTGTAATGGAAAAATTCATATCTTATAATAGTGAATTTGTCTTCCTTTTGGTTAGAACAAAGCAAAATTCTCTCTGTGTTTGTCTCTGTCTCTCTCTCATTCTCTCTCTCTCTTTTTTTCCCCAAGCTGAATATATGATAACTTGTTTTTTAAAAATATTTAACATAGGACATGAAAGCTCACTTACTACTTTTACTGTTATTTTTATTTATCACATCAAAGAAAAATAAAATTAGCATCAACGATAGTAAAATCACCCATATCCCCTCTCCTAATCCAAATTTCATTATATATTAACCTCCATATGTAAGCAAATATATTTTACATAAATGTAATAATGGCAACTATAGAATAATCAGTACCTGCTTTTATCTGCTATGCAGAATAGACAATAAATACCTATTTTGTCCCCAAGTTCTATGTATTGCTAATATGATTTCAAAACCACAAGTGTGCTAATTTTATAACTATTGAATTCCAAAGGGTAAAAAAGTCTCCCAAATGCCTAGTATAAAGTATATACATCATCATGGCTACCATGAAAATGTGGAAGTTTCAACTCTAAAAGGGAAGTAATTGGATTCAAAGCCCTGCCCAAACACTTCCCAACTAAATTAAACTGGATCAGTCATTTAACTTCTTTTAAGTCTTAGGTTCTTTATCTGTAAACTGAAGATAACATTATTTTTCATTTATGGCATTATTTATTTACCACATAATGGTTATTTGTTTCATGGAAAAATGCTGAGGAAATGTTATCTGTACGGCACTTAAGAAATAAACAGAATTCAAAATAGCCGTTGTGCTGTTATAATTAAAAATTGGTGTTGATATTGAAGTAGTATGAAAAGAGACGTCTGGTTTCCTTCCCCTCACCTGTAATGATACGGCATCACTGAAATTGATAATGATTAACCCAAAGAGACTTGGCTAAGAAAATTTTGAATCGAGTGCCCTATTTTTATTTTTTGAGAGAGAGCACACATATGGCGGGGTGGGGACCGACAGAGGAAGAGGGAGAGAGAATCTTAAAAAGCAGGCACCATGCCCAGAGCAGAGCCCTACACGAGGCCCGATTTCAAAACTCTGAGATCACAACCTAAGCTAAAATCAAGACTTGTGCCACCCAGGAACCTCTAAAGTGTCCTATTTTTAAAAGTGCAATAATCAAATGAAAGAGTATTTTTAATAAGTGATTTTGGAATTAATTTTGTAAACAATTAACTGAGGAAAGGAAATACGACTTTTTCAATTAATTTTGATTTCTTTTCCATTTCTCCCTGTGGACTTCTTTCCATTTATGATATGTCAAAGAAATACAGTCATAGATTTGTCTCTGTTTCCTAACATAATGTGCTTCTCTTCCCCGGGCACCTTCTCTATTTCTCTCTGATCCTTGAATTGTTAAAGCTGTCAAAAAATGAGTACTTTGCATTGGATCTTATGATACTCAAAATTTTATAAGCTTTACTTACAATTACAAACTGTACAGTTCAGAGAGCTATTGGAAAGTGTAATCTAAAACAAATTATCACTAAGGGGTGCATTCAGCAAAACAGCAGAATAGGTTTCCTTTCCACAAAAACTATCTTCTCCACAAAAATATCAGTTTAGATAATCACTCACCAAGGAGAGTGCCTCTGTGAAGTCCAGAAGTCAAGCAGAGAAGTCCCAGCTCACCACTGAAGCAAAAAGACAAAAATAACAACAAAAAACAAAACAAGATCAGCTGCATTGACGGTAAGGGAGTTTCACTTTACCCACATCACCCGTCCTCCAAGGTGGGAAGCTCTGTGCCAGGAGAACTTCTGAGCCTACAATGTCTCCTTCAGGAGAAAATGAGAGCGTATCAGTGAGACCTGCCTTCCTCAGCTGTGTGAGATGCTGCCAAAGAGCCCCATTTCTTTCTCCCCCTCCCAGAATGCTGCAGGTGTGCTGCATGACTGCGTAGGTCAGGGAGGCGATGGGGCAGCAGTAGCCCAGGGCTCTCAGCGGGCATCAGAGGATAAGCAGACCCTACTAATCCCTTCAGGAATCCCAACAGGAAGCCCACCGATGAGCCTCTTGGTATGCCTCACCTGCGGATCCCTCCAACTAGCACATGGCACCCCAACACTTCTCACACCTCACCTGCACACACCCTCGCACAGTTGCTGGCTCTTTTTGTGCACTCCCAGGAGGCGAGTGTGCGTGTGCAGACAACACCTGAGTGCACAGAGAAAGCCTGCCGGACTCAGCAAGAGTGGGAGAAAGCATGCAAGCTTGAGCTTTCAGCAGCGCTCTGGGAGAAATGAACAGGAGGCTGTCAGCATGTGGCCTAACTTTGCATGATTGAGAGAAAGCATACAATCCTCCAAGAAGCACCCTCACGAGGAAACAAGAAGTTCAGAGAGGGCCATATCCCTAGAAAACTTCTGGGAAAGCTTCGGGATCTTCAGCAAGGCTGATAGAAGGTATTTCTCTCCCAAAGCCAGTTAGAAAAACTGGAGAACATGACTGCTTATTCATATGTGAAGACCAATGAAAGATTGCAAAGAATATGAAAAATCAAGGAAACATGACACCGTCAAAGGAACACAATAATTTCCCAGTAACCAACTCCAAAGAAACGGGCATCTGCAATTTGCCCAATGAAGAATTCGAAATGGTTGTCTTCAGTAAGCTCAGTAAGCTCCAAGAAAACAAAGAGATTTCAATGAAATCAGACAGATGAATACATAAAGATGATACCACATTTATATATGTCATGTATATAGTGAAATATGACTCAGCCATGAGAGCGGGAAATCCTGCTATTTGCAGTAACATGGATGGAGGTGGAGGACATCAGGCTAAGGACAATTAGAGTAGCGGTTACCAGGGCTGGGAGGATGTGGGAGATGGGAAGACTTGGGGCATCTAATATACACATAGTGACTACAGCATATAACACAGTGTTGTGTACTTGAAATTTGCTAAGCAAGTAGATCTTAAGTGTTCTCACCACAGACGCACAAAATGGTAATTGTGTGAGATGACAGATGTGTTAATTTGCCTGGCTGTGGTCATCATTTCCAGAAGTATACACATGTACACTTTAAATATATTTTATTTGTAAATTATACCTCAATAAAGCTGAAAAAACACTAAAATATCATTAAATATACAATAAATAAATATACCCAAATAATTTTATTTTTATAAATACTAGATTTAAAATAAAATTATGATTTATCTTTTTTATATTGGAATAAATTTTAATTTTAATAAAATTAAAACCTCTTGGAGACCTTTTTTTATTTCTATATCCAAGTTCATCTTATGAATTTATTGATATACCATTTTGGGACTTATCACTTCCACATTATTTCACTAAGTAAAATCTCTTAAACGAGAGTTCTATACATCACAAAGAGGTTGTTTAAAGCTTGAAACAAAGGTGTTCAAAGCACCTACCTTGCTTAACGGCAAAAAAATGAAACAAAATTTGAAAGACAAATATACACTGCAACAATCAACTATACATTCTTCTTGGTTTAGTAGATTATTATTTATTTATTTTATATAGCAGACACTAAGGAGAGATGTTGGAATGTTAATATCAAGTAACTGAATACCTTGTTTTTCAGTTTTCTTGCATCTTTAGAGCAGTCTACATAAAAATAAATAGCATGATTTTAAGTAATGCAATAAAGAGTGACTCAGATATTTTATGTATCTAGAGGTTTTTGCTCCTTTTTGAGCCATAAACAAAAATTTAATCTTCAAAAGCTCTCTTGTAGAAAATAATACTGTCTTAAGAAATCAAACAATATATTTTAATACAATATTTGATTTGGCTTGGAATACATAATTCATAAGTTAAAAAATCAGGTCACAATTATGGGGATACATACACATGTAAAGAGAGATATTTCATATATCTATACATTAACCTAAATTAGCAAATACTCTTATAGGAGTTTTATCCAGAACCAATATTGAATATGGATTTAGGAATTGTGCGTCTGTAGCCTCAATTCTGTTTTTTAACTATGATTAAAAAAATAGTGTTAATGCTCTGCTACAAACTTCTTCTACCCAGGAACACTGAAGCATATCTTTTACAGAAGACATATCCATCCTTACTTCTATGAATTTTGACAAAATAGAGTCTCTTCAAAGAAACAGATGGTGAATGAATGGCACTATAGTTACATTCAAAATTACGTGGACTCTCCTATCTATATGAGATCTAGCAAGAAAACAAGGGGCTGGTGGTATGAGATAATTACTTCAAATTGTGGACTTTAGGGCAAATCCAGAACTGGAAACTACATCACCTCACAGAAAGTTTAGTGATCTACTGAAATTCAATATATTTTTTCTTTTTTTTAATAAAACAAAAATATATTGTTTTGTGAAAAAAATATGAAAGACATCTGTCATGAAGATCCAAAGGTAATCCCTTACTATCTTGATATACGTATGCTATAGCTTTGTTTTCCCTCCTTCCCTTCCTTATTTCCACCTTCCTTCTTTCCTGCCTGCATGCCTTTGTCTGTGCCGACATCTCTCCTCCGCACCTTATATCCTTCCGTCTGTCTGCTTGTTACTTACCTATTGTCCTTTAGTCCCACATCTGCCCTTGTGTATTATACCCTGCATTTTTGGGACTGGAATCTGGCTGGTGGCTTCCTACTGACTCCTGACAATAAGCAGCACTGGCAGATCAAACAGCAAAAGGAAGAGAGGGGATACCATCTTCTGATTCTGACATGTGACAGTCACCGTCAACACCAGACTTTGCTGACACCACACTATGGGGAGCAAAGAAAGAGGGAGTTGTATCTGGCCTTTTTGATGGTTCTATCTCATCAGTGGATCCTATCAGTGGATCCAGAACCTACTGTAACAATATCTCCTAACAGCACAGCTCTAGATGCAGCTCTGCAGACCCCGCGACAAGAGCATTCGCAGTTTCTCATCACGGGGCATCACCCTTGCTTCCTGTCTGTCTTTCCAGCACCCCTCTCGTCCGTCCGTTCCATCCCTCTCCCTTCTTCTCTTCTATCCTTCTAGCACTTTGTCAACATTCTTCCGTAATAAATTATCTCACTTTTTGAGGTAATGTCTACACTTATTTCTCCTTCCCTCACTAGGCTTTATCTATCTACCATTTATCTATCTACTGTTAAAAATACACTGAGGCATATTTTTAAAAATAAGAGTTTATTTAGGCAACATTGATTTGAATTGGAGAGGAACCAATCTAGCAGATAAAAAGGAGCTCCAAGGAGATGTATAAAATGAAAGAGCCAGAAGAGAATAGGAACAAAGAAGTTATGGTAGACATAAAAGCAGGTTGATTATTGAAAAGTTATTTTCCCTTCAAGGAATGGCAGGGATTTATCAGGCAGATTTAGTAACTAGTGCTGATCAAGAGAATCCTAATTGACTGGTTTAAGATTCCATTTCTAGGAGAGCAAAAACTATTTAGGGCCAGTTGTCTTTTTTTTTTTTTTTCAGTTGTCTTTTAACAATATGTATCATCTATCTGTCTATCACATACATCATCTCCTTATATATTACTTTATATTTCATATGAAACATAAATATGTGTAATGTTATATAAATGTGTATGTTCCCATAACAATATAGTGTGGCTATTTTTACATATTAATAGGTATTCTCTGAAAATGCATTTATAATAATTTACTTGGCCAATCTTCTATAACTGAACATTGAGCTGCTTCTAAGGTATTCTTATAGACAATATTACAATTGTATAGATAATGTTTGCAAATATACTTATTAATTGTTAATGTCCTAAAGTGGGAATTACAAAAGGCATTTTTGAACACTTTTGTTATATATTGACATTTTTTCCTACAGATGGTTATATCAAACGTACTCTTCCTCCTGAATTAGAATTAGGAGGAATTCACTAATTCCTAGTGAATTAGAATACCTATTTCCCTCATACACACGTCTCAAATATTATTCTTTATTTTATTCTGACACTCCATTAGTAAAAAATGTCATTGTTTTGATCTCCAATGAGATATATGTCATTTATAATTCTTTTTTTTAAAAAAAAGGGGCCCATGATGATTATCGCTCATTAATTTACTGAAATGTCTGCTTTATTTTTCTTCTTTAAAATGCTAAATTTCTTTCCAAAAGCACACACTAAACTTTATTTTCCATAAATGTTGATTTTTTTATTTCTATTTTGTGTTTCCTTTTATTTAGTTTGTGTGTATGTTTTCTTTTATTTAAAAAAATCACTATTGGTGAATATAAAAGGTATTTTAAGTATAATTTTTAAACTATATATTTATATTATCTTTTGTAAAAATAATTTTTGTCTCTGTTTATCAGGCTTAAAAGACCTTTCCCAATATATGTTTACAAGGATCTCCAAATATATTTTCTTCTGATTAATACCACTATTCATCTATTTCCTAAAATCAGAAGTCAGGGGTTCATATTTGATAAATTGTTTTCCTTAGTTATATACCAATTTCTGTTGATTCCACCTCCAAAATGTTTCCCAAATCTACCCACATGTCATATCTACTGCCATCACTCTCCTCCCCATTATTTTCCATCCCCAGAAATAACACAGTAGCTACTGACCTGTTCTTTCCAGTTCCATCCTTGCTTCCTAATCAATTACCCACAATCTGAGTCATCATTTTACAAATATAAATAGAATCCTCTAATCCTTTCCTAAAATCCTCTAATAATTTGTCTTTTCTTAGAAGTAAGCCTAAAACCTCCCCATGCTTGACCAGAGCCCCACCTCCCTAACCTGATTTGATGACTGAAGACACAGCCTTCAGTCATTAGCTTCCTAACACACTGGCGTTCTGCTACTTCTCAGAAAGCACTAAGCTCTTTGCCACATTGGGACTTCCCTCTTCGTGTCTCCCTTGGTGACATCCTTCGCTGCCTCTTCAAGTCAGTTATGTCACCACCTACACTTCTCCACTCAGCCTTTAACAGCCTGCTTTTCTCTATTTCATCAAACCTATTTATTTCCTTCGTAAAAACTTGTTTAATGAATCCTTTCTTTTCTATGTGTATTCTGTATCTCCCTCATAAGAATGTAAATACAATGTAAGATTGATGAAAGAAGAAATCCTGACTAGGTTGTTCACTATGGTATTATAATCCTATCACAACATCTGACATAAAGTAGATGATCAGTAAATGAGTATTTGCCTAAAAAAGGCAAAAAAAATGAATTTTCATTCTTCAAATGAAGAATCTGAAGCTTAGAGAATCGGCTTTTAATTTTTTTTCTTTTTTTTTCAAGATTTGTTTTAGAGAGAGAGAGAGGGCATGTAGTGGGGGAAGCACAGAGGAGGAGGGAATTAATCTCAAGCAGACTCCCTGCTGAGCACAGAGCCCAACTCGGAGATCTATCCCACAACCCTCAGATCACAACCAATGGAACCACCAGGCACCCCTAAAAATTTGTTTTCAGTGTTAAGCCATCATTTTCTCACTACCTTAGCATGTGTGTGTGTTTTAATAGTTCAGCGATTATTGCAAAGAAAACAGATATCCCCTATAGTTTTAGAAGACATATCTTTTTAGCCTAGATATCATTTAAGGGGCTTGTCTATGGGATTTAGATACAGTCAGTCATGAGTATGTATGGCTTTGTAAGTCATATATTAATGACTTTGAGCTTCATACTAAGGATTATGAGAAATCACCAAGGTCTTTTGTTGGAAAGCAATTTAATTGGATTCACATATATATATCCCCACCTTGTGGGAATTTGGACTTGATGACCTCTGAGATTTATTCTGAAACTATGTTCCATGATTCTGTGACTTAACATTTTAAAGGCAACCTTTCTAATATTCAACTAGGGCAAATTAGCAACAAAGACTTTTTTGTATATAATCTGGTGTAATCCTATGTTTGTAGGCAAAAAGCATGAGTCCTAAACATTTTATGAAATTGTTTCATTAGAATTTATTTTAATCTTACTAACATGTCTAAAATATGGCAAGGTTCTGTCAGAGACTTTGAGAGAATAATTTTAAGACCTAATCTGTTAAGCATCTTGCACCACATGATAAAGAAACAGACCACATAATTTTGCTGTTTTTAGACCCTATGTGTGTGAACACTACATCTACCTTCATATTAGATTATACACAAAGAAAAATATACAATTAGTACATAGAACATTTATACTTAAGAAAAATAAACTAAATTCTTCCCTCTTCCAGGTCTTGCTGTAGATGGCTTTTTGTTTGTTTGTTTTCCCATTTATGGCATCTCATATCAAAGAGGTCTTTTGGAACTCTCTTATCCAAAAATAACCGTACTCTCCATATGTCCCCCTCTATCATATTACTCAGTTTTATTATGTCTGTGGAACTATTTTCTCTTTGAAGGTATTTGTTTATTATCTTCCCCCCTTTGTCTGCATGTTAATGCCATGAGAGCACTGACCTCATCTGTTTTGTTTCCTTCATATAGTCCCAATGATAGAGTAGTTGTTTGCTGACAAAAACAAACTGTTAAACAAATGAAAGACCGATTGAATAAAGTTAAGTTATAAGAATCATATTTCAAATCTAAGTTTTGCTAATTTTAACAAATTATGGGGCTTTGATCAAATCACTTAACCACAGGGGCTTTGGGTCCCCTACTTATCTAAAGGAAAAATTCCCTCACAGTATTGTTTTAGTGCTAGAATGAAATAGTGAGTGTGAAAATACTTGCAAACTGTAACAAATAAATTAAAATCTACGAGATCACTATTGGTATCTTGCTGAAGAAAAATCATTTATCATCAAGGATATTTCAGAGGTAACTTGAACTCAATTAAAAATGTAAGTACTCTAATCACTTATAAACAAAGTATGTAAGAAAGGTTAATTTAAATGCACTTTACCTATCAAATTTGACTGCTTCACAATGAAGCCGAACATCTCTATTGACAAAATAAATTTAATTTTAAACTATCAAACCAAAAATTGAAATTGGCACCTGGAGACAATGATATCATTGATACTTGTTATGCTCGTTATTTAAAACCATCACATTTTGAAGAAATTAATTTTGCCAAATAAGTGTTTATGAAAATCCTTAAAAATGGACTCAGCATATATGTTGCTTCCCCCAAATGTCTTCTATTTGCAAATCAAAAAATTTTCACTTAAGAGAAATTTTTTCTTGGATATACAATCTCCTTTCATCCTTGAAACCTTAAGATGCACACACTTCATCTGAAGAGATTATAGTTGGTAAAACTCACACAACATATTTTTTTATAATTATCACTCAATCCACATTTTAAGTATGATAAATTTTGAAGATATAAAAAGTGGGATTTATGTTTAAATCTCAAAGATATTTTCTAAGAAGCAATTTCATTCAATAAAAACACAAGGATATTAATGCCAAGACCAAATGCCAGTTTCATGTATTAATATGTATATTATATATGCCTCAAATTCAGGTATATATGCATGAAGTAAGCATAGCTTGCCTCTAGAGCTACCAATAATTGATAATTCCAGCATAAGCAATCTTATTTACTCAAATGAATGCATCTAGAGGCTTTAATTTTCCATGTTTGTGCTTAAAGCATTACACTATGTGGATTTAACTGGCATAAGTTAATATTTTTATCTTTATTCAGCTGAGAAATCTAAGGAAAGTGTTCCCTAACAATCATAAATCAATAGCAGAGAGGAGCCTGTGCCAACTACTCCTTGTCCTGTGGTCAGCTTGGTTTTGTTTCCTCTAATGTCTAGCAACAGAAGCCATGATATGGGAGGGAAAGCATTCTGACTACATAAACAGACTGAGTCTGTGGTATGATCCTCCTCTTCCTAAGACAGGCCATGAATTCCTATAATCCTTTGTCTCAGCCACCAAGTGTTAATTATTGTACTATTTCTTGAGAGCCTACTGTATACAAGATGACATATTAAGCACTGAAGAAGATTCAAATTTAAATAAAATACTCTCCCTGAATTTAAATTACTTGTGATAAAATAAGTGCAACCCATATGTCCTGTTGAACAAAATGTGTAAGAAGGAGTTCAATAGGCTACCAAAAAAAAAAAAAATGTACTAGGAATAAGAGAAAGGTCAAGTGAACTCTAAAGAAGGGGTCATATGCACTAAGAATGCCCTCTTCTCAAAATCTCTTCTTTCTTTTATTCTTCCTATATTACAAATTCTACACCTAATAGCAATAGCAATGCTAGATCTTTACATGCTCTCTTGCCTAATCTTTACACCACTCTGAGGAAGTAAAAGATAGTAAGGCCATTTACCAATAATTGAACTCTCACTCAACATTGTTACAGTACTAATTAAGGTCACACTGCTGGTGTCAGGGTCAGAACTCTAACCCAGAACTGTGTGATTCCAAAGCAGAATCTTTCATTCACCTTGCTATAATGGTGTTCACACTTCATTTTGAAGGAAGAAGGGAAACTGTTTTGCAGGATTGTACAAAGGGCATTTGACCCTGAGGGAACACAGGGTACAAATAAAGGTGCTGAGTTGTGAGCTTTCATGGTGTCATGAAAGGACAGATTATTTGAATGAGGCTGGAGGGGTTGTACCTGGGAAGAGCAGTAGAAAATGAAACTGAAAAGACTTGGAACCAGATCATAGAGCATCTTTCTGAGGAAGTAGAATTTCATTTTTTAAAAACTGTGGTGTCATTATTTTTCTTCAGCAGACGATAACATTATTTTATATGCAATATAGTAAGGATAGTTCAATGTATGACATTTAAGAGGCATCAAATAAATGTCTAATAAATCAAATAATGAGATGGAGTAAAGGATCTATTACAGTCTTTAGGAAGATAGGAAGCAAGTTCGTAAACTATGGCAGTAGAAAGAGCATTAGATTCATTAGATTAGGAGTAGAGGAACTTGGTTTAAACCTACCTTAGCCATTAACTAACTCAGAGATACGTATTTTTTTTCCCTCTGCAAAGCCTCAGAGTTCTCTTTTGAACTCATATAAATAATAGGGAAATTAATAATCTCTAAATTTATATGGCTTTGATCTAGTAAAAGGAAATGGTACATATTTCTTTTTAAATAAAATAATTGAAGCATAACCATATCAGATCTTTTTTGTATATAGCATATATTTGTCACAAAGGGCAAATGATTTCTATGAGAGAGGCTGTAATATCATTAATGTAAATGATAAATATAAGTGAGGAATAGTTCTGTGAAAACAATGAGCTCAAGTTGGGGTATGAGTGGTGGATTAAAGCAGACTCATTGAAAATGGCCTATGAACAGCCACACCGCAAAGCAGGAACACAGGCAAATAAGTCAGACTGGCGGGATGGTCTAAGGAAGCATATACAGAGGTGCTAGCTGAAGCCTCACGAGAAGGCTAATAAAATCCAGAGAAAGCCCTTGGAATGGAAGGAAGGAATCTGTGGCAAAATACATTTAAAGAAAATGTATTTTCAAAAAATATCAATGGAGTGGACTGCAAAACAAGGCAATTGTAGAGAAGGGAGAAAAGGTGGAGTGCAATAGAAGCAGATATAAGAATGTGCACCTTCACAGAAATCGAGAAAAAAAAAAAATCATACTAAATATAACCTCTGTACTACGGTGTCATGTGCAGTAGGAACGTATTTCACAATGACATCCAAAAAACAGGCATTAGTATTTTTTTTAAGAAGGAGGTCATTATTGACCTTCGATATAGTTTCATTTGGTGAAGGGTCTTAAGACTAAGAATAATGAGTTAAAGAGTTTTAGAAGGAAAAACTGAACATGGTGCAAGTATTTCAATATTATTTGGAGATGAAGGAAAGAAGAAAATCTGTAAGTGTGTAAGCCAGATCAAAGAAAGACATTTTAAAACTAATGTAAGCTGCTTAGAAATCCTACACTGCATAGCAAGTCATTTTGCATGTGTTGAGTATTTAAAATATATATTAAGTTGAACCAAATAATATCTTGTTGGACAAAAAGGTGAAAATAAAACAACATTATTTTGAAAGATCCTGAAAATAGAAAAAGTTAAGAATAAGTAATGGAGAAGGCCAAGAGGAGGGAAAAAGAGGAAGGGTATCATCAAGAAAACTGTACAAAAGGAACTGGGACATAACACTAAAAAAGGAGGAAAAAACAAAACAGGTAAATAGGCTCATTAATTTTAGGTACACAAGGATTGAGTGACCGTAAAGGTAACGTGAGGTCAAAGAATGTCTTCTCAGATGGCCTATCTTTTATATATACATACAATTATATACATAGATAGTTGACCAAATTGGGTAGTGAGGATGAGAACATTGAGTGGCCAGGAGGTAATGGTTTAGAAGTTTCTGAGAAAGACTGGACATTTATACACATCATGGAAAGCTGAGCCTAGTTTGGACAGCATAAAATTCTAATGATTAAACACAGGGACTCTTCACATATCTTGGCCCTCTTCAGCTAGGCTTGTGAAACCTAGGAAAAGGAGAATACAAAAGGGGTAATACATGGTCGACATGTGATCAATATTCAATTTCTTTCCCCTTGCTTCTGTAGGTATAATGCGCATTCAAAGCACATAGTGCTAAAGTAAATCATAGATAAATGTATTTGGACATCCAGGAACCTAGGAGACCAGATTGCTGGAAGAGTTACCTGCATAATAGTGAAGTTTCCCAGAATGGAGACTGGTGTGGGGTTTCTAACTTTACTGCAAGTGGATTTCTTGTTTAAATTGTAGATCGTTTGAACTTAAAGCTTTGTGACCATTGAAGGATTGTGCTCGAAAGCATGACCAGTGCCTATAAAGTGATGGGATGAGAAAGCAGAGGAAACAAAAAGGGGACTGAGGTCGTCGATAGGTCCTCTCAGTATTTGGGAGATAACACTTATTCGTTAGCAATACTCCCAGGGACGGGGGAGAACATCCCAGGGTGTGATGAGAGATGGCCCCATGGAAGTGGACCCTAGGCAACAGGGGACACCAGAAGGGCAAAGATTATAATAGCTGAGTTTGACAGAAGCTGCAGAGCAACATGATCTCAGGGACTGTGTGTGTTTAGATCCTGAATCTTTCCACAGTAATTAGTAGGAATTGAAACTTAGAGGTCCTGACTTAATGTTCAGGTATCATATCAGTAAATACCACAAACGTACTCTTTCTCTGACCCGAGGGGGGGGGAATCTCTCATTACTTTGTAGTCATACTTTGCACTAAAAATTCCCTAAAAAGAATATTTTTCATGTCTCACCCTTAGATGACATATATATAAGTTAAAGTTTGATGTATTACATGATATGATAACATCACTGAGAAAAACAAAGGGATTTAAATTCATTATTAGTCCTTGGAAGACTACTCAAAGACACACACAGAATAGATATTATTTATTCCAGAAAAAACAGGCACTGAGGAGATAGCTACCTATCTAAAGCCAATTTAAAAAAAAAAAAGCTAAAGGCTATATTGTCGATGGTTTTATATTGTACCTGACATGGCTCAGAAAAAAAAAAAAAAAAAAGAATCAAAAGAGGCAGATTCATGCTTTCCAGGCATGCCCCAGGAATGGAGTATTCTCTTTTTATGTTAATCCACTCCCTTTGAGCCAAAAGCTGACAGTGCACAGACAACAAAGGGCCTGCTAGGTTTGCTGTCCAAAAATACTCACCACAATTTGTCAGGCTTCACATTAAACATGGCTTTTTACACATCGCTGGCCTCTAAACATAAAAGATCCTGTTGGTTTCCCTAATTAAATACAGTGAGATCAAAGGTTCACCAATGTCTATCTGACTATCTCACAGTATTCCAGAACTGAAAGCAAATGAGAAGTGTAAGAAAAATGTGTCAGAGGTTCCAGAGATTTAGCTTTCTTTTGGCTTCTTTACCTTTTTAAAATAAATAAATAAAATCAGGGCAGCCTATGAAAGTTGCTCATATTTTCTTTGTTTGTGTGTTCTCTTAATCAGATAATTGTTTTGACATCAGAGTTGAAAGAGACTGAAGTGAAGAATATAGAAAGACCGAGCACCTCATTTTTGAAGAAAAGATGGCATTGCACTACAGTCCAAAAATACCACAATGAATATTTTTCTAAGTAGAAAAAGATCCTGCTGGAACAATGCATTTTCATAAATCTATAACATTTTATAAAGGAAGAAGCATTAAAATAAAATATGGCTGGCCTTGGGTGACGAAACTCCCACTTTACTCATGAATCCATCCATAGATTATTCACAATGGAGGTATTGTTTACAGGAAATTCCAGCGTCAAAGAGATGATCTAATCCTGATTCCTTAGGGGTGAGTCAATATTGATTATTCCCATTAAGGGAACAATCAGTAATAGATTTGGAAAGGGTCTTCTCTTTGAGGAGCATTCTGTTTTGAAATATAAAGAACTTGAAAATAATTGTTAAAGTTTTAAAGAAGATACTCTAAGATACACTCATAACCTCAATTTCTCTCTAAACGCATTTAATTACTTCAAGATTTATAAATATAAAAATAAAATAGTTTTGAAATTTTAAAAATACCTTTTATCCAACAAGTATTATATCCAATAGGATAATTTATATATAACATGACCCTAAACTTCCTTAGAAGACTTTCATATGGGTTTTTTCATGTACATATAAAAGATTAACCAAAAATTTAAATGATAAATAATTATGAATGAAAAGTTACCAGGGAAAAAATGTAAATGCCTATATACTTTCTTAGTAACAAAAAATTGCTTTCTTCAATATGCTTTTTATTAAAATGTAATAAAAATCTCTTCTGAAAACCAGATGGTAGATGACATGATAAATTAAAGCCCCACATAAGTGCAAATAGAAAAAAAATAACTTGCTGCTGACATAAATGACATTTATAATATCACATACGTTTTTTCTAATGAATATAAGATGATCTTGATATTGCAAAAGACCTTTATTCCAGAAATGAAACAGCTAGAGGAGGAAAAATGAGGCAGCAACTTGCATTTCTACAGAAATAGAAAATGCTATCTATGACCTGTATTTTGATTTGAAAAAGAATATTTGAATAGTAACAAAAAATTGACACAAGTAGAAAGAATATTAATTATTTTTAGTTAGAATCTTCCCTTATTCCTCATTCCTGCTTGTCAGATATAAAATAAAAAATTATGTCTAATATATTGAATGTCTAAGTATATTCATTCTGGTCAAATACACCCCAAATTATTACATTAATACATACATGATTGTATTATAATTCCACTTACCAGCATTATGGAAAGGTCCTAGTAAGTCTTACAAGAGGCTATGAGCTTTGGGCTTAACGCACACTCATTTGAAATATGTCTTCACTACATACCAGCTGTGTGACTATGAGCATGTTACTGAACTACTCTAATCTTTGATTCCTTTTTCTGTAATTGGGGATTTTATTAGTAATAGCATCAAATAGTAGGTTTAAATGGGGTGATGTGAACAACACAATATGGTACCTGGCATATGCTAAACCCTTAGTAAAGCATCAGTCATTATTATTATAGTTCATAGGTTATAATAAGTGCAGACAAAAATATAAATTAAATACTTTTAATATTAAATGAAGGTCATTTGCTGTCTCAGTTTTAAGTCTCCTCTCTTCAGCTGTAACATAACCTGTTTTGGCAGACTCTCTTCAACAGTTGCTATCCGTGTCTGGCTGTGAAAACACCAATGGTTGTGCATACTGAATAGCTAACTAACTCCGTAAACAAAATGTATAAAAATTTCAGGAATTGTTTCTTGTTAGAAATGGCCAATAAATTGCTTATTGCTTTGCAAATATTGAACCTGGGAAAATAATGCTACATCTGCTAAAAACTTACGGAGAGTAGCTGATGGCCCATTAAATATATAAATATGGAGGGAACACACAAGAATAATTGTGAGACCTTAAGAAATCTGGCCTTTGAGTATACTCAGGGCAAGCTGAAAAATCGTGATGAGATTCTGAAGAGAAAAAAAAAAAGAAATGAGGAATAAATGATATTCTTAGATAAATTTTAGGTATATCTTAGCCAACTTCGACAGAGAGAGAGTAATGAAAATGAAAATATTTCAACAGAAAAGCCTGTGTCATATGTCAAGAGATTTCACGGTTGTCTAGCTCAAATATAGATTTGATTAGCCATATCTCAGGGGCAGCACCTTTTCTTACTTAGGCATATGGGCAATATCTAACTTTGGTGGTAGTTTGCTTGAAGGTTAAAATAGAATTTGCATACCAGCCAACTTAATCAACGAACATTGACATAAATTAATAAAGAAGAGCCCTTAATTCATCCTAAGCAACAGTGAGAATTTGAACCCAACACTTTTTACATACTGATATCTAGTTACACTTAGTTGGTGCTTAATGAATAAGGAGGTGAGGGTTTAGTCTGGAGACTAATCTCACATGCTGTATCTAGTAGACAGTTTTTTTTTTTTCCTAGTTGAACACCATTTATGTCTTTTATTGTATATTAAAACACATAAAAGACGCTGATTTATAAATTTGTATGGATGATGTATCAGTTAAAGGTCCCAGCAGGAAACAGATGGTCTTCGAAGTGTTTAAATGAAATAAGTTGCATAGACTTTACACTGAGGTGAAGGTGAAGTTAAGGACACCAAGAAGAGACAGAGAAACACCCAGGAATTAGCAACAGCAGGAAGTCAGGACCTCCCTGAGCAGAAGGGACAAAGAGAGTTTGCAGTGTTTCTGAGAGTCCAGCCAGAGCTAGATCTGTGAGAGAGAGACAGCCAAGGGGAGGTGTAAGCATGGAGGAAGGGAGGCACTGCCAGAACAGCCAAGTATAAACACCCAGTCTTTTCTCGCAGCTTTCTTTCCTCTTCTCCAAGTGCCTTCTCTTGGCTGAATCCAACATAAAGTCAGAAGACAAGGAAACCCATAAACGTTCAAAATCCCAGGGCACAGAATAGGGCAGAGAGATGCTAAGAATAACCAAGGAGGTCTAGGGGTAAAAAATGGGGATAATCAGAAAAACAAAAGCAAGATGAATGAAATGTGATTGGATTGCAAGCTTAACTTTTAAAGTGCCTGATAGTGATACTGTAAAAGAGATGATAAAACTTTCTTTACGATAACTGTTCTGCTATATGCATGAAATTGTTTCATCCACCACATTTCAGCTTTAAGTATTTTTTAATTCATACAAATGCATGCAATAAAATGCAATTACAGCTCAATTAAAGTTCCAGTGCAATTAAAGCACATTGAAAATAAATGGTACAAAACAAATCTTTGGAGTTGTTTTTGTTTGCATTTACTGGGATTTTGGCTCTTTTAAGTACCAATCTGTTATTAGGAATATATGGATATACATAGATTTGCTATGTAGTTTATCCAATAAATAAATCATAATAAGCCATTTATCAGATTACTGCATTCAAATTATACATAAAAATCTGGGATTTGAAATGACAAAGAGAAGGTTAAAAATAAACATTTGTGCATTCCAATTGATGGATGCATGCACTGAAGGTTTGATAGCTTTTCAAAGACATGGCAAAAATTCAGAGAGCTGAAAAACTCTCAAAATGTTCAAAGATGTTTTGGACATCAAAATCAGTAAATGAATGTAAAAATACTAATGCTGAATAAAACATCTGCTTTCATTTCCAACTATAACAACAAAAGCTACATGCCCACATATCCTCTAGGTTACCATGGGCTCGAATGTTTTGGGAGGTTAGAATCAGCGCAGCCTACTGAGGAATAAACAAATATTACCTTGGTTCCTATTATATTAAGGAATTCAAAGTATCAGGGTAAGTGATGTTAGCACACAAAAAAGTCTACATTATTGGATCCTATTTCTTTTTTTTTTTTATTGGATCCTATTTCTAATATGCTTATAATTTAAATGAGGAAATGAGACTTCAGGACATAAATATTCTGTATATATACACAAAATGGTATAATATAAAAGTTGAATAAAGAACCATAAATTAAATGATGAATAATCAGGAAATAATTAAAAAAGAAGTGGCATTTGAATTGAAACTTGGCAGATATGTGAAAATGTGTTAGGAAAAGGAGAACATAGAAAGAATGAAAAATAGGGTAAAAATAAAATTGGTTGAAGTACCTATATGTGCATATGCACATATATATCATTTAAGAGTCATTGAATAAACATGATCTTTCTAGAATAGGGATTTTAAAGGGAAGTAATGTGTAGTACGCATAGATAAAATTGCAAAAACAGGGTAAATCTAATTGTTAGTAACCTTACAATGGGGGTCATCCCAAAGGCATATTCTGGAGTTTATCTCACAGGCATAAGGGAGCCATTGAAACTATTTCTGTAGGAAATGGTCTGATGAAAGAGTTTTAAGATTCATTGGAATGGTTAGAGAAAAGAAGCAGGGAATAATATACTCCCAGAGGAATATGAGAGACTAAAGTTAAAGATATTAATGGTAATGATATATAAGAGGGAAGATATCAGAAATATTTAAAAAAAAAGTAAGGTAGACTTGCTGTTTGTTTGGAACCAGACAACAGTGAAGGATGGGGAGTTAACTCCAAGATCTCGAGCTATAGGGATTAGAATAATGTCAGCCTTGGGAAAACCAAGATGGACAGGTGTCCATTAACACAGTGTACTAGTGTCCTCAGGCCAAATGCAGCTCCTGTAGGAGTCTGCTCAGAGCATCTTTGGAAAGGAACTGTGCAGTGACCCCAGGGAAATTTTTAATCTTCCTGAATTCAGTTGTCCCAACCTGATGCTCTAGGGCAGCTTTAGAGACATTTCAGCCCCAGATTAAGAAAGTATTCCTGAGAATTGTGTTCATGCTTATATCCTATTGGAGTGTCCTAAGATTCCCAGGGTTCTGAGAAGTAAGACAGAAAGAGTGGTGGTGGTGGTGGTGGTGACAGTGATGGTGCTAGTGCGGGGGGCAGGGGTGGTGGGTGACAGAGGAGGATGAACATCCGACTTTTCTCATAACTGTTTACAACCTAAACCTGAGTTGAAGTTTCAGATATTCCCTTCCTATTTTATCAGGAAGTTTTCCCAAGTTCTAAGTTCTGGGAAGAAATATTTTGATCATATTAAACTGATTTGTAGCCAAATACTAAGTCTAATGTAAAAAGTTTCAACACTGGCATCAATTATATGAATATATATATATATTTCATATATATATATTTAATATATATGAAATATATATATTTAAATTTTGCTTGCTGTGTGGCTTCAGAGGAGAAGTATCTCTAAAAAAAATTGCAAGGCAACATATACAACTCAGAAAGAATCAAAGACATTAATCTAAGAAAAGGCACTGCAGTGTAGTTTCAGATGCTGAATCAGGAACTTTTTATTTGTGTAGTTGTTCTTACAGTGCTAATATTTTTTGTCATAAACTTAAGGAACATGTCACATCTCTCTGGATCCCTGCCTCTCTTCACAGGGTTGTTTTAAGGATAACGTGAAAAAAGGAATGGGAACTGCTTTGAAGAGTATAAAACCATATTCAAACATGATTCTTTACAGAGAGCATTGATAGTTCTTCCAGTCACCAATACCGGTAATAATTTCAACATGAATCAGTGTTCAGTGAGGAAAACAGAGGTCAGGCTTAATAGTTCAAAAGAGGGTAGTTAATATGGGGAATGAGTTCCTAGCATCTTGAATCAGCTGAAAAGCCAAAATGGACAATAGGAGGCAAACCAGAAGTCATCAGCAAGTCTTATAGATTCAACTCTATAAGAACAGAGGTGTGGAAGGAAGAGCCGGTGTTACAGAGCCTGGGCTCTAAGACTATGAGGTGGCTGCTTGGCTAGAAGGAGGAAGAAATAAGCAGAAAGTGGTTTTTTGTTGGGAGTCAGCACATCTGAGGAGATGCAGCCATTCTTGGGGATGCTGTCTGAGGAAGAGAAGTTTGGGAGAAAAGTCCTGACTTCTCTATCCTTCCTGAAAGTGTCTCCTATTAGTAGAAACTGCATAGAAACTTGTTGACAAAGAGCCCTGGAAAAGTAGATTTCAGGGATCAACTCACTACAAAATAGGGTAAACATGGAGGGATGAGGTATGGACCTGAAAACAAATTATCAGCAAATACCGGGGGAAAAAAAAGTCACTTAAATACTAATTAGAAATTACCACCTGGTCCAATTAAAAAACAAAAACCTAAAATCAGTAAAGTTATATTAACCTGCCTTGTTTAAGTAGATTAAGGGACTGGACCATGACCAAGACTTGTCAATACAACTTCCATATATAATTGAAATTCTTCTTCTTAGTTCATACAATAATTCTATACTATTTAGAAGAGTTGAATAATCTCAAATCTCTCTAATATATCATCTACACTCCTATTTGATGAGTGATAATTCAAATTTAAATATAACCATTGTCAAAGATTTTATTAAATTTTTTAAATATGTTGACTGTAGGAGTATGACCAAAATACATGGCAAAGCATTTTTCAGTATACATGATATAACCTTGCCTACTGCCATGATCTGCCACATACTGATCCGCACTCCCATTTAAAGTACCAGCAACTCCCAATTACACACATTTCCAAAAAGTACCATTGTATATCTGGCCTATTCTCATAGGTCCCACATTGCAATATCTTTTACCACATTGTCTAAGGTGCCCAAGGCATAGTCATATTCCAATACTTATCAACTTTTCCATGAGATCATTTCCGAAACCATCTTGTTAAGTAAAATTGATCACCACTCTTTTGTGCCTCTACTAGTCCCTGTATATCTGCAATAACACTTAAAATAGTAGTTGTGGGATATGCCATCAGAGGTTAAAATTAATTGTTTAAAATTTTCTCTAGTTAAGGAAGACATAAGCTGAGCAGTCTTTATTTTTTTTTTTAAAGATTCCATTTATTTGTTTATTTGTGAGAGAGAGAGAGAGAGAGAAACAGCTAGAGGGGAGGGGTCAGAGGTAGAAGCAGGCTCCCCGCCGAGCCAGAAACCCAATGCAGGACTCGATCCCAGGACTTGGGCATCATGACCTGAGCCGAAGGCACCCAGGTGCCCCAGAAGCTCAGCAGTCTTTAAAGTAACCCCTTTAGAAGAGTCATAAAATACCTTTAGTTTCCAGAAGTATCTTCCATCATAAGAGTAATGCAGGATCACAGATTCAAGGGTAACCTCCCTTGGATGGTGAAAAAGTAAACCAGATTCTAAGGAAAGAAATTGCTAGGGAGATAATGACATGACTACTGGGATTTAAAGATGTTGCAACATTACTAAATTTGAGGGGGTAAAAACATTCTTGGGGTAAGCTGGCCTTCTGATACCTTTGCATGGAAATTCACACATCGGTACTATAGTCTCAGAAGACCAACTATGGTCATGGCAGAAGGTTGCAATGGGATGTGCTGTGTTCTCATTGACGAACCACTGCAACATTGGCTAAAACATTTATTGGTGAGAAGTGACTGTGACACTAACCCAATATTTTCAGACTCTACGTGGATGATTTCAATACTGTGGCAGCAAGAATCAATACCAGAAGTGTGGAATTAAGACTTTAACTGGGGGCGCCTGGTGGCTTAGTTGGTCAAGCACCTGCCTACAGCTCAGGTCATGATCTCAAGGTCCTGGGATGGAGCCCCACCTTGGATAGAGCCCCGCCTTAGGCTCCTTGCTTGGTGGAGAGCCTGCTTCTCCCTCTCCCCGCCCCCCACTCATGCTTTCTCTTTCTTTCTCTTTCAAATAAATAAACAAAATCCTGGGGAAAAAAGACTTTAATTGACCCTCTACTTCATTATTATGCTAGACTGACTCCCTTTTTAAGGCTCTTTTAAGCAAGTTCAAGAGGAATTAGAGTAAATATAAGTGGGGTTACCAAACTATAGTACTGCCTACCAATAGGGCCATTATAGACTCGAGCATGTAAATGGGGAAAATTATTTAATTTTAATAAATACATTCATAATTTTTCTGCTAAAATTCATACTGTTGAAACTTAAACTAATTAAATATTGCTTAACTATAATGCATTGTCTACCCCTTCTCAACTCTACTTTTTTTTTTTTTTTTTTGAGAATAAGACATAGATTTTACTTACTTAGTGTCTCAAGTGTCCTCCCCAGGTTTTGGGATCTATTACAGAATCAGTACGATTTTCATTAAAGAAGATTATCAATAAATAAATGAGCCATTTCATTGATTTCATTTTTGTGACAAGCACTTGAATTCAGAGAGGATAATCATACTAAAATTCTCTTTACATACATTCACTGAAACAAAGAAGCAAAGTCAAAGCATAAATAAAGACTATTACAAGTAGGTTTGGTGACAAATTATAAGGGGAGAGTTGAATTATATAATGGAGAGCAGCAACCTACTCTTCTACCATGTTAATAAGTAGTTGATAATAGGTAATTAATTTCTCTGGGCTACAGAGTCAAGGTACATCACTCATTAACCAAGTCATTCATTTTCTAATACTGCTGAAATATGAATTGACTAAATTTATGCATAGGAAGTTTTATATACCTATTTCAAACTCCAAGTATTGTGAACCTACAAGATTACCTCAGTTTTACGTGCCTGAAGTTGAAGACTAAATAATAACACAAGTCATAAAAGAAGGGACAAAGGATACTGTTAAGTTTCTTTAAAACATACCAGATATTTTGGATCATCTATAGGCAAGTCTTCCCTTCAAAC
Source organism: Potos flavus (assembly GCA_028534135.1). NCBI lineage: Eukaryota > Metazoa > Chordata > Mammalia > Carnivora > Procyonidae > Potos > Potos flavus. The sequence goes on along the minus strand of CM052895.1, from coordinate 113,219,407 downwards.
TTACTAGAGAACTGCCAAAATAGAGTAACTAAAATATAAGGCAGGGAGAGAAAAGTGGACATGTGTTGACAAAGGGGCAAAGCTTGAAGAAAACAGTCTACTTAAGAACACAACCTGTTCTGAAGCCAGGGAACTGTACTTATTTTCAACAGAGCAAAGGGTTCATTAATGAGAAAAAGGAAGAGATGATGTAAGAAAAGTAACATGACCCAAGAGTCACTTATGTGAGAAGCTGAAGCCCTCCATTCTGCCAGGATAACTTGTCTTTGGGCTTTAAATAAAATTACTAGTACAAATATAAAAGAAAACCCATTCTTTCCTCTGTATTTCTCCAGGGATTCAAAAAGAACTTATGCTTTCCATCCTCACACCTGACTCTAATTTTCTGCTTCTACTTCTTAATTTCAGCAAGTTCTATTCTTGCAGAATGTTTTTCCAAATTGTCCATTTTGGGGGGCACATGCCAATCACTTACATAAAAATGAAAATGTAGGAGGCTTTTATTGAAGTGTTGGAGTAACAGGAAGAATAAACTGCAGAAAAGTCTAAGAAAGGTCTTAAAATTAGTTATTAGTAATCCTTTTTAGTAATAGAGCTACTGAAATAAAATGAACCAAGAATTCAATGGCTCAAGTAAAACAGAGCTTTATTTCAACTGCATGTAATAGTACCAAGATGAGTAGAAAGGGCTGGGGTGGTAGTTCTATTTGTTCAAAGGGTGGCTTTTAGTGTCTGTTATTTCCCAGTCCATGAGAACAGGGAAGAAAAAAGCCCAGGGCAAGTGGTACCCTCTTTAAACAAACAAGCCATAAGCTGCAAACTTCTGGTTGAAAACCATTGGTCCCACATTAGTCTCCTAGTGACATCTATTTGCAAGAGAGGCTAGGAAATGTAGCTATAACTATGGCAGCCAGATGCCTAACTGAAATTTAGGAGGCTCTATTTCTAATAGAAGGAAGCACTGGCCTCTCTACACCCCGTTGTATATAAAATAATTAGTTTCTTGGTATTTGCTAGGATTCGCCTACCCTTGCTACCCTCAAGATGTTCTCCTCCTTCCTACTTGCCTGAATAAGCTAAAATACTGTCTTACTGTGTTATACAAAGCAATTTACTTCATTTTATCTCACTTCTGCCTTCTGGACAATGCCTTGAAGATTTACTGTGTCACAGCAAAAAAGCCCACCTTGGTATTTTTCTTAACACAGAGTATATGCCCAAGTGAATTATTTTGTTTCTCCCTTAGGAAGCAGAATTTCAGATGGTAAGTTCTACAGAGTAATTTCTTTTTCTTTACTATCACAGATAAGAAAGCTAATGTGGAAGACTGAATGCAAACATAAGAAATTTGCACATTAGGCAGTAGATTAAATGGAGTCCTTAAAGATTTCCATCAAGGGAAAGAACTTCCTAGTTTAGAAGGAAAATGCATCTGGCATTATATGCAAGTTGAATTGTAACAGGAGGGGTAAAAGCTGGATCCATTCAGAAATGTACCTGTGTTGATAATTCTTTACAATATCAAATACATCTTTACCGATATTTTAAAAATTATCTCCCTCCAGATCCCTTATTAATCAGGTTAGCTTTTCCCTGGTCTGAAAGTATTGACTAAATAAATAAATAAACAAATATTGCCTTTTGTACCCCTACTGAAAAGTGCCTTATGAATAGAACCTCACAATATCACGTTATCGATGGCTGAACACAGACATTTAGTTAATAAATATCGTGCCAGTAACTTTACACATTGCTGGAGATAATAAGGTATAGCTACAGATGTAGCCCTAATCTCACTAGAGGTTACAACCTACTGAGAAGAAAGACAGGTAAAGAAACAATTATCACACAGTATTGTAGATACCTTATAAGAGTTTAGCAGTGGATGCCATAGGCTCACCTAGAAAAGGCACCCTCGAAAGAACAGGGAGTTCTCAGAGAAGGTGACACCTGTGTCCAGGGGTACAGGAAAGAGATTCTTCCAAAGAGATGAGTGTCTAGACTAGAAAGAGCTTAGATACTCATAACATTTAAGAAGATTGTGTTGATCTGAATACTGTGCTAAGAGGACAATAAAGGAGATATGAGACTAATGGCTTCTTAGGTTTTCTTAAAACTTCTAAGTTTTCACATGACAGCAATAGAGAGCTATTGATGGATTTTAAACAGTAAGTAACCTAAACAAAGTTTTATTTTAGAAAGATCATCTTGATGGGTATAGAATGCAGGAAACATGAAGACATAGTGACAACATCGACACAATCCTATAGCAAGTTTGTGGTTGCCTCCCCAAGATCCATATGGAGTAGCCATGGAGATTGGCTAAAAATCTCAATCCCATTACTAGATGCAACCACTGTTAAAATTCTGATCTATAATTACACATGTGCATAATTTTATATAACATACACATTTTATAATATACAATTTGCATATATTTATGTATATGTAAATTTTACAAAACAAATCAATAATAGAACTCAATCTTGAGAAACATCAACAGCCAAAAGAAAATTGTCAGACCTATATCAGGTCACTTAAAATCTCTACACAAACTTCCCATGCCTTTCCATCACACACCTAACAGAAATCTCTTTGACATTTCACCCAACCCCTCATAATTTGACCAGAAGAGATTTTTCTGATGTCTGTTCTTGCCAATTTTCACTCATAACTTGGATCATGCCACTCAGGTGGCCACGACAGTGCAGACTTTGCCTATTTGACTCATGGTTAAATCTTCTTTACCTAAAATAGCATCTAATAACTAATGAGCACTCAACACACATTTGTTGAATAAATTTCGAATGCATATATGCAGTGCAAAGCAGCTATCTAATAATAAATGTTTATTTTGGTGTCACATTTACTGGGGTAAGTTGGTTCAATAATCTGGAGATGACTCAGACAGAAGCAGATTTTCGTCCACACTCTGAGCTACTAGCATACTCTGAACATTCTAAAGGGCAGTATCAATGCCATTCCATCTTAATATTGTTTAAAGTGGCATAATGAGACACTAAGAAAAATCATGGGCAGAAATCAACCAACCCACAGTGGCATAAATGGCACTTAAAAAGAGACATCCCACTAGTTAAAAGCTACATTTACAAGAATTTTTGTTCAGTGAAACAGTGGAAAAAGATATCAGGTATTGTTGTCCTTAAACTCATTTAAAACATCAAACTTTCTTGCTTGTTTCTATGAGGTAGTCTAAATAAATATTACACAAGCCATACCCTCAGGAAGGTACAATCAGTTGATCAGATTAAGCTTAGATGACAAATAGTTAGCAATATGTATAATCGATATGTTGTATATAATTCATATGTTCATATGTCATAGATCAGAGTTGGAGCACAGACAGTGTATGGTGTAGCTGTTTAAGGGACCAGAATAACCAAATTGAATATCACAGTGATTTGAACTTTTTCAACAGGTTTGGTTAGAAGATGGAAGATGGACGGGACAAGAGAGAGGGCAATGTTATTAAAGGCATGTATGCCTTTTAAAACAAGTTCCTTTTAAAACAAGTTCCCTGACAAAGGAGTTGGCCAGCCTGGCTTAAAACTTGAAAATGCTGACTTTGTGAAAAAACATTTGAAATTTGGGGCACCTAGGTGGTGCAGTCATTTAAGTGTCTGACTCTTGGTTTTGGCTCAGGTCATGATCTCAGGGTGGTGAGATCAAGCCCCACGTCAGGCTCCACGCTCAGTGCAGAGTCTGCTTGAGATTGTCTCACCTCCCTCTTCCCCTCATGCTTGCGCTCTCTCGCTCTCTTTCTAAATTAAATCTTTTAAAAAAATAAACATTTAAAATTTAACAGGGTCAGAATATGAAGGGTCTTAAATTAGGTCAGGATAAATGAATGAATATTTCTGATTGATTGATTTATGCAGATTGAGAGCTGCAGGGATCTCTGTCATTATCTCATCTGTTTTAGCATTTGAATTAACCTATAACTCAAATTATATTTGATTTGCCCTAAGAATCTATGGTAATGTGCAAGTAGTACATAAAATTCATAAGCATGGGTAGACTAAAAAGATTTGTACGGAACATAAAAAAATAGAAAAAACAAAGGGCACTTATTATAAGATACATTTTTAATATAAGAGATGCTAGATAGGGGAACCTGGATGGTTTAGTTGGGAGAGCAGGTGACTCTTAATCTCAGAGTCATGAGTTGTTCAAGTCCCATGCTGGACTTAGAGATTACTTTAAAAAATTATATATATATAATATAAATGCTACATAAAGTTTACAGTTACAAAGTGAAATTTTACTTCTTGAGAATGTGGTAAGTTTGTTTCTGAAAGTATACTGTCCAGGTTTTATGTAAAGAAATGCTGTAGGAAAATATATTCATTGTTTATTAACTAGGAGAATTAAAGTTCTATGGTAAGAGTGGAGTTTAAAGCTCTGAATTTTTAATTCTGGTGATGGTTTTGTCTTAATCTTACTTTATTTAACTTAACGTTAGGATTCTATAACATTAAAACATATAAATGGATCTTTCTTCTCCTCCTCCTTCTTTCCTTCCTTCCATCTTTCCTTCCTTCCTCCCTTCCTTCCTCACTCCCTCCCTTCCTTCCTCTCTCTTTCTGATTGAATAAGAGAGGCACAGCTTCCCAATAAGTACTATGGTGTTTCATAGTGTATTACAAATTTGTTGGAAGATTTAGATTATTTTTTATATTCATTCAAATATTTGCATTTGTAATTATAGTTGAATACTAGGTATAGCTTTTTCTGAAAACTCCTGTATTTAAAAATTATTATTTGGGTCTTTAAAGCTTTATTTTTAGCATCTACCATAAAAAAAAAAAAAACCTTTAACATTTATAACAATGAACATCTCCCCTGATTAACACCTTTTTTTTTTTTAAAAAGATTTTATTTATTTATTTGACAGAGAGAGACACAGCGAGAGAGGGAACACAAGCAGGGGGATTGGGAGAGGGAGAAGCAGGCTTCCTGCTGAGCAGGGAGCCCGATGTGGGGCTCGATCCCAGGACCCTGGGACCATGACCTGAGCTGAAGGCAGAGGCTTAATGACTGAGCCACTCAGGCGCCCCCTGTTAACACATTTAATCATCCAAGGTAGTCTTATTACTTCAGTCAATTTTCTTTTGTAATCATCAGTGAAATTATTTTTATGTGAATATTTAAAATTTACTTTCAATTTCATGTGCTCTTATTTTTCACATTTTTATTACACTTGTAAGATTTTACAGATAATACCCACTAATAGAAAACAACTCAGCAGTAGCAATACTATGTAGGACATCTCTCTCTGACCTTCCTATTGGAACATTTCAATCAGTGACATTAGTACTTCAGTAATAGCCTATTTATCAAAAGTACAATTCTTCGGCATGAATGTTTTTATTGTACTAGATTAATCTACTGAGGTTAGGACCTGCACGTAGTTAATAGCACTAGTTACAATCCTTGAAAAAAAATGATAGAAAAAAAGATTATTTTTCCCACAAAGACATAGCAACACAAATCAATTAAAAATAAACTCTTTAAAATATTCAGCATGGTAGGTGAATACACAAGCTATCACAAAGACACTACCTTAGATTATTTCAGCAACAGTAATCTTATGTTCACGTAATATGTTGTTTTGTTTACAGAGAAGCTATCTATACATAAAATTAAACCACAGATTATATTAAGTGGCATAAAGAAAATACTATGCACATACTACAGTGATTAAATTCTGAAAATACCAAACATCAATAAAGACACAGAGCAACAGGAATTCATAAACAGTGCTGGTAGGGCTAAAAATTTGTATAGCCACTTTGGAAAACTAGCATTATTTCCTAATACTAAAAAAATGCATCCAAAACCAAAAAATTCACATAGGTATGCAAAAATTCATATCTATGTAAAACAAAAGACATGTACCACATTGTTTATAGAAACATTACACATAAGAATGTGTAAACATTACACATAAGAAATGAAAACTAGAAACATCTCAGTGCATGTTATCAGCAAAATGGATAAATTAACCATAGTATATTTATATAGTGGAATACTCTGTGATAGGAAATGATCAAAATATTATATAAAACAACATGCATAAATCTCTCAAATGTCTTATTGGGTGAAGAATTGAAAAAAAAAAAAAAAAACATATTCCATGGATTATGTACCGTATGATCCCATTAATACAAAATTCCAAAAGAGTCAATATAAAACATGATGTTAAAAGTCAATATTGTTGATTCGTTTGGATTAGAGAGTTGGGATAGTGATAAAAAGAACTGGGGGTGGGGGGGTTCCTGGGTGGCTCAGTGGGTTAAAGCCTCTGCCTTCAGTTCAAGTCATGATTTCAGGGTCCTGGGATCAAGCCCTGCATTGGGCTCTCTGCTCAGCAGGGAGCCTGCTTCCCCCTTTCTCTCTGCCTGCCTCTCTGCCTACTTGTGATCTTTCTCTCTCTGTCAAATAAATAAATAAAATCTTAAAAAGAAAAAAAAAAAGAACAGGGGACTGAGGGGAACACCCATGGTGCTGGATATGTAACAGTCCCTTGTACTAGAAAGTGATTTCTCAAGTAGATTTAGTTTGTGATTACACTTTGATAAAGCTTATTAAAACATTCATTTGCGAATAATATTTAGACAATATTGTGATTGTTATGCTAGTGAAGAATTGTTATGACTGGTATAGCAAAATCTGTGTATGCCCAACCAAAATCTTTATCAGCATTTAAAAATATTTCGCATGCAAAATTGAAATGGATTTAACATTTAAATGGATCAGGAAGTTTCAACTAAGAAACTTCAATGATATATTTACATGACCAAGAAACTTCAATGAAGAAAGCTCAATAATACATTTATTAACCAGTAAAAAGATAGGGTGGTAGATGTGAATAATAGTCACAATCTTAAAATATAATATGAAAAGGTAATTGGATCTGAATTTTTGTTAATGCTTAAAAAGGAGTTTCTGTCGGAGAAAATATCTGCAGTCTTCTGCTCCTGCTGACTTATGTGAAAGATTCTTTTCATTGATGATAAGAAATTAAAAGATAATTCTTAAGAAGTGTTGACTAATAGTATTTTTTTATCATTCCAAAGACCACATTTACATTATTTATACTGGAAATACGGTAACACTCAATAATTGTGCTATAGAATTGCAAGCCAAGAAGCTGCTGTGGATTTTGCCTATAAAACCCATGATGGGAGTACTTTGGAAGGACCCTCCCAAAACATTTCTCCTGGAAGTAGATAGGAGGCATTCCTCAAAAGGTTTTGCCAAAGAACTGTTTCATTATTAATTAAGGTACGTAGTAGGTGTACTTATTTATGATAAAGGAGATGACCCAAGAACATCTGTATGGAAGAGATACACGGAGCAAAGTATGGGAGATTAGACAGCATTGAACACCCATGCTCTAAGAACTTCAGTGTGGTCACCAAGCCAAAGTTTCCCATAACTGTATTTTAATACTAAGTTAAAAAAAAATCTTGATATAACAAAAGTAATGCTCACAGATAGAAGTTCAATTTTCTTATCAAAAAATATTTGGAATTTTTTGCAAATGCGATATGTCAATATTTTATAGAATGTGTGCTTTATAGAATTTTATTATTTATAGAAATATATATTTTTTATGTTACACATACATTTTGCCAAACTCAATATAGAGTGCTTCAGAGCTCTTTCAGTTTACCGTATATGTCTTACCATTTTTTAACCATGCCAGATGCACATTTTGCAAAGCACTGGTATAAAGAGTTTATTAGCTGTAATTCGCTTCACATAGATGTAAACAGAGCCAAACCGTGATAGATTTAAAATGAGTTTTTCTTGCTAGATCATTTTGCATTTTGTCATCTCCATCATTTTCCCAAATTCTCCAATCTCAAAATGATCTTAATTGTAAAATCTAGTTACGTAGGATTATTCTTTTGTTCTCTGCTTTACTCCATTTCCTATAACAGCTAGTCATTCAAAAAGGAATTTAAATTGAATACATTGTTGAATGAGTATAAAAATGATTTGCCTGATTTGATCACCGTTTTCTCAAGCTACCAGTGTTAGGAACAGTTCAGAGAATAAATGAGAATTAGACATTCCTTATATGGGAACCATAGGTAAGAGTAAGATGTATTATTTCAATATTCCTATTAGTACATTGAAGACATTTTCTTATTCCTAAGTAAACCTAAGTGAGCTTTGACAGGTTTCCGTGATACTTATCAGTGTTCTATTTCCCTGTTTTCTCTCTCATCCTTTCAACATTGACATTATTTTGCAGTTGCTTCCCTTTCTAGTAGCTTTTAACAGGACTTCTTTCTTATGTCCTTTCAGATCTAAGAGTTATTTGAAAACTGGAGACTATAACATTATTGTAAGGGTTAAAAATGAAATGAACTTTGTTCCTCATGCTTATATTCCCAGATACAAATTAGAGAAAATGCATAAATACAAGTAATCCAAATATACTAAAAGTAGATTTTTTGCTCTTCTTTCTCTGGTTGTTTCAGCAGACAAAATATCTGATAGCATCAAGATTTATACCCTTTTCAGAAAGCTGATAGAATTAGTCATTGCTTTTCAAAAGTAATTATCAAGGACAGCTAAAATCCAGTCTCCTGCATCTTCGATCATGCCCAGAGCCTAAATCTCATGAAAGCTCTTTAAGTCAGAATGGGAAGCTTATGAGAATTTTCCTAACCAAAAGAAAAAAGTCTTAGCCTGGGGATGATAAACAAAATGATTTTTTTGCAAGCAGTCTGAAAAATATGCTTCATGCAATTATGATATGTAAAGATATTTCAAAGATTCAATTTACAGGCTTCTAATTTAACTTTAGAAAGTTCTGTAATTCATTATCAGTTTAAACTAAATTAATTTAAACTTCTGGCCTTAAAAATAAATCTTTTCTTGTCCTTTATACACATCCAGACTGTTCTGCCCTCACTGACCTCAGACCAAAAGACAAGTTCTCTTTCTATTATATGGAACTGTGTTAAAAAAAAAAAAAAAAAGTCATTTTAAATCAAAGTTAGATGAATAATGGTAAGCCTTATCCTGTCATTTTTACTATTGAAACTTATGGCTACAGAAGGCTGCTCAGGGATATCCTGTTTTTAGGAAGTTTAATCAAGGTTGGCAGCCTGTGTAGGAGTAGACATTATAGAGTGGTGTAAAGAATCTCCTTCCCGATAGGTGGTTGCACATGAAAGATCTTTGGAAAACTAAGTTTTGTTTTCTCCTAAGTGACAATAGCTCATGAGAATGTCTCTGAGTTGCTTAGAAGAAACCATGAATCTTGAAAAAACCTGAAAGAAAGGCAAGTTGTTATTTTATGTCCCTAAAATTTACCATTTGTAATCTATGGATAAATAAAATTTTTTTTAATTGACACCTTTAGAAAGGGTGAATTTAAAAATACCCAATAACTCTTGTAAAACATTGTCTTTCAGTTTTCATGTTTGTCTTTTAGTTTCATGTTTCTGTTCCATCTTATCTCTGTTAATGGTCCAAATTTAAAAATGACATACTTAGGATAGAATTATACCAAATAGAATTACATCATTCCAAGTCAATTTATTATCAACTTTCTTCCATAAAAAAGATTACTTTAATTTTGGGCAGGGGTTTTTAATGAGGATGTTTTACACACAACCCATAGTTTATACAATGAATCCTAAGTGTGAAAATGGATTATATCACCCAGTTTCTCAATCATCAGTCAATGCATACAGAATAAGAGAAAAGTAAAAATCCATTCTTGTTTAAAAGACCTTCGAAGGAGATTCACTGAAATTTCTCACTGTCAGAAAATATTCTACTACTAGCTAACTCAAATCCATCATGCTTAATATTAAGCCTAGTTTCCCTTGTTCTGTCTTCAATATAAGAAAAATATTGATTACCATACTTCCACAAAGCCCTTTATATATTTGAAGATTTATTAAATCATTCCTTTTTCAATAGTTAAGTTCCTAAGTTTTTTTTTTTAATTGTTCTATACTTTATTCAACTCCTCTCTTTCCTTGAAACACTTCCCTATTTTACATACCTTATTTTGGAATTTTACCTTTTAGCTGACAAAAATTCATAATACTATGCTAATGAGAAGATTTTTGGTTTAGGATTAATATTAACTACTCTAATAATCAACAAATGGTGCATAACATTTTATTGGAATGTATTTTAATTAATGAGCATTCCCAACGCCCTTTTCCTCTTGAAAAGTAATGAAGTTTTGATAAGTAAAGGACTATATAGTCTCAAAGCTATTTTTGAAAACTTTTCTTCTCTTTGGTAATATCCTTATGTTTTTTGGTTTTACATATCTTACCATCTATATTTTGTCATCATCTTGGAAGGATGCTTTGGTTATCCCCATCCTTGCTCACCATGTTATAGTCATAGCATTTTTAGTAGTTTCAAACATTTTACATATTTGGATCTAAAAACTTATTTTGTGGATGCTTCTCCTACAATTTGGTTACCTAGGCGTTAGAGCTTAAAAAGAATAATTTTCTTTCTAAATGCAGAGGTTTCAAATATTTGTATTTAAATGTGGTAGGGAGAATGCCATCGTTTTGTTTGTTTGTTTGTTTTTTTAAAGATTTTATTTATTTATTTGTCAGAGAGAGAGCACAAGCAGGCAGAGGCAGAGGGAGAAGCAGGCTCCCTGCCGAGCAAGGAGCCCGATGTGGGACTCAATCCCAGGACCCTAGGATCATGACCTGAGCCGAAGGCAGCCACTTAACCAACTGACCCACCCAGGCATCCCAGAATGCCATAGTTTTAAACTATTTTTCAATGTTATAAAACTCTATCAAATTGAATATGTAAAATAATTGTTTATCTATCACATAATTAAGAACAATATTTAAAATCAATGAGAACAAGTAATTGATTGTTTGCCAAAGCTAGAGAACATTATATATAAATATGTTGGTGTAACACACACACACACACATTCAGAGACTACTGGTTTTCCATATTCAGAGTCCCCTTTTCCTATAGTAACAAACACTTATTTCAACATTGCAAAATACTCAGCTGACATTGATATTTCCTGGTCTTCCTTGATGCTCAGTGTACCACCTGATTGTGTCATTTCCCAAAAATATTTGGAAGAATAAACTTGTTAGGTAGTCACAGTTGGGACATACTCTTTGGCCCTTTCTTTCTGCTGCTTGCAGTGGAAAGGAATGGAATGGAGTTCTAACATCCACCCTGGACAAAAAGTAATCTCAAGCATGGAAACCAGTGTTATAGAACGTAGAGCTGAAAGATAGAAGGTGCCTGAATTCCTGATGACCACGGAGTCAGTAGAACACCACAGGACTTCCTGCTTCTGTCTCTGTTGATGTGACAGAAAACACAATCTTATGTTTCAGCCATTTATGAAGTGTCAAGAAATGTAACCAAAAAATCAGGGAAAAAAAGCGGATGTTTCATTCCTTAGTTAAAGTTATAGTATAGTGAACACTCAGACTCTGCCTCAGCATGAAAGGACTTAATCCTCTCACCACTGGGACCGTACCCAGCAGGTAGTCTTCAACTGCTGCCAACTCCAAGAATGGCCCTTTGTCTAAAGAGTCACCCTCCTAAAGGTCATACCCCTTTAATGGGAGCAACTGGCATCTAGTGACTGGTTAATGTGGGGGAATAAGTCTGGGGTCCCACAGTCCCCATTGCTTCCTAGAAAACCCAATCTGCAATAGTATTAAAGAAGTGTTAAAGATTAAAATATGAAGAATTTGGTTGCAATGGTGAGATCAACATAAGCGTTAAAAAACATCTCTCATCTCTCATCAATGTACACATTATTTGGAGTTTGGTGGTAGAAATCAAAACAAATAAAAAGAGGAAGAGTTAAAAGGGACGTTTTACTTCCCAATTATTATCTTAGAATTTTTGGAAATATTTTTCATCATGTGGTATAAGACTTTTATTTAAACAATTCACAGAAGTCAGTCAAATTCAATGAATTTTGGGACATGTTTTAAAACCGACACACATTGGTATTCACTAAGGAAAAAAAAATTACGTTTAAAACAAGTCTCAACCCTGGAGAAGCTCTTAAGGACATAAATAGTATTTTTTCCTTCAAAAGGAAAAGTGTTTACAACTGAAAACAGTCTTTCTAGCTATTATTAGGAAATGACGCTTACTCATGCAGACAATTGAAATTTAGAATTGACAGAGTTTAATGTTGTGGTCCTTGTGGTGCATTTCCACTCAAATATAAGTGCAAATAGCGTTGTGATATAAAAGGGCTTGTCTTCCCCGGACGTCAATGAACATTTCTCTGGTAGTCGCTGTAGTTAGGATTTGATATATATCTATGTATGGTGCCACCTAATCAAGTAAAGTTTTCCCTTGCCACAAAAGGTTTTGTGAATTTTACAGCAAAGTCATGAACATGTTTTTTAAAATGCAAAATGACATTTCTGTTCTTCTTGAGCGGGTACTGACATTTCCCCTTGAGCCTTCCTAAAGCTCCTTTCCTCATAAATATCCTACCCCTCCTTAAATAGCGTTCAAAGTCATTTATTTTTTATTAAAAATCACTGCAATAAAATCAGTCTTTTTCTGAGGATGAAAATGATGCTAACCAAATATGTATATTTCACACAAAAAAGTGTTTGCAGACAGGAGGCCAAAGGTATTATCTAATTATTCACTTTGCTTGCACGAGCTTAAAATCTACTCTGAAAAGTCCTCTATTGTTGAAGTAATAACCATTTTTTCAGGTATAGTTTTTACCATGGTAGAAATTAGGCAATGTTGAAATATCTTACATTGTCAAAGCATGTTTTCAGATCACCCAGTGATCTTATGATCACTCAAAGCACAAATCAATCACGTGTAGATGATAACACAATTCTAAAAAGTGGAACATTCTCTTGTCAATAAGTAATTGGTTGACTGAATTAAATCAGCTTTATTTAAACTATTTTGTTTGTGTGAATAGAACATTTTGCAATTCACTGAAATTGGAGACAAAAATAAATTCCAACTCAAGTGTAGAATAGAACCTTTTTTTTAAAAAAGTTTGTCGTACAATATAGCTTTGTATGTGTTCTTTCTTTTGCTTCCTTTCTCTTTCTTCTTTCATATACATGTTTTTATATACGTATGTATGTATATATTAATATATGTAAATACATGTGTATATATGTATATACAGAGAGAGAGATATTTATTTTAAGGAATTGGCATATGCAATTGTGTAGGGTAGGCAGCAGCCTGGATACCCAGGGAAAAGTTGATATTGTAGTTTGAGTTTAAGACAGTCTGGAAGCAAAATGCCTTTTCCTTCAGGGGACTGTAATCATTTCCTTTGAAGGCCTTCCCTGAATGTGTGAGGCCCACCAACATTATGGAAAATAACCTACTTTACTCAGTCTACTAACTTTGATGTTAATCTCAATCTAAAAATGATCTTCCTGCAAAACTCTAGGCTGGTATTTTCCAAATATCTGGGTACCATGGCCCAGCCAAGCTGACACATAAAATTAACTTCTCTTCCTCCTTCTGGCTTTAATTTTAATTTTCTCTATGAAATATTCTTCTGGTCAGTATTAATTGTTTTTGATAAATTTTACAGAAGTGTATCTACATTTTCTTTTATGGGCTAGTTCTTTTTGTTTTCTTTAATTAATCATTAAATAAGTTGACTTTTCTTAGGACCTATATTTGCAGAAGATTTCTGTGGAAATGAAAGGATGGAGTAATGCAGAACCATATACTTTCTCCTTCTCTGCTACTCTAGAGACACACAGCATCTTTCCAATATGGTTTCTCTGTGAATCCCTGTCCTCTCCTTCCCATAACCAGTGCTTCTCCCATCATCCTTGTATTCTCTATTTCCCACAGCCTTTGTTAAAAATTAAACATAATAAAAAAAAAAAATTAAACATAATAGATTTTGCATTTTAGAGTGAATATATTACCCTGAATTTCTAGTATTTACCATCACTGTCTCCCCCTCAAATTTTTACATTCCTTTATCTTTTGTTGAATGAAGTTCAGATGCATGTGAAATAAATAATGAGATATGGGACAATGAATGGTCTAAGTATATGAACTTCTTGAAAGGACAGGGGAAGGATTTAAAGATAATCTTTCAGTAGATAGATGTTGAAAATACAAGGAGATAGTCTTGGTGTGTCAATAAAAGAAATTATGCTGAGCCAGGAAGTTCAATATTTGGGGAGTTACGGTGGACTCATCAAGTTTCCTACTGCTGTGGTCAAAATCAGTGTAAGAAACTGAGAGGTTCACACATCCAGCTGGACTTACTCTTCCTACCCATAAGTCATAGCTTCAGAGCCCAGGAATGGGAGACAACAGGTATATTTTTCATAATAGTTTGAATAAACTGGACTAGGATGTCACCATTTAAGAAACTTGAACAGTTTATGTTCTCCCTGGCACTGGCTAAAACCATATCAACAAATGCTATCCAAAATGCCTTTTCAAGAGTATTTTTGAAAGTTATGAATATATTTCTTCCTTTGATCCATGCAAGGGAAGAAATATGTATTGATAAACAGAAATATGTGGCATATGCAGGTAGAATAAAATACTTTCCAAAAATTTTACATAAATTCAGGGCAAGACTTATTTCACTTACATGTTTGCAAATAATCAGATAGCTTTATTTGGAAATAGCTTCTTTTTCAGGTTCTTAAAGTTTGGCTAGCTGTATCAAAATTTAGAGAAATGTGGTATTTGCAATATTTTATTAAAATCTAATCTTGAGACATTATTGACCTACTTTTAAAATTAAAAGTTTTCATAGTTTAGTAAAATTCAGCTGAATTTTTAGTGATTGCTATCTTTACAGGAAACTTCTCTTATTTACTATTGGGGCATCATATCCTAATTCATGTAGGTTAAATAATTTTAATAATATAACCATTAAATCCTGCTGCTTTTATTTCAAGAAAATCAAAGCAGACCTGAACAGCATAGATAATATATAGTAATTCACAGATACACTAACAAGAAGATCTGTTCTAATTAAAATACACTGAGCATTAATGAACTTACTCCTATCTTAGAATCAAGTATCTTCTCCTTTGCTCCTCTGTGACCCCCACCATACAAAAGCATTCAGTGGTTACACTTCAGATGACATTGGTTTCAGCTATAGATGTTTGTAATTAAGGAAGAATGCAACATAAAATTGTGAAAAGAACTATTCATTGAATTTATATAAGCCTGTCACTAACTAGTTGATCCTAATATTAACTAGTTGGTTGACTTTAGAAGTTGGAAAGTTTTATAAAATCCTCAAAGCCTCTACATTTCATTTTATTTACAATACAATCAATTTTCTTAAAATAAAACCAGCAAGATTTTCTGGTTACATTATTAAACAATAAACTTAGTATAACATTGTTAAAATATTAAGTTGAAATAAATTATTTATATCCATTATAATGATATAGTTAAGCATTCTTAAGTCTCTTCAAATCCAGTATTTTCCATATATATGATGAGAGAGACCAAAATGTTAATAAAGTAGACTTTCATTAACATTTGCATTTCCAAATATTCATAAAGAGCAAACTAAGACATCTAAGATTAGGTGTGGGTATGGACAGAGTGTGGGTGTAGAGGAAATTGGAAGGTTAAGATTAGTATAGTGGAAACTACCCATGCTTAGCCCAGGTCCCCTCAGATCCTTGTCTCTTTTCTATGTGACACTTGCCCACCTTTATAGTGTGTTTGATTTTATAAGCAAGCCCTCAGCTGCAACTGTTCTTTGGGATACTGCCCTCCGGGTACTAGAGCAGGTTTGCTTATACAAGCAGAGAGAGCAGAAGTAACTCACAGTCATCTCTTAGTCAATAAATAATGAATGCAGGTATAAGCCCAGCTCTTGTTCCGAGGGCCAGAAAAAAAAATGTCTAGTGTAATTTATGGCTGAATCCGGGACACTGCCAAAAGTTGCACCCTTTGTTGACTTGTTCCCCTTCCCTCTTCTCCTTCTTCCACTCCTTTCCTGGTTTTGCTTAAAAGTGTTTCCTTAATTTATTACATACAAATGAATCCTCACCTAAGGCTCTGCCCCTGGGAATCCCATATTACAGTGATACCTTTCAAACACAAAAAAAGCAGGACGTGAAGTTTGAATGAAAATAACCACTTAAATACTACCTGTATTTTTTTTAAAACCGCCTAAATTTTTCATTTTTATCTTCATTAAAACCACCTAAATTATCAATTTTTTATAGAAACAGATCATACTTCAAATGAAATTATGGAGGAAATGAAAGGCTTTGTGAAGAATTACTACATAATTTCAATATTAATAACAGTAAGGAAAGAGTAAGAAATAACAACAACAGAATATAAAGCTAAGGGTATTTTATAAAGTTATTTGCTTAAATGTAACCATCAGAAAAAAAAAAATAACCTTACAGAAAATAATGGAATGACATATTTAAAATTATGAATGAAAAACTTAAATATGAAGTCAGATAAGTGTAAAGGGATAAGAGAGAAACCACAGAAGAGAATGAGTAGAAGAATGAGGGGCACCTGGGTGGCTCAGTCAATTGAGCGACTGACTCTTGTTTTCCACTCAGTCATGATCTCAGAGTCCTGAGATCAAGCCCTGCATTGGCACAGAGTCCACTTGAGTTTCTTTCCCTCTGTCCCTCCCCCACATTGTGCACGCACACGCTCTCTCTCTCTCAAATAAATAAATCTTAAAAATATATATATTAGGAATGAAAAAATGCCACCACAGATCTTTTAGACATTAAAAAGGTAATAAAAATTCCCTTTCCTGGGAATGATGGATTAAAAATTTATTGAATAACTGCCCTGAAGAAAACTTCTGCTAAATTAAACACAAAAACTATTAACATAAAGAAAAAAATGATGACTAGACTACATTAAAATTAAGAACGTCTGTTATTCAAAATCACCCTTATGGGAATGTAAAAGTCAATCACAGATTAGGAGAAGAAATTTGCATCATATATATTATATATATTCAAGAGACTTATATATTCAAGAGTCTTATATCAAGAGTCCTATAATGAAGGCCTTTAAAATCAGTAAGAAAAAGACAGACAGACCAATTAAAACATACAAAGGACTTAAGAAGTTGCTTCATACAAAATACATGTCTGTAAATATTCAGTGAACATTTAAAATTTTGCTGAATTGCATTAGCTGTCATAAAAATGTTAATTAAAACCACAGTGACAGACCACTACACACTCGCTAAAAAGGTTAAAATACAAAAGACGAAAAATACCAAGATTTGGTGAAGATGTTGAACAACTGGAATTCTTATACACCAGTGGTAAATAGGTACAAGCATTTTATGAAAATCTATTTACTAAAACTAAGCAAATAAATGCTCCATTATCCAACAATTCCACACCTAGATATATACCTAACAGAAATATACTAGAATGCTCTTAGTAGCTCTCTTGCTAATAGCCAATAATTGGGGAAAACACAGATGCCCTTCTACAGAAAAGTATTCTCCTATAATGGTACCACAGGTTGCATTCTCTGTAAGAAGATTCTGAGATAGAGCTTGGGGCGAAAGATGTTGATTAGGGATTGATAACCTGTGAAAAGAAGGAAAAGGAACAGCTAATTGAACAGAGGGGAAGCAGAACTTTGATGCAGGACCAACAAAGCCTCAGTCAGAAACAGGCAGGAATTTTGGGCATAAAGATATCCCATCAGAACTGTCTAAATTGGATTGAAATAAAGGGATCTATGTAACACCTGTCAAGCTTAGTAACCAGATGTGGACTGTCACAGGAAGTGCATAACGTAAGTGAGGAAACCCTCTGCAGGCGAAACAGAACAGATAGAAGATGACAGCAGGTGGCCCTTTGGTGACAATCCTCCCAACAGCTGGGCAGCAAGTCTTGAAGGAAGATCTGAGTAGCCCTTCTCAACATCAGCAATAAATGCAATACTATGACAATGACAATGAACAACTTATCCCTCTATGAAATGTGGGCAAACACTACAAACATCATGTTAGGTGAGAAAAAAAAATGGCTAATTCCATTTATATAAAGTTCAAAACAGGAAAAGCTAAACTTGATTTTCACAGCCAAGTATATGGCTACCAAAGGGGAATGGTAAGTGACTAGGAAGGGCCAAGGGATGTCTTGGATGATGTTAACATTCTATTTATTGATCGACTGCATAGTACATGAGTGTGCTCACTTTTTTAAAATCAATTCGACACTAATATTATGATTGGTTCCGTATGCATATTCTGTGCCAGGAGAATGCAAAGGCGAAGTGACTGATAGTTATGCTCCCCAAATGCAGCAACAGCTTTCATAGAGTAGAAACAACAGATAGACAGAAACCCACCAATTGCAGGGATCTTAAGACATCTCTCACAATTAAGTGGACAAAATGTTGGTAAATGTACATGATATAAAAAACAGAATCAAAAGTATGTGGTATCTATTTCACATATATATTCGAGCCATGATGAAAATAAACTTTTTCAAATCTTAGACAACATTCATTCCCATCCATTAGACCACACACACAAAACACACCTCAACAGTTCCCAAAGAATCAAAGGAACAGAAACAGCCTTCACTGAGCAAAACGAAACAAAATCAACATTAATAACATCAGAAATGAAAAAGCCCTTTCACTGGTAAGTAAAAATAACCCTGAATCCAAGGGGAAATACAAAGCAAAGTTAAAGATTTTCTTGGAAATAAAGTAAAAATAAAATGTATCAAAATGTATATACTATAACCATGAAATGCAGGTAAGAAGTCCCTAGGTCTTTTATACATACATACACCCACGTTCACCAAAATTTGTTGAATTTGGTCATAGTTTTTTCTTCCTAGAATTTTCTTCCTTTCATTTTTTTCCTGTTGGAATCATACCCTTCCTTTCAGATCTACCTGAAATTAATTCCTTCATTGAACATGCCTCTTTGTTCTTCTCCAAAACCAAACAGAAGCTTGCCTTGTTCAACAGAGAAGATATAATTTTATTTTATTTCAAAGTTTTGAGCGGGCATACGAATGTTTGTACATCTTTATGAATATTTTTATTTTCTATTGTTCCTTGTATTTATCTTTTATTAAACATCAATTTGATCCAAGAGCTAAACCAAATGTTATAGATCTTTAAATATATTGATCTCTTTGCTTTGTTAGTAGACGGTATTTAATAACTACTTTAAACTAAATTAAAACTATCTTAAAGTTACTTGTCCCTTTACCTAGCTTTTATTTTCTTCATTAAGTAGTTTCTTAAAATTTTAATATATACAATTACAATTATGATATCAGCATTTGTATTTTGCACAAACTTCCATAGACTTAAAGTCAGTGGCATGCAACTCTGCAAATTGTCATTCAAGGGAAATTTTCAGTCTGAATCAGTATTTCCTAATCAGTCATTTTGAAAAAGCTTAATATTTTGGATGGAACATATCTTTCTCCCAGGGTCTCTATACGAACAGTAATCATTGGTAGCAATTAAGACTGCCTAATCTTTGATGAGCATATTTTAGTTCACTTATGAGTTTCCCTCTTGCTTCTTTTATCTCTTAATAATAGACTGATAACTTTTCATGTTATATCCCTTCCCTTTTCATAGTAGAAGCTCAGGTCAGTTCAGGTTGAATTTTCCCAAGTGCTTTGATAATCAGAATAATGTTTCTGGTGTGTATACAAAAACTACCAGTATAAAATCTAATATGCCGGCATGCCGAAGAAATAAATGGTGGCAGCATTCCAGAAAGGATTAAATTCATTGAATAGCTGTTAATAAGGTTTTTACTCAGGGGTGATTCTTCTTTCTCATTTCCTCTCTTGGTGCTAGCAAGTCCAAAAACAGTTTTCCCTAATGAATTATTGAATCAGCCAAGATAAAATAATATAAATGAACATAGCAAAATTTCTATTAAATGATACAATCCTAAAGACTTTTACAAACTCACTTATTATGTAAAATAACTTTAGATAGCTGAAGAACACAGAAACAATAAGATGAAAAATACTTCTCTGTGATACAAGAATTATAAAGATGTATTAGTTATATATAAATATGGTCTTAGCAAAGGTACACTTTAAATATCTGGGGTAGCCTGCAACTGTAGAAGAAGGCAGGAAAAAAGTGGTTATTTCATATTACCAAATACAAGGAGTCATTTTTACAATGAAGGGAGCTGATTTTCTTATTGCACACAAATTAGTCACATGATTCATAAGTTATATATTTATAAGAAACAGATTTATATTGAGATACCAGTTTTGATAGATGTTTCCCACAGCCAAGAGAAAATAATTACATTAATGTGCTTTCTTCCTTAAAAATTCAGGCATTCCCTCTTTGTTTCTCACTGCAAATATAAACTAGAGGCAAAAAAAAGAAAAATAGTACATTTTCAGGTAAGAAAAGTGTCACTAAAAGAAAAATAAAGACCTTAAGGTCATTAAGTTGGAGAAATAATTTTATGCACTCCTTTGTCTTTTCTATTACCAATATGTATAAAAACTGTCTCCTTCATAAAGTCTTGAGTTTTTCAAGTGCCAGCTATAGTTTTTCAAATCATGTATGCAGAAATATGCTAATACGGTGCTTACACACTTAACATGTCTTTTTTAACCTCATAATGATTATTTAAGCATCACTTACACTAAGGAGTATGGGCTTTAGGGTTAGATACACCTGTGTTTGAATTACTCCACTGACCCGCTGTGTTGTCTTAGAAAACTGAGGTTTACAGCTTTGAGCTTCAGTTTTAATATATAAAATGGTGAAAGAAACAGCTATCTTGTAGAGTTAGTCTGCGAATAAAATAAGATAATAAATATAAGGGGCCTTGCAGAATGTCTAACATAATGCACACTAAACAGAAAGTGTTAGTAGCATAATACCATTAACACTAACATTATAAAATACGGCACCTGTCACAATATCCCCTCTAGACTTTTCTGAAATTGCCTTTCATGATATCCTATGGTTCTTTTCTTAACATCTATGAACCCCAGTGTGCTGAGATTATAACCTGCAACAACAACAATCTAGAAGAGAGATAGCCTCTACTCAATGCATGAAGAATAAACTTGCTCTCTTCTTTGCAATGGTAAAATATGTGGTTTTTGAAGTTTCTGAAATTAGTAGTCTTTCAAAGTTCACTTACTAGAAAGAAATATATACCCTCCATTAAAACATCTTCAGGGGTGCCTGGTGGCTCAGTGGGTTACAGCTTCTGCCTTCGGCTCAGGTCATGATCTCAGGGTCCTGGGATCGAGCCCCGCATCGGGCTCTCTGCTCAGCGGGGAGCCTGCTTCCCTCTCTCTGCCTGCCTCTCTACCTACTTGTGATCTCTCTCTCTCTGTCAAATAAATAAATAAAATCTTTAAAAAAAAAATCTTCAAATTAGAGATTAATGTGCAGTGGTACAAAATAGCAACAAACAAAAGATATATTTAATGAATATGTGAGGACCGAATGAATAAATGCAGTAAGTGACCCGAGATATATTGCTGTAAAGTTTCTTCCTTCATGCTGCACTGGATCATAAAGTCTTCTACTTCCTACGGGTGAGTGTGAGACTAATACAATTAATATACGAGTTACTCATAGAGAGTCTTTTTGTTGCAAGTTCTAAGAGATAGAGTTTGCTTCATGTCTGCTTGGTATTTTCTGTCTTTCTCCTAAAAAAATTCTGCATCTTTGGTGACAAAAACAGTTAATGAGATTATTATAATCTATTGTTTATTCATCAAAGCATGAGTTGCTTTTTGATTTTATCATAAAAACAAAGGTGTTCACTGTCAGAAAAGTATTAAGAACACAAAATTAAGACACATGTAAGTTGCTCAATTAGTGTTACAACCTTATATAAATCACTTAATTGCTCCTGTAGATGGCAACTTTCTTACATTATGAAATGTATGGGACGCGTGGGTGGTTCAGTCAGTTAAGTCTCTGACTCTTGATTTCAGCTCAGGTCATGATCTCAGGGTCATGAGACCGAGCCCCATGTGGAGCTCCATGCTCAGCCCAGAGTCTGCTTGAGATTCTCTACGCCCCTCTCCTTCTGCCCTTCCCCTGCTCATGACTCTCTAAATAAATAAATAAACAAATAAAAGCTTTAAAAATAATAAATAAATCAAAATGTTTGACAAGATGTCACTAGTGATAAACAATAAAATATTCAAGTATTAGAGGACTTTAAGGAAATTAGATATAGAAATACAGCAAATGATGTCTCAAATTAAAGTGAGTGTTATGAGAATGTTTTACTTTTCCCATTGGTAGCAAATAAATAATTGCCTGGATCTTAAAATTTCGCATATTTCAAAGCAAATCATTTTCTCATTCTCTTGTATTCTCTTCTCCATAATTACCCGGACCATCTTTATGCTGTCTTGAAAGCAGATTCCAAGATAAGAATTCAAGTGCAATGGGTTTATTTGAAAGGTACAGAAAACAATCTCAGAGTAGTGAAGAAATGAGACAGGAAAAGGCAGGAAGCCAGCAACCACAGTGATCATCTAAAATGTAACCACATGGGAAAATTATGGGAAATAATACAGCACATGTCTCAAGATTTTTCTACCCTAATGGGCAAGAGGCGAGGAAGCTGGGGTATTTATATGCCAACTCTTGTTCCTTGTGGCGTTGATGCTATGCTCTGAGTGTGTAATTCCCTTGCTGGTCAGTGTGATCCTGAAGGAAGAAAGGCTTTCGGATAAAGCCCCCAGACATCAAGACGTGTATCCTGACAATTGGAAGTCCACTGAAGTAGGCTGTCATGGTAGGATACAGATATTTTGAGTACAGCATCTATATACCAGCTTCATAACAGGTAAAATAGACACATTGACTCTGCAACTGTCACAATAATACCTGCGGCAGAAAGGTGGGGGAGAGAGAAAAAGAGAGAAAGAAAGAAGGAAGAGAGAGAAAAAGAGGATAGAGAGAAGAGGGAATTCAAACGACCCTTTTCTCTCCTAAGGTCAATGTCATCTTCCTGTTTTATAAGGATGATGAAAATAAAATTTTTAAAAAATCATTGTCTTTTCATATCCCCATATTTGTTATAAGTGGATCTACAAATAGGGACCCAGTTAAATACTGCAGAGCTCAACAAATTTGTAAAAAAGAAAGAGGTTGGTTTGGAAAACAAAAAAGTGGGATTCTTACTAATTTCAATATTTTTTCAACTCAGTTTTATTTTCATTTTTTATCATTGAAGATAAGTAAGTGAAAATTTTTTCATATGCAAGCAATTTATACAGGGCAAACTCCATAGTTATGGAAGAAAGACTAACATTTCCTCTCTGTGAAAACATCCATTATATACTCCAATGGAAGATTTTATGTTTTCTGTTTATACATTCAGATAATAGTTAATTTATAGCAAATTTTTCCCAATGATATTTTTTTATCTTTCTTTTCTTTGTCTTCTTAGAATTTTTAATAAGAGTGAGTAGACCTGTGTTATGACCCACAGAAGTGGAGAACAAACACACGGACAAATATGTCTAAAGACTCCAACAATCTCAGCAGCCAGAACAATTATGCAGGTTAATGAGGTATTCAAGTTCATGAAAGTCTGATGTGAGGCATTTGACACCCATCAATTTAATTCCTAGACTCATCAAATTTTAGTGGGAGATTAAACTACAGCTACAGTAGGAGTAAATGCTTGTAGACTCCAAAATGTGTCATGATATTAATTAAAAACAGATCTCTGATGATCAAACCCTCAATTAGACAACTCTTTTCACTTCACTTATATTTTATCATAAATATACAAGCCAGCTTCAAAACAAACCTAAGTGATAGATTTTAAAAATAAGCAACCACATTATTTTCTGTTGTTTGTAAGCATTTCCATTTCTCGTCATTTATATCCATACACCTGCATCTACTATGAGGTGGGCTGCCTCTTCACTCAAGTTCACATGGTGAAAGACCCCCCAAATATGACTATCTCTTCAATAATTTTATAAATAAACTTTATATTTTAGAATAGTTTTGGATTTACAGAAAAGTTGTAAAGACATATGGAGAGTTCACTCCATAGCCAGCTTGCCCTGTCATTAACATAGTACCTTATTATGGTACATTTATCGTAAGTAATGAACCAACATTGCTACATTCTTAACTAAATGCCATATTTTATTTGGGTTCTATTAGTTTTCCCGTAGTGTTCTTTCTCTTTTTCAGCATTCAATACAGATTACCATGTAATATTACGATGTCGTATGTCCTTACCCTCCCCTAGACCAAGAGAGTTTCTCAGACTTTCCTTGCTTTCCATGACTAAGAGTTTTGAGGAGTACTCCACAAATATTTTATAGAATGTTCCTCAATTTGGTTTTGTCTGATGTTTGTCTGGTGGTTAGAAAAGAAATAATTTATGGCTTTTGTGGAATAAGACCAGAGTTGAAGTGCCATTTTCATCATATCAGGTCAAGTGTGCATACTTCAACATAATTTAACACTGATGATGTCAGCGTGACCACCTGGCTCAGATGTTGGCCATGCCTCTCCACTCTGAAGTTTTTATTTGTTTTCTCCTTTCCCTACTCTGCTCTTTGGAAGCAAATCACTAAGCTCTCCTCACACTTAAAGGATGGAGAATTAAATTCTACGTTCCTGAGGAATGGGTAATATAATTCATTTGGAATTCTCCTGTACTTGAGATTGTCTTCTCCATTTTTAAATTATTCAAGCACGTATTCATTTCAATAGAAACTCAACATATTTATATTATACTTTGGGTTATAATATGATAGTATATTGTGTGTTTTGTGGCAGCTTTGGCTATTAGGAACTTTTTCAGGTTGGTCCCTTTGACATAACTTCATCATTTTGTGTTTTTGAGCATTTCCACAATCATTTCTTAAATATCCAATTATGTTCAATAAATAGAAAATGGGCACAATTCTTGACACCAGAAAGTTCTAATTAAGTAGTAGTTGCTATTCCCAAAACATTATGATTAGCTTAAATTTATATTTTGTTTGTGTATAGTGCATGCAGATCTTGATATCTGAAAGTATTGAGACCTGTACTGAGATATTACTATGCTTTTTGATATTTACATTATTTCAGAAATAATTTTAATTTTATTTACAAAGCATGAATTTTAGCAATTTTTGAATATATAGCATGCAATTTATGATATTTACTACGTATTTTCCAATGCTTTTATCAGCCCCACAATAAGATATCTGAGATATTAAGAGTTACTTCTCAGACAGAGATTTTTGTTTCCAAGATACAATTTAGTAAACTAAACATCATGAATCTACATCCTTTATATTAAATACACTTTAAAATAGAATAATAAATACTTTGTTAAAACGAAAATAAATAGTTTTGTTAAAACAATAGTCATTCAATAAGGGTAAAGCTGATTTTCCACAAATACTATGCCCAAATCCAGCTCCGCTCTGTAAATATTACCACCATTACCAGTTTACTGTTATATTGAATAAATTATTCAATATAATTATATACTTAAATAAAAATCAAAGAAAAACATAGTATTGTTTCTTTTTTTAGTTTTATATAATTTCTCTGTTACTTGCTCTTCTCATTTGTGAAATGGGTATAACAACATTTCTACCTTGTAAATTTTGGGGAGGATTACTCCTGTTAATATAATTTTTTCTTAGATTAGTGTCTGGCAATATAGAATCATCTATAAATTTTTTAAATAAACTAAGAATATTTTTATAAATATGCACAAAATCTAATATTTCTAACCACCGAAGAGTGGATTAGAAATTAGATTCCATAGAACATGTTTCTGTGTGGTTTATTCAAATAATCCTCATGGATAAGCTTTTAGAGTTGTTTTATTTATTTATTTATTATTATTTATTTATTTTTTACCATTTAAAATCTCTCTCTCATCATCATTCTTGTGAAAGTTGCTTTGAATGTAATATGTTGAAGTGTAGAGATGCAAATACGTGGAATTTTGAAAGATATTCTTAAATAGCCCTCAACATACATTGGATATATTCTTTCAATTTTTTGTCATGTTGATTGGTAAATATGGCATTTTTTATTTTAGTTGTGATTTCCTTCAAAACTACACGTTTTTATTTATTACTAACAATTAGAACGTCCTGTTCAGTATATTGTGAGTTCTTATTCTTCACTTCCTATTCAGATGTTTGTCTTTTTCTTTTTGACTTATTATAAATATTTGAAATATTCCCTATCAATCTCTTGGTTTTTCCACTTTTTAAATGATACGTCTTCCTGGATCAGAAGTTCACAATCCATCGATGTAATCTATCTTTTGCAGTGCATCTCATATTGTGTCTAAGATGACATTTGCTAACGAAATGTCATAAACTTATTATCCTCAATTTTCTTCTAATAAAATATTTGTATCTATTTTGTCTTAAATTCATCAGGAATTTAATTTATTTTGGTAAATAGTATTTTAAAGATTTCTGTTATTTTTCAAATAGCGAATGATCTCAAAACAGTTTATTGACCCGTTCATTCTTTCTCTAATGTCTCAAAATGCCATTGTTACAGTTAATTCTCACACTGAACTTTTCCTGGGCCCACTATTTTGTTTTACAATTTTTACAAAATTATCTTGGCAACCTCCTAACTATTTTTTGCTTTCACTGAGTTTTAGAACAAGTTCATCAGGTTACAGTGATACACTGTACCAATTTCTTAATAACATGGCACTAAATTTATGTATAACTAAGGTAGAAATGACATATTACAATACTAAAGATTTCTATACAGAAACGTGGTATGTTTCTCTATTCAGTCGGAGTTTCTACTCATTAGGAAAGTTTTATATTTCTCTTTATGTGGGTATTATACATTCTGATTAGTTCTATTCCAATTTATTTTATAATTTTGCTACTATTATGGATGACAACTTTCTCTTTTATTTTAAATTGGTTTTCGCTGATGCATAATAAACCTATTAATTTTTATGTTAATCTCATATCTGCTCATATTATTAAATTCTCTTATTTTAATGTTTCTCAATTGATTTTATTGTATTTTCTAGATTATCATATTTTCTGCATATAATAAAAGGTTGTGTTTATACACAATGTAGTGTTTATACTTTTCTCTTCTGTACTATTTTTTAACTAGAAATCTAGTGGTTTTTTTATTATTGAATAGTATTAATGAGGGCAGTCATTTGCCTATGTTACTTAATTTAGATCACTACCAATAGATACATACATATTTTTGTTTTGTTTTGTTTTGTTTTACTGAGTTTGAGTTTTGTTGAATATCTCTCTTCTCTTTCTCAAGCAAATACAAACACACATCAGATGGATATGGAATTTTCACAAATTTATTTAGATTTTCAATTGAGATGAATACATATTCTCTTTAATATATTCATGAATATTTTCACTTCAATATTATTTGTAATGTGAATCATTTTGCTATTGCAAGTCATGAGTGGGAAATTCACTTGGCTCTAATACATTATTGTGTTAGTACACCAATATACTTAGTTAAATAATGTTTTATTTAAGATGTACAACTCCACATGGATATATGAGATTGACTTTGGGTATTGGATTTATTTTGTTGTTTGTTTGCTTGCTTGATTTAAAGTTAACCTATGTGTTTTCCTTTATTTTTGTATTTTATGCTGCCCTTACCTAGTTTTGATCGTGGGGATATTAGTCTCATTAAATACACTAAGTAGCTTTCATTCTCTTTTGTAATCTAGAATATTTTATTCTATTTGGAAATTATCCGTTCCTAATATTTAGATACTAAGTTCTTGTCAAACCATTTGGGACTGGTGTCTAATATAAGTATAAACCTGTGGCTTCCTTCTTATATTGTTATGACTTCTCCAATTTTGAGGGGCAAATGTTTAGAATTTCTATAAACAAAGAATATTATCCATTATTTCTAAAATAATACCTTAGAGTCAGGATTAGAATAATAATAACATGTGTCTTTTTCTAATTTGAAAGTCTTGTTATTAACCCATTACGTGGGTTTTAAAACCTGAATCCAGGGGCGCCTGGGTGGCTCAGTGGGTTAAAGCCTTTGCTTTCGGCTCAGGTCATGATATCAGGGTCCTGGGATTGAGCCCTGCGTCGGGCTCTCTGCTCAGCGGGGAGCCTGCTTCCCCCTCTCTCTCTGTGTGCCTCTCTGCCTACTTGTGATCTCTCTCTGTCAAATAAATAAATGAATTTTTTTTTAAAAAAAGGAGGGATCCAAACAAAACTGGGTGTAGGGGAGATATGAGAGAGAAAAGTTTTAATTTGGTGAAGCTAGAATTTTGAATACCTCTAAATTACGGCTATTTGTTAGTACGGTATAAACATAAACTATGGCATCTGTGCATACTTTTATCTGAGCTAGAGGTAAGAAAGAGTGATCCAACAAAGCAAATCTGAAGAAGGTGTAAAAAAAAAAAAAACAAATAAAGGAAGTTGCTTTCTGCTCACTCAAAACAGACTCCAGCTTGCTCCATAAACCGGTTCCACTAGTGAGCAGTATTATTGGGATCTTAAGGATACGACTCTTAACAGTAAAGAAATCTTTATAAATTATTAAGAAGTTCATTTTATCTGCCCATTGCCTAGCCCTTCCCTCTTTAAGAATAGTACCATTGCCTTACCACCATATCACTATTAAAGTATTTTTTTTTTCTGAAATGAAGGAACCTTTCAAAATTAATTCAAACTTCTGCTCTAATGAAACAGTTATTTTTGAATGACACCTGAAGTCTAAAAACGGCTGCTGTTCTCACCCTGAGCTCAATTCTATTCTTCAACAATTCAGAAAAAACAATCACTCTGCAGTTATATTCCCAGTATCTAGTGCTACCACCTGCTATATAATAGGTACTCAATAATATTTAACATATGTCTCATACACACTCATACTCACACTAAGGTACACACATACAAGAAGATAATGATCTGTATTAACTTTTTCAGATCTCATATGCTGTTGTGTTCTAAGTCACAGTTAAGTTGAAGTAGAACTGTCTCCAATCTATACATCCTACCCTAATTCAATCAGTTTGTTGCAGAGAACTCCCGAGTGAGCTATCTTAATTTTATTATCTATTCTTCTCAGAGAAGTAGATAATTGAGATATATTTTCTACTTATCTTTGTTATATTGATTTGCAAACACTAAATTTAGCTAAATTGGGAAAAAAAAGTTATGTAGAGGTACTGAGACATGATTTAAGTAATAGATTTGGAACTTTAATACATTATTTCCCCCTTTAGAGACCTAGCACCTTTCTGCATATGAGGGCATGAGGAAATTAGGGCATTTAAGCAACTTGGTAAGGAATATTCGTGGATTTTTTTTTTTATGAATTTACTAAAGTTCTACTACCAGGAACAAAGCACCCAATGTGCTCTAATGTATTTTAATTGTATTTTTTTTAATACATTGATTCTTTAGTCTCTACATCATATTTGATATCTCTATGGTCCTAAGGGAAACAATGACTGCTTTACATTTCAGTATATTGAATTGCTTATATTGTAGTGTTTCTGGAGAATGAAAGGTAGAGGCATCCTTAATTTTTTATAGCCCTGTTGCCAGGCTTTGTCTATGTTGCTAATACAGCTAATAGAACTCTGATGGAAGCAGTAATCTGTAAAGGGATGTTTGGCATCAGGTAAAAACACTAACATAGGTCCAAACACTGAGGCACATGAATTCCACAGAAAGGACTGGAAAATACTGAGCAACACAATCCTAATGCTACCACCCCTACCACAGAAAATTGAATTGTTACTGAATTTGCAGAGAAATCCATTTAACATCTTTTATCTAGTTTCAGAAGCTATGTCTCCACCATTCAGCTCAGAGTGGAGCATAAATTATTAATGAAAAAAAAAACAAAAAAACTTGAACTGACTCTCAGTTGTCTTGAGTTTTGAAGGAAAACATGACTCCAAATGGAAACGAACAGGTGATCTGAGGTGGTTAAAGATGTAGAAGGGTTTTCTCAAAACAGCCTGGTTTCCTTTTGATTCTTGTATGATAAAGAATAGACATGTTTACAGGGTTAAATTTCCAAATGAATGTTAAATTTATAAAAATAAAAAGGGAGTTTATTTAGGGACAGAGTTCAGGAGATTTCTTTTATGAAAAAAATGTATATATATGTTGTCAATGGCCAGCAGATGACTTTTTTTAATTAACATATAATGTATTATTTGTTTCAGGGGTACAGATCTGTGATTCATCAGTCTTACACAATTTACAGCACTCACCATAGCACATACCCCACCCCAATGTCAATCACCCAGCCACCCCATTCCTCTCATCGCCCCTAGCAGAAGACTTTTATGTAGAAAGGGCGTATTATTACACGAAACCTATCCTTAAACTAAATTTTGTATGGAGACTTCTATATCCTCCAACATACCCTATGTTGTAAACTATCTTTAATGTCAACACTAACATTATCAACTTGATCATATTTTGAAATGAAGTACAGAGGCATAAAAGGATATATTAACTTCTATGAATTGCTTCAACTTAAAAAAAAATCAAGATGATGTCCTTTTCCTGGAACATAAAACACGTTTTGAAAATTAGTTGAAATAAAGCTAGAACTAGGTTGACATTCAAAGCAAAAACATCCTAATATGAATTCTAGTGACCTAAGTCTCTGTCTCTTTTATCTCTTTCTCCTGCACATACTTCATTAATGGACTAAATGAAGAGAATATTAACAATGTTCTCATAACACAGTAAGACATAAGGCTGAAGTTGTTTATTTTTTTTATAATTTGACTACTCAAATCCAAGTAATTTTAAGGATATGTGATTTTTGCAAATGAATGATAATTCACCTTATAAAATGTTTCATCAGATCGATGGATTTAGGGATGTGGATGTATGAATAGAGTCCAAGTTCACTGAACACTAATCCCAGCCCTGCTGGTGATTTATGGTGTGAAACTGGGCAAACTGCCTCACATCTCAATTTTCTCATCTACTAAAAGGAAACAATAAAGCACTTCTCCTGAAAGAATTGGGTGTGGTTCAACTAATCAAATATGTTAAAGTATTAGATAAACACATTTTCATAAATCATGTTCATGAAGGAAGGCCTCTTCTGGTTCAGATTTAGAAGAATTCAAGTGAGATTTTTTTTAAAGCTTGCCCTTAATAAATCAACGTTTTTGTCCATTCAGGATTCATCAGCTATGTACCCATAGAAAGGTCTTAAAACACAAGCTTTTAGTAAGGTCTTAAAACACAAATGTACACTTAGTAACCTTAAACCACCACACACTTATGGTGAACTGATCTTTCACAAGGATGGGAGAGTAAGAACACAATGGAAACGAATAGTCCCTTCAATAAATGGTGTTAGGAAAACTGCATATTTACATGCCAAAGAATGAAATTGTAACTTTATATTATGCCATACACAAAAATCAACTCAAAGTAGATTTAATAACTTAAATGTATGACCTGAAACTGTAAAATTCCTAGAAGAAAACATAGGTAAAAATCTTCTTGGTCATAGCAATGATTTCTTGTATATGAACCAAAGCATAGGGAACAAAAGCAAAAAATAGACAAATGGGATTACACCAAACTAAAGTGCTTCTACACAGCAAAGCAAACTGTCAAGAGTGTAAAGCTAACCTATGGAATATAAGAAAATACTTGCAAATGACACATCTCAAAAAGGCTTAATATCCACATGAAAAAAATGTTCAACATCACTAAACGTCAGGGAAATTGAAATCAAAACCACAATGAGATATCTCCTTACACCTGTCAGAGTGGCTAAAATAAAAAGACAAGAAATATGGCAAGAATGTGAAAAAAAGGAACCCTTCCTTATGCACCATTGGTGGGAATATAAACTTGTACAGTTGTGTGGAAAACAGTATGGAGATTTCTCCAAAAATTAAAAAAAAATACAATATGATCCAATAATTCTAGTACTGAGTATTTACCTGAAGAAAATGAAAACACTAATTCAAAAATATATATTCGCTTCTGTTTATTGCAGCATCATTTATAATAGCCAAGGTATAAAAGCAACTTAAGTGTCCATTGATCAGATGAATGGATAAAGAAGCGGTATACCTATATCCCATGGAATATTATGCAGCCATAAAAAGGACAAGATCTTGTCATTTGGGACAATATGAATGGACCTAAAGGATATAATAATAAGTGAAATAAGTCAGACTGAAAAAGACAAATACCATATGATTTCATATATGGGGAATCTAAAAACTAAAACAAATGGATAAATAAACAAACCAAAAGCAGAATCAGACCTATAAATACAGAGAATGAACTGGTGGTTACCTGAGGGAAGGGGTCTGGAAGGATGGGCAAAATGGGTGAAGGGGAGTAGGAAATAGAGGTTTCCAGTTATGGAATGAGAAAAAAATAGGAATACAAGTTATAGCATAGGGAATATAGTTAATGACACTGTAATAGCATTGTATGGTGACGATGGTAGCTATACTTGTGAACATAACAATGTACAGAGTAGTGAAATCATTATGCTGTACATCTGATACAACTATACTCAAAAAAATTCTTTTAAATACACAAGACTAGAGATAGAGGATGTAAACAGGGAAAAGGTAGGAAGAAAGAAAATCAGGAGATGAAGAATATGGGATTGTTCTAAACATAACCATTGTAATTTCTTAAATTTCAGTTATAGGGATTTTGAAAATTTTAGCTGATTCCCAAATGCTATAGACACCTATGTCTTGTGTTTTAAGTGCTGAATAAAAAATTAACCTTAAAAAAGTCTCAATATTAAAAATATATAAGGAACTTCTAGAACCCAAGAGCAAAAAAGCAAAAACTTAAAGAATGGATGAAGTACTTGAATAGATATTTCTCCAAAGAAGACATACAAATAGATAAGTATATGAAAAGATGCTCAATTTCACTAGGCGTCAGAGAAATCAAATCGAAACCACAGTGAGATATCACTTCATACTCTTAGGATGGCTATTATCAAAAACACAAGATAATAAATGCTGTCAAGGATATACAGAAAAAGGAACCCTTGTACACTTTTGGTGGGACTATAAATTGGTATAGCCACAATAGAAAATCAACAGAGAGCAAAGGTTTGAGGTTCCACAAAACATTAAAAATAGAGCTACCATATGATCCAGTAATCCCACTTCTGCATATTTATCCAAAAGGATTGAAATCAGGATCTCAGAGTGATATTAACACTCACATGTTCCTTCCAGCCTTGTTTGTAATAGCCAAGATTTGGGGGGAAAAAAAAACTAAATATCAACAGATGAATGTATAAAGAAAATGTGGTATATACATACAATAGGATATTATTCAGCTTTAAAAAAGAAAGAAATTCTGGGCACATATTGTATGGAGCACTGAATGATATACGCAAACAACGAATCATGGAACACTACATCAAAAACTAATTATGCACTATATGGTGACTAACATAATAAAAAATAAATAAAAATAAATAAATATTACTACATCTTATCACAAAAAAAAGAAACAAAGAAATTCTGCCATTTGCTACAAAGTGGACAAACCTAGAGGATGGTAGACTAAGCGAAGTAAGACAGACATAAAAAACAAATATTGCATGCTCCCACTTATAGCAAAAATCTAACAGTCAAGCTAATAGAAACAGAATCCAATGGTGGTTACCAGGGCTCAGAGGAGGAAGAACTGGGGAGATATTGGTCAAACGGTATATAATTTTAGTTATACAGGATAAATAAGTCCCAGAGTTCTGCTATAGAGCATAGTGCATGCAGATAACAATACTATATACTGCAAACTTTGTTAAGACGGTAGATCTTTTGCTAAATGTTCTTATCACACACACACACACACACACACACACACACACACACAAGGAAGGGAAATTTTTATTTTATTTTACTTTTTAAAGATTTATTTATTTGACAGAGAAAGAGAAAGAGAGAGGAAAGGAGGGAGAGAGAGAGAGCATGAGCAGGGGAGAGAGACAAAGGGAGAGGGAGAAAAATCCTCAAGCAGACTCTCACTGAGTGCAGAGCCCACAGGGACCTCGATCCCAGGACCCTGAGATCACGACCTGAACCAAAATTAAGAGTTGGTGCCCTGGGGGGGAAACTTTTAGCCAGAATGGTTAAGTTTATAGCATTGTTTATGGGGATTATTTCACTGGTGTGTACTTATCTTCAAACTTGTAAGATATATACATTAAACACGTACAACATGTTTGTATGTCAGTCATGGCTTGATAATAAAAAAAAGACACAAGCTACACATTTGTCCCCTGTAGATATATCCATACACATATCCATGCTTTTTGCTGAATGCCAAGCTGAGAGCTGTTATTGACCCAGGAGGTTTAAACTTTAGTGCAGGTTGCCAAGTAATTAGATAAGAGACATTAGACCATCATTTACAGTCTTGTGCAGTCACGAATGACAATGTCAGCTGAAACAAGGACAAATGAATGAAAACCAGCGGTTCACAGAAGCCCCTGAACAGCACAGCACCTGCAAAAAAGTTAACATAAACACCAGTCCAGCAAAGAATTCCAATAGAATTTTGAAACAATTATTGGCCGTTTTTTTCTAGCAGCAGTCAGTACTAATAAGACAATTCCTGAGCCAAGTCAATAAACTCACAGTAAATGTTATTTTCCCATATGTGCTCTTTCAGGGAAGAAAATTACAGTAATAGCTATCTTTATCAGAACAGTGTAAACATGTCCTATCAGAGAAAATGCTATCATTTAACAGTGGCTTAAACTGTTCATGGTTATCCTATTCAAGTAAGAAACATAGTTTTCTAATTCATTGTTGAGGGTCTATGATTTTTCCCTTTTTAAAATTTTCATGAAATGTTTTAAATAACTAAATATTTATATCTCTAATCTAAAAAATTATTGAAACACTTCGTAATCCAGACAATTGGTTTGTTTTCTTTAACTTGTCTTTGCTTCATATTTAAATAAGAAACATCTATATACTTAAAACACATCAAATTAGATTTTAAAAGGGTCTGAAAAGCACATTTCAATGGATTTTTCTATTTTAAAATAATTTTATAGCATAAATATTTTCTCAAATTAAAAACACAATTTAGGAAATAATGCTTTTAGGCACATGCAAAATAAATTTTAATGTGTTCCCATTTAGTATGGTTAATTTAAAAAAATCAATAGACTAAGATTCAGATAAACAAAAAATATATGTATAAAATAGCTTAAACAATTTGTTTATTTAGAAAATGCAATACAATTTAATTTACAAAATGATTTATGGCATCATTATGTAAAATAATGTTGGCCAAACATATGTGCTTGGTTTTTTCATACAAATAATGCCACTTAAACCTCACAATAGTACGTGAGGTATACAAATTGTGGTAATTATTTTATATAGTATAGTTTGTCATCACTGCCTAGCAAACAACTGCAAAACATAGTAGCTTAAAACAAAAAGGTTCATTATTGCCCATGAGACTATAGGTCAGCTTGGTGGTTCTGCTTATCTGCTCTGGGTGAAGCTGATCTCAGTTAGGTTTGCTCACACATCTATCTGCAATCAGCTAGTGGGTCAGATGGGGTTGGCTGGTCTAGCTTGGCCTCACATGGATGATTCAATGGCTCTGTTTCATGCGGTCCCCCTTCTTCCAGTGGGCTTGGCCAAACTAGTTTTCTTATAGAGGAAAGAATCCAAGACAGTGAACCAAAGCACTATGTTTCAAGACCTAGTCCCAGACCTGGTACACTCTCTCTTCTACCATGCTCCAGTGGCAAAAGTAAGTTATAACTCAGTTCAATTCAGAATGGGAGAAGAAACTCCCCCACTTGATGGAAGCAGCTGTAAGGTCACAATGCAAGGACCATATATAGGGTAAAGGAAAGAATTGAGGCCACTTTTACAATCATTTGGTCACAATGTCTAAATTCAAATAAGGAAACTGCATGAAGAGTAGAAATATGAAAAATGTCAGTAGTAAAATTTTTCAACTACAATCTAAGTGTTCTGATTTTATGTATAAAAATATTACATATCTGTAAGATCGTTCAACATGTCCTCAAAAATACTTTAAACAAAGCCCAGTATCACTTGCCAAAACAGAATAAAATAATATACAGAATATACGAAAAAAAATCCTATATTAAATTATTGTTAGCACCACAGTGTGATAGAAGATTAAAAGAAAACAACAACCAACTCCATCAGAATACTTATCATATAGGTTACTAGAAGAGTGGAAAGTATACACAACAAAAGGACTTCAGTACAAACAATCTCAGTATCAGCAGTGTCCTACTGCTAGAATACAATTATAATAATTTTTACTTCATTAATCTGCAAACCTAATTATTTTCACAAAATATCCCAGCAGTTTCAACCTACTTCTGGTAAATATTTATATCTTAACGTAATTGTTGGTTTTTCCTTGCAACTTCATTACTCCTCTAAAGCATACATTAAGTGGAAAAAAAAAAGTGCAAAATAAATTGTTTAAAACCTAATTGGTTCTAATCAAGTAAAAACAAATTATATCTTAGAGTAAATCTAGCTATTTATGTAGTTGTAATCCACAAGGTATGATGGTCTCTACTACTTGACTGGAAATTACACATCTTGTAGAAAACCCAGGTATATATCAACTAGAAGTATTAGTGAGTGATCTTGAGGAGAAAGGTAAACTCTAGGGTACAGAAATTTATTTTGCAGAGGTTTGGCATTAATGCACATTTTCCAGAAGCTGTAAAGTTAAGTATCGCGCAATATGTTGGTTACCTACTACTACATTACAAAGCACACAAACGTTTACTTAATTAAAACAGATATCTATTTGGCCTACAATTTCGTGGTTTAGGAATTTAGGCTACACTCAGCAGGCATGTTCTTCTGCTAAAGAGTGGGATTCCTTATGATTCGTGGTTAGCTAAGTGTTGCCTGTGAGTTGTCTTTTTCTATCTTGTCTGGGCTCTCTCAGATGTATGTATATGGAATCTCAGCTGAAACTTCTAACTCAACTCTGATCCATGCTATCTTTCTTCTCCCAATTCTCCAGTGTGGGCTTATTCAGATGAAAGGCAGGGGGGCAAAAAAAAGCAAGTGGAAATGCATGCAGCCTTACAAGGCCTGTGCTTGGAACTGGGACCCCCTAATTACTAGCTTGATGTATTGGCCAAAGTAAGTCACAAAGCCAGGCCAGATAAAGGGGGTAGAAAAATACAATCCACTTGAGAGGAGTTGCAGGCATATTACAAAATGTACTGATACACATAAAGGAAGGCTTGTGGCCAGTTTTGCAAGTCCTCTACAAAACAATAGTTCACAATTTTTTGACTATGAGGATGGTGAGATGGTAGATAGAGGCCAGGGATGCTTCTAAGCACCTTACAATACACAGGACCATGCCTCACAACAAAAAATTATACAACCCAAAATATCAATAGTGCAGAGGTTGAGAAACCCTGATATAGAAAGCATGACTCCAAATTATTCTGTTCTGGATACATAATAGATTCTATAACACAACCTAAGAATGCATTACTTTAATTAATTTATTTTTGGTACCCATAGACTTGAATAGCACATATATATTGCATTAACTCTGTTTTCATTGATTTAATTGTTCTGCCACTACATTACAGACTTATTTTCATTTTTTCTATATTTCTTTCCAGATTTTCTTATAGGTAGCCAGATTTCGATTGATTGACAATAAATTTACTTGCATCTGTCATTCTTTTCTCAAAATCATAATAAAATGTTTCTAAGTTGCTGTATAATATTCAAAATTAAAATAGGCCTTAATAATATTCATAATATTTCATTAATCTGCTCTTGTCCAATTTAATCCACTTGATTCTAGATATTTAATTAACTTTATCATTCTAAATAATAAGTTTATACATAAGCAAATATATATTTGTGTATATATATATATACACATATATATGTGTGTATATATGTGTATATATATATATATAACTATTTTAACATTTTTTTTGCTTAGGATAAGTTATACATGGATTGTAAGCTAAAGCCTAAAAACAGTTTTATGAATCTTGAGAAACACTGTCAACTTGATTTCCATTGAGTTACAGATCTCACCTCCACCAATGTGTATATATATATATTTTGTTCCAAGATTTATAGCATTGATTGTTATTATAAATTTTCCCTAATCTGCAATGCAAAAATCTATCATGTGGTTATTTAATTTTCAAGTGTCCAACCATTAGTAAATTTGAATATATTTTCTTATATCTCTTTATAGCTAGGGGACTTTGACAAACACTTAACCTTGATGAGCCCATCAAATATGGATAAAAAGAATACATACTTCAGAGTAAGTCATGTGGAGCACTTAGACTAGTGCCTGAAAAATAGTGTTCAATAAATGTTGACTTCTGCTGTTTAAGTTAATAATATTTTAAAATAATTCTCGCTTGTGTATTTTTTCCTTGGTCTTTATCTATTTGACTATAGCAGGCATAATATTTTTTTATCAATCTGTATGAATATTTCAATATATTTAAGATATTAACTCATTTTTTCATAATCACTCTAAAATATTATTTTTTCACATTCCTTTCTATACATGAAATCTTCTGTAAAGTATAATCACATTATTTCCATCAATGAATGTCAAACTTACACAAAGCAGGTGTCACAGGGAAAAGTACACACCACTAAGATGAAATGGTAATTTTAGGGCACCCGGGTGGCTCAGTGGGTTAAAGCCTCTGCCTTCGGTTCAGGTCATGATCTCAGGGTCCTGGTATCAAGCCCCTCATTGGGCTCTCTGCTCAGCGGGGAGCTTGCTTACCCCTCTCTCTCTCTGCCTGCCTCTCTGCCTACTTGTGATCTCTCTCTCTCTGTTAAATAAATAAATACAATCTTAAAAAAAGAAAGAAAGAAATGGTAATTTTAAAATGCTTATGTTCTATAACGAATCTCCAGAATCTCATCTTTATGTATGGTCTTGTCTTATTTACTACTTCTATCAATGGCATAGATCCCATACTGATTAACTTTGCGCTTGACATGAAACTAGGAAGTTAGATATAATTTAGATGTTAGATTTTGGATACAAAGTGATCTTGACAAGCTGAAATGATGTGCCAAATAAAATTCAATTCAACAAAGATTTATTGAATGTCAGGAATGTGCAAGATTTGTGTTTACTATAAAAAGCTATTTGTACTGAACTCTAAATAAGCCAGTTACACATTATGAAACAAAAATACTATTTATGTCTAATGAGTACCAAACATAAATTAATTAACTTAAAGCAACATTCTTTCAGGTTGTATTATACAAACTATATTTACCCAGGAGAGAATAATTCAGAGTTCTGTTCTCTATATCAAGGTTTTTCAACCTCAGCACTATTGACGTTCGGACTAAATAATCTTTGAGTGCCTTCACTGTGCATTATAAGATTTTAGCTGCATCTCTGTCCTCTAGATACCAGTACCACCTCTCAGTGTATCAACCCAAAATCTTTCCACACATTGCCAGATATCCCCTGAAGAGTTCAATGACCCTGGTTGAGAACCACTGGCATATAAGTACATCAGTCCACTTTGATACCCCTCTTAAAAACAGACATTAATAGATTAGGTAAGAACCAAAATGGCAGAGGACCTCATACACACGTCAAACAAGGAATGTTTTTTCATTGTTGTTCTTTTAATGGACTTGTCTAGAAAACAAAAGCTTCCTGAACTGCTTAAAATCTTCAAACACTTTTTTTTTAATTTGTTTGTATTTCTTACAACCTTTTAAAACAGAACGTGACTTGAGTACTACATTTCCGCTCACAAAATTTGCTGAGTTACTTCTTGACATTATAAGCCTACTTAGGCGTGTTGTAAAGCTGTTCAAATACTTTTTATATGAAACTGCTATCACACGGTAGTTAATCCACAATCACTTTCTGTGTTCCTACTACATGCCAGGCTCTGGGCATACGGGGCTGGACACAGGAGCTTCTGCTTAAGGGTGCTAGACTCCTATGGAGAGAATGGTCATTAAACAATTACTTGTCAACACATATCTAATCAACCTCAATTGTGCAAAGTGCTTTTTATGAGAAATATCCTGTCCTATGAGAAGATATAACAGAATCCTTTAGCCTAAACTGTGGATTTAGGGGAGGGTTTCTAGAGAGAAAATAATCTTCAATTTGAGACTCAAAAGAATAGCTAAGTTTGAAGTCGTGGAATAGTGGGGACAAGACCATTCCAGGCAGAGAGAATCAAACAGGTGACAGCACATGATGGACCTCAGAAAAACCAAATGGGTCAAATATAGTGGGAGAGGCAAAGAGTAGGGCAGGAGGACTGCAGATCATGCTGGATGTTTTGAGGGCATGTTGGGATTTTAGATTATAAAACAACTAAAAACCATTAAAGTGTTTTAAGGAGAGAAGAAACATGATTGTATTTGTATTTTCTTCTTCAAACAAAGACTCAGACAGCTGTGTTTTGTGAAGCGCTGGAAGGTAACTA
The DNA here is from genome assembly GCA_028534135.1 of Potos flavus. Classification (NCBI taxonomy): domain Eukaryota; kingdom Metazoa; phylum Chordata; class Mammalia; order Carnivora; family Procyonidae; genus Potos; species Potos flavus. The sequence goes on along the minus strand of CM052895.1, from coordinate 113,178,883 downwards.
AGAACTACGGGTGTAAAAGAACCAATTTCCAGCTGTCCTAAATCTTACGTCTGCTGTCATCCTGTACTTGCTAGAGTGATCAATACACCAGGACCAAAATTCCCATATGCAGCACTTATTGATGATATAAGTAGTGTTGAAATGGTCTATGTTTTAAGAAGCCTTTGCTTCCTCAACAAAAATGATTGTCCTGGTTTTTTTTTTCTTTATAATAATTAATGACCTTGTAAGAGGTTGTAAAGCCAACATTGATCTATTTTAATAGTGTTGAAATTGGTCATTCTGTTCTAAAAGAATATCTGACATCATTGCTTAAAAACACTTTTTTTGCTTAAGTTATTCTTATCCACACATCAAAAAGAACTTTGGTTTAAAATCCATGGAATTTTATCTATGTGTAATTGCATCTGATTATGCTTTTGTCAATACAAATGAGAGCAAATAAGTAAGCATTCAGCAATATTAGTAAATGTCCTTCTATTTCTCCTTGCTACTATGAATTAGCTAAATAACAAACTTTCACACACGAATTTATATATTATTTTATGTATGTACATATATATGTGCATGCTTCTACATACTGTAGTTTTCACATACCAATATGAAACTATTATATATTTCTGTATTGTATTTCTACATAAAAGTAACTTCGCTAAAACTTTTTTCAGACAAAGTTATGCATCTACATGTTCTAGTTGAACAAAAATTCTTAACTTTTTTTGATTCAGAATATAAAGCCAAATGAGTATTGCCACAAACATCACTGGTAAGGTTCACTCGACTTTAAATCTCATTCATCTTTAAATCATAATTCACTTAGCACAATGGCAGCATCAGAATTCCTGAGCTTAGTCTCAATCACAACTATTATTGTTTGAAATAATTATAATTTCCCTAAAAGTTCAATGGAACTTTATAAGCTACTATCTCACCAAAAATACGGATGCTTTCTCTAATTAGAATCATATAGACAAATGGTAGACTATTCGTTTACTTTTGAACTTTTACCTAATTGCTGGGAGGAAGATCTAGGGTGTTGGCATCAAGGACAAGACAGACTAAATTTCCCAGTCTCACCACTTAAGAATCATGGAAGAATGGGCAGATGATCCTCAGTTTCTCACCTTAAAATAGTATTTTCTTAGGGTATAGAGTTCTTCTGAGGGAGGGAATGTTAGCAAAGTGCATTTATTACACAATCAAAACCAATTTTGTTCCTTTTATAGGTGGAAATTTTATTTGTAGCATCATTAACAGTTGTTTAGCCAAATGTCTTGCCATTTATAGAATAAGATGTAAGAAGATGTAAACATGTCATTTTGAAAAGTAATTCAAAGGTACCAACAAGCATATTATTATTCCAACTTATTTCAGTCTTTTCATTTCCATCAATCCAGGAATTAAAAAACTATAGTAACATGATAGATAAGTAGGGGCAGATTGTACCATACTGTGAAGAAATGAAAAGTTTTTCTGATGGTATATCCAATTTTGAGGTACGTGCACCCATCCAACCAGGAACACCATCTAAACATCTGCACTATCACAGGTAATCTTGTTGGTTATCTGAGGATAAAGAAAACAATCCACAGTTGAAGGGAAGATTCAGAATAGCAGATTCAAGGTTCAGAGCCATGAACTGGGGGAGAGGAAAGCCGTGGGACCACAAAGGGAAAGGAACCCTTTTTGTGGAGCAGTCAGGGAGAGGGATAGAGCAGGAGAGAGTGTAGTGGATAGGGATCACACAGTCAGCTGCTGTGAGGAGATCCCCTGGGCTTCAATGGGAGAGTTCACTTCCCTTCCTGTGGTACATTTGGAAGAGTGTATTTCGCCTCTCCAAGGACAAGGGGCCAGCTGGGAGCCACTGAAGGGCCCTTAGCAGCGGGGACAGAGGTGTGCGCAAAGGGCAGAAAACCTTGTAGCAGTTTTTCGCTGTGAGCCACAACAGGCTTAAACGACCATGTGCAAACTGAGCGGCTGCTTTTCCGGGACAGAGCTGAGCAGACTGCAGAGACACTGGCAGAATGCAGATAACCCAGTTGCGGCTTTTCCCTGTCTGCCACAATAGACTCAACCCTCTGTGTGACTGCTTTTCTGGGACAGGATGGTGCTGGGCATGACTCAAGTTTCTCCTCTAGGGGAGGGGGTAGGTCTGTACCCTGCCAGGCCCTTTCAAACTTAGAGTTTTGAATCCCAGCTACTGGCCAGAGATTAAATACAAGAGATCTGTGGTTCTAACAGCCTGGGAACACACAGGTTAAGGGTAGGGATCTGATGAAAGCCCAGGACAGAGGAGACTGTTTGCTTTTCAGTGAGGGCCTCATGAACAGCAGTAGCCAGGAGTTCCCCTCCCCAGGGAGGAGACGGCAGGGTGAAGCCATCTTCCTCTGCCACCACTCCTCTCTCTGCCTCTCTCAACAGCATAGTAGGACTCAGAGAGAAACACACCACCTCCAGTGGAGGCTGGAGGCTGGAGGCCCTTACACTAAACCCTGCCCCCCTACACCTGGCAGGGGCATCTTTACAAGGTCAAATCTGCTTGTGAGCCAGCCCAGCATGAGTCTCCCTCAGAAGAACAATACAGCCCCCTTGCATATACCAACCGTACTGATTAAAGAGTGTTCTAGGGGCGCCTGGGTGGCTCAGTTGTTAGCGTCTGCCTTTGGCTCAGGTCATGATCCCAGTGTCCTGGGATCGAGCCCCACATCGGGCTCCCTGCTCAGCAGGAAGCCTGCTTCTCCCTCTCCCACTCCCTCTGCCTGTGTTCCCTCTCTTGCTGTGTCTCTCTCTGTCAAATAAATAAGTAAAATCTTTTAAAAACAAACAAACAAATAAATAAATAGTGTTCTAAAACATCAGCTTCTGGTGGAAATAGGACCATGCTTCCTTTTTTCAATTTTTTTTAATTTTCTAATTTTTTAGTTTTTTATTTCTTATTTACATTTTCCTTTTTTCTCTTTATCTTTTTTTTTTTTTTTTTGGTAGCAAGCTTATAATGTTTTGTTCATTTCTTGGTTTGTTTATTTCCTTCTCTTATTTTTTGGATCAGCCTTCTTTTTACTATTCTTCTTTTCTTACTCTCTTTTCCTTCTTTCTTATTCTTTGGAATCAGGCTTATAGTTTTTTGTTTTTCTGTTTGTTTGCATTTTTGTTTGTTTTCCTTTTTTTCTTTTTTCCATTTTGTTCCTTTTCCTTTTTTTGTTCCTTTTCCTTTTGTTGTTCCTTTTCTTTTCTTTTCCAGGCTTATCTTAACAAACAAACAAAAAAGCACATCTAGTTAAAGGTCCAAACACTACCCACTACAAGCAAGGAGGAACTCTGTAGAGGATGGAGCAGTGGGAAAGAGAAGCCAAAATGCAATAGCAGAGTGTACACAGCATACACCAGGAACACTTTCTGAAGTTTTTGTTGTGGTGGTGGTTGTTATTACTGTTTTTGTTATTTTTTCTTTCATTCTTCTTTTCTTTTCTGGACAAAATGATAAGATGGAAAAATTCACCCCAAAAGAAAGAACAGGAGGTAGTACTCACAGCCAGGGATTTAATCAATATGGATATAAGTAAGATGCCTGAACTAGAATTTAAAACAATCATTATAAAGATACTAGTTGGGCTTGAAAAAAGTATAGAAGACACTCTACAGTATCCCTTACTGATACTGAGATAAAAGAACTAAAATAACTAAAATCTAGTCAGGCCGAAATTAAAAATGCTACAACTGAGATGCAGTGCCAATTGGTGGCCACAAAATGAGGATGAACAAAGCAGAAGAGCAAATCAGTGATATAGTAGATAAAATTACGGAAAATAATGAAGCTAAAAAGAAGAGGGAAAGAAATGAAAGTAGACTTAAGGAACTCAGCAGTTCGATAAAGCAAAATAATATCCATATTATAGGAATTCCAGAAGAGCAGAAGCAAGGGGCAGAAGGTTTATGTGAACAAATTAGCTGAGAACTTCCCTAATCTGGGGAAGGAAACAGGAATTCAATTCCTAGAGGCACAGAGAACTCCCCTCAACATCACAAAAATAGGTCAACACCATGACATATTACAGTGAAACTTGAAAAATTACAAAGATAAAAAGAAAATTCCGAAAGCATCTTGGGACAAGAGGTCCTTAACCTATAAGGGCAGACACATAAAGCTGGAAGCAGACCTATCCAGAGACTGGGTGGGCCAGAAGGACTGGTATGATATATTCAGTGTGATAAATGGGGAAAATATGCAGCAAGAATGCTTTATCTAGCAAGGTTGTTATTCAGAATAGAAGGAAAAATAAAGAGTTTCAAAGACAAGCAAAAATTAAAGGAAGTCATGAACACTAAAGCAGCCCTTCAAGAAATATTAAAAGGGACCCTTTGAGTGTAAAGGGGGACCAAAAGTAACAAAGACCAGAAAGGAAAAGACAATCTACAGGAACAGTGATGTTACAGGTAATACAATGGCACTAAAATCATATCTTTCAATAATCACTCTGAATATAAACGGACTCAATGTTCCAATCAAAAGACAAAGGGTATCACAATGAATAAAAAAACAAGACCCATCAATATACTGCTTATAAGAGACTCATTTTAGATCCAAAGTTTTTAGTTTGAATTGAAAGTAAAGGGGTGGAGAACCATTTATCATGCTAATGGACATCAAAAGAAAGCTGGAGTACCCATCCTTCTTTCAGACAAACTAGATTTTAAACCAAAGACTGTGATAAGAGATAAAGAAAGACACTATATTATAATAAATATAATCTTCCAACAAGAAGATCTAACAATTGTAAATATTTATGCCTCTAACTTGGGAGGAGCCAAATATATAAACCAATCAATAACGAAATTAAAGAAATTTATTAATAATATAATAATAGTAGGGGACTTTAACACCTCACTCAAAGCAATGAACAGATCATCTACACAGATCAGAAAGGAAACAAGGGCTTTGAATGACACCCTGGACCAAATGGACTTAATAGATATATTCAGAGCATTTCAACTTAAAGCAGCAGGATACACATTCTTTTTGAGGGCACATGGAACATTCTTCAGAATAGATCACATACTGGGTCACAAAACAGGGCTCAATGGGTACAGACTAAGATCAGACCATATATATTTTCAGACCACAATGCTATGAAACTTGAAGTCAACCACAAGAAAAAATTTGGAAGGACCACAAATCACGGAAGTTAAAGAATATCCTACTAAAGAATGAATGGGTCAGCCAGGAAATTAAAAAGAAATTTAAAAAATACATGGACGCAAATGAAAATGAAAACACAACAGCTCAAAACCTTGGTATGCAGCAAAGGCTATCCTAAGAGGGAAGTTAAAATAATATAGGCTTTCCTCAAGAAGCAACAAAAGGCTCAAAGACACAATTTAACCCTACACCTAAAGGAGCTGGATAAAAAACAGCAAATAAAGCCTAAATCCAGCAGAAGAAGGGATATAATAAAGTTGAGAGCAAAAAATCAGTGATATAATAATAAAATAATAGAACAGATATAGAATAGAACAGTAATAAAATAGTAGAACAGATGAACGAAACTAGGAGCTGATTCTATGAAAGAATTAATAAGATTGCTAAACCCCTAGTCAGACTTATCAAAAAGAAAAGAGAAAGGACCCAAATAAACAAAATCATGAATAAGAGATTGCAACCAACAATGAAGATATACAAACAATTGTAGGAGAATATCATGAGCAATTATATGCCAACAAATTAGACACTCTGGAAAAAATGGATAAACTCCTAAAAACATATAAACTATCAAAACTGAAACAAGAAGAAATAGAATTCTGAACATACCGTAACCAGCAAAGAAACTGAATCAGTAATCAAAAATCTCTCAACAAACGGAAGTCCAGGGCCAGTTGGCTTCCCAGGGGAATTCTACAAAACATTTAAAAAGTATAATACCTATTCTTCTGAAACTGTTCCAAAAAATAGAAATGGAAAGAAAACTTCCAAACTCATCCAATGAGACCAGCATTACCTTGATCTCAAAACAGTAGACCCCACTAAAAAGGAGAATTACAGACCAATATCCCTGATGAACATGGATGCAAAAATTCTCACCAAGAATCTAGCTAATAGGATCCAATAGTACATTTAATGGATTATTCACCACGACCAAGTGGGATTTATTCCTGGGCTCCAGGGGTGGTTCAACATCTGTAAAACAATCAATGTGATACACCACATTAATTAAAAAAAAGGAAAAGAACCATATGATCCTCTCGATAGATGCAGAAAAAGCATATGACATAACATAGCATACTTTATTGATAAACACCCTCCACAATGTAGGAAAAGGGAGAACATACAACAACATCATAAAAGCCATATACAAAGACCCACAGTGAATATCATCATCTTTCAGTTTTTCCCCTAAGGTCAGGAACATGACAGGGATGTCCACTCTCACCACTGTTGTTCGACATAGCACTGAGTCCTAGCCTCAGCAATCAGACAATAAAAAGAAATAAAAGACACCCAAATCAGCAAAGAAGAAGCAAACTTTCACTCTTTGTGGATGACATGATAGTCTATATGGAAAACCCAAAAGATTCCACCAAAAAATTGCTAGAACTGATACAGGAGTTTCGCAAAGTGGCAGGATATAAAATCAATGCACAGAAGTCAGTTGCATTTCTATACACTGACAGCAAAGCAGAAGAAAGAGAATTCAAGGAATCAGTCCCATTTATAATTGCACCAAAAGCATAAGATGCCTAGGAATAAACCTAACCAAATGGGTAAAGGATCTATACTCAGAAAACTATAGAACAACTCATGGAACAAATTGAGGAAGACACAAAGAAATGAAAAAACATTCCATGTTCATGGATTGGAAGAACAAATATTGTTAAAATGTCTATGCTACTCAAAGCAGTCTACACATTCAGTTCAATCCCTATCATAATATCATCAGCATTTTTCACAGAGCTGGAACAAACAATTCTAAAATTTGTATGGAACCAGAAAAGACCCTGAATAGCCAGAGGAATGTTGAAAAAGAAAACCAAAGCTGGTGACCTCACAATTCCAGACTTTAAGCTGTATTATAAAGCTGTAATCATCAAAACAAGATAGTACTGGCACAAAAATAGACACATAGATCAATGGAACAGAATACAGAACCCAGAAATGGATCCTAAACTCTATAGTCAACTAATCTTTGACAAAGCAGGAAAGAATATGCAGGGGGAAAAGGACAGTCTAATCAACAAATGGTGTTGGGAAAACTGGACAGCCACATGTAGAAGAATGAAACTATCCTATTACACCATACACAAAAATAAACTCAAAATGGATGAAAGGCCTAAATGTGAGGCAAGAATCCATCAAAATCCTAGAAAAGAACACACATAGAAACCTCTTAGACCTTGGCCACAGCAACTTCTTATTAGACACGTCTCCAGAGGCAAGGGAAACAAAAGCAAAAATGAACTACTGGGACTTTATCAGGATAAAAAGCTTCTGCACAGTGAAGGAAACAATCAACAAAACTAAAAGGCAGGTTACAGGATGGGAGAAGATATTCACATATGATGTATCAGAAAAAGGGCTAGTATCAAAAATCTATAAAGATCTTATCAAACTCAACACCCAAAAAACAAAATAATCCAATCAAGAAATGGGCAGAAGACATGAATAGTCATTTCTCCAAAGAAAACATATAAATGGCTAACACACACATGAAAAAATGCTCAACACCACAGGGCATCAAGGAAATACAAATCAAAACCACAATGAGATACCACCTCACACCTGTCAGAATGGCTAAAATTAATAACTCAGGAAACAACAGATGTTGGTGAGGATGTGGAGAAAAGGGAACCCTCTTACACTGTTGGTGGGAATGCAAACTGGTTCACCCACTCGAAAATAATATGGAAGTTTCTCAAAAAGTTAAAAATAGAACTACTCTATGACCTAGCAATTGCACTATTACTTTTTTATCTAAGGGATACAAAAATAGTGCTTCCAAGGGGCACATGGACCCCAATGTTTATAGCATCAATGTCCACAATAGCCAAAATGTGGATAAAGCCCAGATTTCCATGGACAGATGAATGGATAAAGAAGATGTATACGTGCACATGTGCGCATGCACACACACACACACACACACACACACACACACACACACACAGGAATATTACTCAGCCATCAAAAAGAATGAAATCTTGCCATTTGCAATGATGTGAATGGAACTGGAGGATATTATCCTAATCCAAATAAGTCAGTCAGAGAAAGACAAATACCGTATGATTTCACCTGTACGTGGAATTTAAGAAACAAAACAGATGAACATAGGGGAGGGAAAGGAAAAATAAAATAGGATAAAAACAGAGGGAGGCAAACCATAAGAAATGCTTAATTATAGGAAACAAACTGAAGGTTTCTGGAGAGGAGATAAGTTGTGGGGGGGATGAGGTAACCGGGTTATGGGCATTAAGGAGGGCACTTGAAATAATGAGCACTGGGTGTTGTATGCAACTGATGAATTACTAAATTCTACCCCTGAAACTAATAATACACTATATGTTAACTAAATTGAATTTAAATAAAAATTAAAAAAAAATATTAGACACTTTACAAGCCTGATCAAGAAAAAAATATATTTTTCACAAATTAAAAATAAAATTGGTAATATGAGTAAGTTTAAGCCAATAACTGTGGAAAAGATCCTGTCAAAAATAACTTACCCACAATTCTCATAAGAAGCAATTGAAATTCTGTCAAACTTTTAACATATAAATATCTTTCAACATAAAAAATAAACTTTTTTATTCTCTGAATTCAATATTCCAACATGAGTATTCCTTTCAATCTGGTTCTTTCCTGTTGTTTATGAATGGGCCAAGTGTTGGGAAGGCTAGAAGATCCTTTCAGAAGATAGTTTTATTAGTTTTGATTCTATGTGGCCCATGTCTAACAAAGATATTTTTCCTTTCATAAAAGGCTCAGAAGGAAGTGTAAAATAGGACTTTAAAAGGTTAATACTAACACTTTTCTGTCACCCCCCACATTGAAAGGAAAGAACATCTTCTTAAGTAAAATTAAATGAATGAATGAGTGAATGAATGAAATATTTAATACATCACAAGTAATAAAATGTATAACAAAAACCCTCCCATTGATTATTCACTGAATCTCAGATACAATTTGAGTAATTCTGAATAAATGTTGCCTGACTACTTGCAGGATACATCCCAATCCCCAAAACAAAAGAAACAGTATAGATGAATTGAATAAGTGATTGTATGCAAAATATTCATGCAATTTTTAAAAGTATCTCCATGGCGCAGCAGAGTAACTTTGCAGAGGTGCTATCCTACTAAAGTCTAAGTGGAGGCAGGAGAGCAGAAAGCTGAGTTGATAGTGACATATGGAGGCAGCCATTTTCTTGGCATCTGAGGAAGAATGACGATGGGGGTGACATGAAGAGGTGAGATAGACCTAACATATAAGAAGGTAGCAGTGGGAATGGGTAACAAGTGAGTGGAAGTGATGAAGTATCCAACAACCAAAGTTGTGGGGAGGAATTGAGCAAATACAGTAAATAAATTGAGGGTAACAGAAGCCAGGTTCTTCTATGTCAGAGAAGGATTTACAAATATGGCATGTTCGCATACTGGAAAAAATTCTGAGATACTGCACTGGAATTTATAGCATCAGTATGAACTTCAGTTAAGGTCATTAATCATAAATAAATATATAGATAGAGAAATAGACATAGATATGTATATATGTGTACATTTATTTCCTAAATCTCTCCTTGCTGAGAGAAGCACAAGTGTTTCTAAATGCCTTTTTTTTTTTAATTAAAAGAATCTACGGCTTATGAGAGAAATGTCTGATTTCATGCCTGAGTTAGGAAAAATACAAGATGAGCCTGCACAATTTTGTGCAAACAAAAAAAGTGCCAAAAAAATGATGGCCATATGTCAAAGGATGAAGAAAGGGCTCAAGTGCTAAAATAAAACGATTTCAGCATCAAAATTAATAATGATAGTAACAAAATTCAACTCATTGATTAAAACAAGAATCCATGAGTCCATACAGATATAAATTTTTTAAAAAGTTTCGAGAAAAGAGAAATGACTTGCTTATAAAAGAAAGAAAACTAATAGCCACAAAGGAAATGGTAGAAATACAAATGCGTGATTAGACAAGATGCATATTGGTGGTTGATTCACACAGGAATCATCAATGGATGTTTAGGCTGGTGGGTGAAGTTTTATAAAGAGCAGAATATTGGCCTAGGTTCTGAGTATATTCCAGTAAAATACTTAGCAACCACAAATTGGAAAATGTCTTTCCAGTGGAATTTTTCACATACATGAAATTGACCTTATGATCAGGTCACCATCACCATCAGCAGGAGAGGTCCACAGTGTGTGCCTCCTGTTGTGATGCACTGAGACCAACATGTCACCAGTCCTGTGGGATTCCTGCAAACCATACACGGCTTAAATTTGATCATGAGGAAAACATCAAATAAATTCCCTTTATAAATAGAAAAGACACTGTTGAGGTTTTGAAAGAAGAGGGCAACTGGAAACAGTTCCACATTAAGAACACTGGAATGGCATAACAAATAAACACTACACATGATCCTGGATTGGACCCAGGACCAGAAAGAAAAAGAAACATTGTTCACATGGATGTCAACAGAAACAGATGGAGAAAACGTGGATGAGGTTTGTGAATTGAACGGTACTGTCATATCAAGCTTGATCATCTGATTTCAAGACAGTGTGACTACCTGTCCTAATACACCCAGGACCATACAGATTTTACCTCGGGAAGTGTAGTATTAGAGGAAACTTCTCCCCAGCCACAAAAAGTACCTGAAGTCCACTTGCTCTTTCTTCTTTTTAAGATTTTATTTATTTATTTGACAGAGAGAGAGAGAGATCATAAGTAGGCAGAGAGGCAGGCGGGCGGTGGGGGGGGAGGCTCCTCGCTGAGCAGAGAGGCTGATGCAGGGCTCGATCCCAGGACCCCGAGATCATGACCTGAGCCGAAGGCAGAGGCTTTAACCCACTGAGCCACCCAGGCGCCTGAAGTCCACTTGCTCTTGAGGATAGGTGTAGGAGGCTGGAAGGGATTACAAAACCCATGCCACCGGCCCAAAAATGGAGGAAGAAAGCCACACTGTGTTACACCATAGATTATCCCCCTTCCATAGTTGCTGGTGTTGTTTTCATACTTTGCCATTGATAATGAGAATGTTCTGTGAGTCTTGATTCTGGAGTGCCCATTGTTGTTTCACTCTGAATGATGTGACAAGTGTGCAATGTATGTGAGATGTCAACAGTTCAGCTTTGACATTTCCTGTGGAATAACTGTTGCACTTTGTATCCAGATAGCTTTAGTTTTGTTTTCAACATTGTGAGTCTTAGGATTATTTTTCTAAGTGTTCCAATAAAGAAAATGAGAAGGATCACAGTATTTGTGCCAGCATGATGCAAATAACATTGAAAAAGAAGACTAACCTACTGTGTTATTTTAAGATTGACACACAAATGGAGTAGGGAGGTGAATAAGGAAAGGAGAGACTACAGTACAATATGTAGAAAATAATTTGGGAATGGGATAGTAGAGAAATATCTGTGAAAGCAAATATGAAGAATGAATCTAATGAGTATAGGATAAGATAGGCATGTTTTTCTAAATCAATCAAAAGTTTCCATCTCCTAAAAGAACATGATTGCTTAACTGGAAAAAGGAGCCCTGAATTAATTTGGACATACCACAGGAACACATTATTGTATTGTTCCCTTAAGTGATCTGTGAAACTGAGTAAATTTACACCCCCTATACCAGAAGTTGCAACTAAACTGACATGTGGGTGAATAAAAGGAGAGATTTTGATGACAGATGCATTAGACCTCTACAGTGAAGAGCTGATTCTGTAAGATCATGC
>CM052895.1:113134756-113166444 GCA_028534135.1 Potos flavus | reverse complement strand
TCCTGGGTTGCCCAGACTTTTCTGACAGACCCTTAGAGTCTACAGACTCTAAATTCTATAGTGTTTCCTTTAAAAAGTATAAAAATCATTTAATTAGCAGAATAAATCATCATTGCTGTCCTCCAGCCTTTAAAATGATTCTTAGTCTATTCCTTACTCAATCCTCCTCTGTTGAAAAACTGACGGGGCTGTCTTAAAATTTCATTAACTCCGAATATCAAATAATCACCAGTTGAGGGGAGAGGAGATTCTTTTTTATGTTTTTCTTAGAGAGAGAGAAAGATGTATAAATACATAATCTGAGGGGGAGGGGGCGGGACAGAGGGAGAGGAAGAGAGAGAATCTTAAGTAGGCTCCACGTCCCTCGCAGAGCCCCACAGGGCTCCATCTCACGACCCTGAGATCATGACCCGAGCCCAAATCCAGAGTCCAATGCTAAACCAGTTGAGCCACCCAGGCACCCTGGAGAGGAGATTCTTAAAATCTGAGAACTCATTTGGAGCACAGATACATTCTGGCTTTGACATCAGGTTCAGTCTGATTGATGCTCTTCTGGCATTGAATTTAACTTTTTCCCTTCTCAGGCTTGTTTTCATGTAAAATATAAGTACACTCATGGAAATGTTTCAAGCAGGACAAAGCCCAGTTATATCTCATTTGCATTTCTCTGCTTGCCTATAAGCAACAAGTAGGCTTTAATCATTCATCATGTCATTTTTTTTTTCTTTTTCTTTTTGTTTCTTGCCGTAGTGTACATTTTGAGTGATCGGGTATTAAAAAAGAAACGAAACTCCAGTGTTTCAAGGCTAGAGTGCAAGAGCAAAGATGGAAGTAAGGTTCTCTGTGCTTGTCTCTCAGGTACCAGTGACATGTTTTCCCACTCAATACTCAACAGTCCTATGAGGTAGGTATTATGATACCTATGTTGAGGATGAGAATTCAAGCTGAAGGATATTTTCTTTCTTCAAAAAAGATTAATGATTATGCCCTCTAAATTTCCCCAAAATATCCATAGGCTACATGACAGCTTGGTGAATTATAATATTTGGATATTTAAGTAATAGATACTAACAAAATAATCATTTAGAGATAGCTCGTTTGGTTAGTTTTTTTGTATAATTCTGACCCTTCCTCTTGTCCTTTGATATTACATGTACATTAGATTTCAAATCTGAAATAGCATTTTAATCACGATTTCCATAAGATTTCCTTATTCCTTTTCCAGGACTGACCAGTAATTTTGGTAAGGACTACCTGGATTTTCATACAGGAAATTCTGATAATTTCCTCAAACTGTTCTATTTTTTTAAGCAAAGTATTATTACTCAAAAAGGAAACAAAATAATCCCAGACATTCATGCTCTGTGCACAGTGATGAATGATCTAACGCTGAGCAGTGCTGGGTATGAGATGAGTTATTTTCAGACGGTTCATACCAGTCACCTAACTGACTTGATTGATACCATTCAGTATGATACAGTACAATTCCAGCTGCAAACACACAAACAAATAAATGGTTGTTGAAATCAAAGCTGGGCAAATTCTTGCCAACCAGTTAATTGTATTTAAATGATCAATGCTTAAACACTCATACAGATTTACAGGCTTACAGAATTAAATGTAAGCTCTCTAGTTCTAAATTCATTGATCAAGGAAGGCACTACAGAAAGTAAATTACCACTAACCCCATCAATAAAGTCAACTTTCAGATACCCTATGCTATATGTCAAAATGATATCAAAATTAATAGTAATGATAGCAATTTAACAAATGTTTTGCTGTGGTCTTTAAAGGATTATTTCAATAAAGCTCCAACTTCTTCTAATGGATTAGAATTGGTGCATTCCTTTGCTAAAATTTTAGAAGTCTACTCTTCCATTTAGCAAAATAAGTAATTTAAAACTAATTGTGGACTGCATTTTGAGAAAAAGAAGTAAACAAAAATTTTCCACTTGTCTGAAAGGTTTTTACTTGAAAAAGACCAATGAATGGAATGCATTGATTGACTCTCCATATAGACTACAGATATGATACATTTCTTTTCTGAAAAATGAAGAATGCAAATGAATAGAAGCTGGCTTTACAAAGGAAGGAAATCGGTGTTCCAATACCTCATAAATTTCTTATTTTTCAGCACACATAACCAGATTTTATGCTACCAGAAACTTATTCAGACTTCGGTAATACATCAGTAAGAGCCACTAATTATTTAGAGGTTATTACCTGATAGATACTGATAAATGTTTACACACAGTGAAAAACTTTGAGCAACATAAAGGAATGCCTATGAGGGAGCTCTTGCTAACCCCATTTTACAGATTATGGAAATTAGATTTTAAATGCTTAGTAAATTGCCCACAATAATACTGTTGAAGAATGACTAGTCCAAGGATAATCCGATATAGCCACTGTGTGGAACCACTGCACTCTACTGCCTTTCTGATTCTCCTAATTACAAAGCATAAATTATCTGCATAACTGGCAGTACTTTTTCTCCTGCTGCTGTGTCGTATAGACCCAGCGTTCTAAAGAAACAGTGAGTACAGCTATATGAGAGGCAAGATGCTTTAGAAATACCCAGCCACCTGGAAAGCCATAACAAATATGACTTGGTAATCAGCTCTTTCCCAGAGCTGTGATGTCTCACATGTCAAAAGTGGTAAGCACTTCCCAGAGCTCTGACAAAATTACACCCAAATGAAATTTCTTCTTCACCAGGGAAACTCCAGAACAATGAGTTACACTGGTACAGCATTTATAAGCCACAATCCTGAATGCATAGGGATTTTTTTTTCCTCTCTAAACAACCATAGATAAACAAATCCATAGATTTGCCTAAGGGGAATGATGCAAATGCAAGCCTTGCAGCAAATGCTATGGTCACGATAGTAATTATAGGAAAAAAATCGACCTGATACTTTGACCCAAGAAATCAGACACTAGACTAACTTCAATTTTGGGATGAAAATCTTGGTGCAGGTTTATATGTCTGTGCAGATTTGACTTTCCTGAGCTCGCTTTTGAAACCCTCTGCCACTGTGTTGAGTAGAGACTTCTCCAGGGAGTGGAGAAATCGCTTCGAAGCTCCCCTCCCCTTGGTATGTCACTTCTCTGCATGGCTTTTGGACACGCACCAAAGTATTGCAGATGCCAGCTGTGCCCAAGGCTGCGGGATGTTAATCAGCAATTCTTTCCTCCACTAAAGAATAAACCTGAATTGAGCAGAGACTCGAGGAGGGAAAGAGGAAATGTCCCTTCTCCGTCAGGGTTTCAGCTGTGGTCATAGGCTTCAATAGCAAAAACATGGGAAAATCAAGCTAAAGTATAGTGGAATATATGTAGTTTTCACCCTGAGCTTAATTTAGTCATCTGGCTCAGCAAATGATAGACATCTTACAATGTAGATATCTGGCACTATGGGGAATATGAACTATGGTTAAATTAACTAGATTTGATCATGCAATTCCTTTTCTTAAAATATGTTTCTAGGGGCGCCTGGGTGGCTCAGTCAGTTAAGCGTCTGCCTTTGGCTCAGGTCATGATCCCAGCCCCTCATGGAGCTCCCTGCTCACTGGCGAGCCTGCTTCTCCCTCTCCCTCTGCCCCTCTGCCTGCTCATGCTCGCTCTCTTGCTCTTACTATCTCTCAAATAAATAAAATCTTTAAAAAATAAAGTACATTTCTATACATTGAAGTCAGCTTCCTCAGCATGTAATTCCAGACCCTTTATGATCCGAAATATTTTCATCATACTAACATTGTGTTTTTTCCAGTTTCTCTGCATTGCATGTTCTCCTCTGACACTATCCTCTGCTTCTCAAACCACATAGATCACTTTTTATTTCCTCTTTAAAACTTTTACACATTACCACCTCCTCCACTCCCTCTCCATTTATTTATTTCTTCTTGAAGTATAACTGAGATACAACATTATAGTAGTCTCAGATATATAACATAATGATTCCACATTTGTACACATTGTAAAATGATCGCCGCAATAAGTCTAGTTACCATCTGTCACCATACAAAGTTACAAAAAATAATTTTTCTTGTAATGGAAACTTTTAACATTTACTTCCTTGAATTTTCAAGTTTGCTCTACAGTATTATTGACTATAATAACCATGCCATACATTACATCCCCATGACTTATTTATTTTATAACTGGAAGTTTGTATTCCTTGATCCCTTCCACCAATTTGCCTACTTCCCAACCACCCTCCTTTCTGGCAACCCCCAATCTGTTCTCTGTATCTACAGTTCTGTTTGTTTTGTTTGTTCATTTGTTTCAGATTTCAGATTTCACATATAAGTGAAATCATACAGTAGCTGTCATTCTCTCTCTGACTTATTTCACTTATCACACTGCCTTCAAGATCAATCCATGGCGCCTGGGTGGCTCAGTCGGTTAAGTGTCTGCCTTTGGCTCAGGTCATGATCTCAGGGTCCTGGGATCGAGCCCCGCATAGGGCTGTCTGCTCAGCAGGGAGCCTGCTTCCCCCTCTCCCTCTGCCTGCCTCTCTGCCTCCTTGTGATCTCTCTCTCTCTCTGTCAAATAAATAAATAAAAATCTTTAAAAAAAAAAAAAAAAAAAGATCTATCCATGATATCACGAATCTCAAGATTTCATTCTTTTTTATGGCTGAGTAGTATTCAAATACAAACACACAAACACACACTATATTTTCTTTATCCATTCATCCATCGATGGATCCTTGGGTTGTGTCCATATCTTGGCTATTGTAAATAATGCTGCAATGAACATTGGGGTACATATATCTTTTCAAATTAGCATTTGCACTTTCTTTGGATAAATACCCAGGACTGGAATGCTGAATCATATAGCAGTTCAACTTTTAATTTTTTGAGGAAGCTCCTTCTGTCTTCCACAGTGGCTGCATCAGTTTACATTCCCACCAATAATGTGCAACGATCCACTTTTCTCCACATCCTCACCAACACTTATTATTAATTTGCAATAAAGGAAGCAGCATATACAATAGGGGAAAGAACAGTCCCTTTAATAAATGACGTTGGGAAAGCAGGACAGCTACATGCAAAAGAATGTAACTTGAAAATAACCTTACACTATACCCAAAAATTAACTCAAAATAGATTAAAGATTTGAATGTAAGGACAGAAACAAAAAACTCCTAGAAGAAAACATAGGTGATAAGCTCCTTGACATCAGTCTTGACAACGATTTTTTTTTAATCTGACTCTAAAGGCAACGGCAACAAAGCAAAAATAAACAAATTTATTAACTAAAAAGCTTTTGCACAGCGAAAAAAACTATCAACAAAATAGAAAGGTGGGGTGCCTGGGTGGCTGAGTCGGTTAAGCATCTGCCTTTGGCTCAGCTCATGATCCCAGGGTCGTGGGATCAAGTCCCGTACCAGGCTCCCTGCTCAGCGGGGAGTCTGCTTCTCCCTCTCCCTCTGCCTGCCACTCTCTCTGATTGTGCTCTCTCTGTCTCAAATAAATAAATAAAATCTTTACAAAAATTCTTTAAAAAATTAAAAAGGCAAGCTATTGAATGGGAGAAGATATTTGCAGATCATATATATGATAGGAGGTTAATATACAAAATATGAAAAGAACTCATGCAACTCGATTACAACAACAACCATAAAATCAGATCAAAAATGGATAGAAGAGGGCCACCTTGGTGGCTCAGTTGGTTAGCCTCTGACTCAGTTTCAGCTCAAGTCATGATCTCAGGGTCTTGAGATGCAGCCCCGTATCAAGTCCCCTATCAAGCCTGGCCTTGGACTCTATGCTCAGTGAAGAGTCTGTTTCTCTCCCTCTCCCACTTGTGTACTCTCTTTCTCTCTCTCTCCGTCTCTAAAATAAATAAATCAATCTTTCTAAAAAATGGATAGAGGCTTTGAACAGACATGTTTCCAAAGAAGACAAAAATGGCCGAAAGATACATGAAAAGATGCTCAACATCACTCATCATCAGGGAAATGCAAATCCAAACTATAAAGAGATATCACCTCACACCTCTCAGAATGGTTAAATCACTCCCTCTCCATTTTGAAATCAATGGCTCTCTTCGCCTTTTGTGTGGTCCCATAGCACTGTGCCCCTGTCTTTAACACGGCATCTAATTGGTTCTGTTATTCTTAGTTCCATTTGTTCTATGACAGTACCAGGGCCTTATTCAATCCTGTGTCCCAGTGTTTGCCAAGGAAACAATGAGTAAATATGCCTTTTAAGACTATATATCTATTATATTACATAATACATGAACCATAACAGGGACCTAATAAATATTTTTAGAATGAATACATGAATCACTGATATTCACTAACTATGTACTTTGCAAATTGAAGTAACATCTTTCTCTTATGCCATAATTATTAGAATCAAATCGAAAATAAATACATATATTTGGTTTATGATCAGTCCTTTTACTTGGACCTCCTGCTCGTGCCCAAGTGAGAAGACCTTCCCCATTCCTAAGAAATGAGTAGAATTCCTTTAACTTGAGTGCACTTTTCCTCTTCCTGGGGTTCTAGAGGCATGGGATTGGAGATGGAATGAGACTTCTCTTCTTCATTAAATCAACACATTCCACAGCAATGAGAAATAAATATTCAAATAAACAATAAAGAAAGAAAGATATTGACTATAATTAACTGTAAAATTACTAGGCAAGAAGTAAAGAATAAATTTCAAGGGCATATAACTTTTAAAAAATGTCTTCTCGAAATATTTGAAGATGTATATATGAAAACATAGGGAACTGGGTCCTTCCATAAAATACCACTACACTAAATTTGGCTTAGTGATGTGATCAAGATATATAGATTTCTCTCTCATTTAAGGGGTGTAGGGTGGGGCACCTGGGTGGCTCAGTCAGTTAAGAATCTGCCTTTGGCTCAGGTCAACGTCTTGGGGTCCTGGGATCCAGCCCCGCCTCTGGCTCCCTGCTCAGTGGGGAGTCTGCTTCTCCCTCTCCCTCTGCCCCTCCCTGCCACTTGTGCTCTCTCTCTTTCTCTCTCTCCCCTCTCAAATAAATAAATAAATAAAATCTTTAAAAAAAAAAAAAAAGGTATAGGGAAAGCTGGAGGGGATAAATAAATCATCATTGACAAAATAGTGATAATTTTTTTCTAACTCATGGGGGATCTATTGTATTATGTATTATGTATTATTAAAAATACATATGTATTATGTATTATTATGTATATATTGTATTGTGTTCTGTGTATGGGGTAGTCTTACAAGAAAACATAAACTCAGAGTATATTCTCACTATAGGTTAATGTCTTTCTTATCTTTCCTAATGATTTTGCATTCCTATTTACTGTCATTCTTTGTCTTATTTTAAGGATTCATAACATACCTCTAGAAATTATTAAGTTGTGTTCAACTATATTTGAAATAACATCAAAGTACTAGTAGATTATAAATAACAAATATGCCTAACGAAATGCCTAGAACTTTGTAGTTGATAAAAATCTGATATATATTTTTATTAATAACTTCAATAATTGTTTTAAAAGATTTTTAAAGAAGATATGAATAAGACATCACCATAATTTAAAAAAAAGTTTTTCCAAGTTCCCAAAAGTAATGGGTATCATAAAATAAAAACTCCTATTAATTTACTCCTACCATATCAAAGGTTGCATCCTAATTCCCATAGTTTGTGACAAAAATTAACTGTGGAAACCACCAAATAATCAAGGTAGTTTTATTTAATATGCAAATAGCTAAAAGTTCTGTTTTATTATAATGGTGTTTGGATTCACCTAAAGGTTAGATCTCTTTATCACTATTTCTCAATTATTTAGGAAATAATGAGGAAACATTTGTCATGATGTACACAAACTACAGAAATTTGACAGAATATGAAAATCATAGAATAATTCAAGGTATTTATTAAAATTTATTCATAACACTAAGTTGGTTACATTAGGAAATGGATAATTTAACTCTTGTATGAGTTATGCAATTGAGTATAAAATTGCTATGTTTCTAAAGTAGAAACATAACAGACATAAAGCTGATCACTTTCATTGTTCCCTATGCATTAAAAAATATGCCTACGCAAAGACAGATTTATAATAATTCATTTTATCTATGTGATTTCAGAATAAGTTCTTTAACTGAGAGATACTGAACTGAATGAATAAGAACAAGATAAACATCCTTAAAATTACCATTCAAAAAAGGAGGAGTGTTAGAGACCCTCAGGGACAATTGGTCACTGGTGAAGAAAAATTCTGGTGGACTAGAATGGCCAAACTCCTTTCCTGGAAATGAAGTAGATTCTTCATATGACCCTGCCTCAGCATTCTGGGAGTCTCACATTTCCAGTATCTTCTGTTGCCCTCTTAGGGTTTTGCTCTCTTAGAGGTCACTGCTTCTCTATCATCTCTAGTGGCCAAAAATGAAATGAATGTTAGAGAGCAGACTCCCCTTCAGAGGCTGTTCATCTCATTGCCTGTCCAGTTTCTGCTTGTTCATGAATGGAAATTCGAGGGTTACTTTTGGGATCGAAAAAACATGGGTTCTTCGGCATAGAATTGTGATTTCTTCAGTAATACAATTACCTCAGAATATATTAGGCATTTGGTCTATTTGCTTGCAGCTGATTCCATGCACCAATAATCATACCTAAACTTTTTTTGCTGAACTTGGTGATTATATTAACTATCTTACTTACTGGCTTCCTTGCTTGGCCTTAATGTCTGGTTCTTGGGACAAAGAGGTAACCATAGATTTTTTTCAGTCTTGTGAAGCCCCAGATTTCTATATCTTTCCATATCTATCTCTGCCCACACACTCGAGAATTCTTGCCTGTAACAGATCATCTGTTGTATATAATACTTTGTTAAAAACAGTCAAAAGCAGATATGATATAGAAACATTATTTTTCTATAGAACTACTTCCCTCAAAGCTATAGGCACTGTGGAACATTTTCCTTCCAGGTTACTATATATGACAATTTTAACAAATGTTTGGCCATGGACTCACAGGGTCCTAACCTGTAGCATCAGACGCTCTACACCTGTTACCTGACTACCAATCCAAAGCCACATCTCTTACATTGCACTTATTCCTGGGATCAAATGTTATGTCTGGCAAGGTTCAGTAGAGGAACCCTAAATTATCACTATGTTTTTAAGCACAAAGAATATAAGAGAATAGGCTCTTACAAAAGCCAATAAAAAAATTAAAAAGTTGGTTTTTCCTGAGCCTCTTAGTAAGACTCCACCAACAGAGCAACAGCTCAGCAAAGTATCCACTTCCTTTGGGACCAGCCCTGGGGCCACTCCTGGGGCCACCACTGCCATAGCATCCTGGACAAGATGAAGCTAAAGAATGGCCTACTGAATCCCTAAGTCAGGGAATATGGAGTCAAATCAAGAGGTCAATGCAACCCCCAGTTTCCTGACTTGTAGGAAGCTAGAAATGAATACTGGAAACAGCTTCGGGAAAATGACTACCTCCCTAGAGGATGTGCCAAGGGCTATAGGAGGGTGGCCTTTCTCTAATTTGTACTTTTCAAATCTGCATGAAAGATTTCTTTTTGCACAATTTAATTCACATCAAGAACACTAACTCCAAAGGAGTGTGGAAAGCCAATTCAAAAAGGTACTACCATGGCCGAAGAAAGGTATAAAGGATAGAAGTCAACTGTGTGATAGTGGCTGTGGCAGGCAGAATTCGAAAGGTGCCTGTTCCTTAGTTATTCCATCAAATGCTAATCAAGGTATTGCTTGCTGAAACAGAATTGTGCAGATGTAATTAAGATTATGGTCTTTAAAAAATTATTTATTGAATATATTTGACATAAAACTTTATGTAAATTTAAGGTATACAACATGTTAATTTGATGCATTTATATATTATAATATGATTGCTCTTATAGCGATAATTAGCACCTCTATCTCATTACATAATTATACTTTCTTTCTAGTGGTTGAATAATTAAGTTCTAGTTTCTTTACAAGTTTGATGATTGTAGTAAAATATGTTTGTCTATACTCATGATACTGTGCATTAGAACTCTAGGGCTTAGTTACTACTCACTGCAAGTTTTTACCCTGAATAACATCTGTTCTATCCCTCCACAACCCATCTCTTGGTAACCACCATTTTACTCTCTGTTTTTATGAGTTCAGCTATTTTACATTCTACTTATAAGTGATAACATATAGCATTTGTCTTTCTCTGTCTAACTTATCTCACCTAGCATAATGTGCTCAAGATCTATTCATGTTGTCACAAATGACAGGATATCCTCCTTTCTTATGACTGAATAAATTCCATCATGTGTATGTATGTGTGTGTGTGTGTGTGTGTGTGTGTGTGTGTGTGTGTCAATCTATATGTAGAGATATAGATATATACCACATTTTCTTTATCCATTCATACACCGATATGGATCCAGCCACTACAGAAAAACAGTATGGAAGTTCCTAAAAAAATCAAAAATAGATCTACCATATGATCCAGCAATTGGACTTCTGGATATAGATCCACTCCCAAAAAAATGAAAATAGGATTTCAAAGAAATAGAGGCACTCTTGCATTTATTACAGCATTGTTTGCAATAGCCAAGATATGGAAGCAAGATTATGGTCCTTAAAATAGATTATCCTGAATTATTCAGGTCAACTCAATGTAATCATTTAAACCCATTAAAGTAGAGAAAATTCTCTGGCTAGAGGCAGAAGAGAGTCTCCAAAAGGGGAAGTCAAAAAGATTCAAAGCATAAGGACTCAACCTGTTGGTGTGGCTTTGAAGATGGAGGAATGAAGACACTCACCAGGAAACACAGGGGCCCCTAGAAGCTGAGAAAGGACCTCAGGCCATCAACCAGCAAGGAAATAAAGACCTTACTCTAAGACAACTGCATGGACCTGTATTCCGTGAATAACTTGCATGAACTTGGACGTGTCATCCCCCCAGAGCTTCCTGAAAGGAATGCAACCCTGCTGACACCTTGATATTGGCCTTGGGAGATTTGAGGTAGAGAACCAGCTGAGTCATTCTGTGCCTAAATTTATTTTTAAAACAAAAAACACTTTATTGAGGTCTAATTGACATGTAGAAAGCTATACATATTTAATGTATATGACTTGACATTTTGGGAATAAGTATGCACCACCCAACCATCACCACTATCATGTACCTGAAATTCTGACTACCAAATTATGCAATGACAAATTAGTGCTGTTTTAATCTGCTAAGTGCATGTTAGATTGATAGGACGGCAATAGATACTAATATAACAACATGCCATCAACACACTACACCCACACACGCACACACACACAGTACAAAAGCATAAAGGAGGGGGAGAATTCAGAAAACAGATAAGTCAGTTCCACCCAGAGTTCTCAAAGAAAATCCCTTAAAGAACCTAGAATAGCGTCTACATACAGTTTAAGTAAGTGTAGAGGGGTACAGAAGGGAGACATTTTATGGGTGAGAAAAATGGCCTGAGTAAGTTAGATGTGATTCAAGAGACTATGAATTGAACCCATTTTTAAGGAGAAGGGGATGTCAGAGCAGATGTTGAAGGACAAAGTTGGGAAGAAAAATCAAAAACTGAGACAAGAGTGTGAAAGGGCTAAAATAAGAGCCTAGCAAATCTCAGGAAAAAAAGATTTACATAACAAAAATCACAACCAAGAAACATGAGACATATGAGTCTATTCCTTTTTTTTTAAAGTGTGGTATGTTACTCACCATACAGTACATCATTAGTTAAAAATAAGGTACTACCAAAGTTTTTAATCAAGATGTTTCTGCCTATAGGCTGGTCCATCCAGTTTGCCCCATGGTCTCTGCAGTTCCCTTCCAACTATGGAAATCTTCACTCCAGACAACAAGTCTCTTAATTTTTCCATATACAGATTTGTTGCTGATGTATGCCTATTTATGTCTTATAGTTGCTTAGCCTTATTTATGACCATGTCTATACAATAACATAAATGAACCAAAAGCAATCAAGGGAGAAAATTCACTATGATGCGCATGCCTACCAGAGATCAGGAGAGGAAAACCATGTTTGCTTTCGTTTGCATATTGACATTTTTAACATGTGAACATTATCTTTCCCTTAACAAATTGCTTATGTATTATATAATAAGTCTCTATCACTCAAAGTTATTTCATTCAGTAACCTACCAGGCAGAAGCCAGATTTTATGTAAGCATATCTGATTAATCTTTATTCTTTTAAAATCCCCAGACTCCCTACCCCACTTTCATCAACAAATAGTTATTAGTTTCCCAATGAAGTAGGTCAATATTACTAGAACACACACACATTCGAAATACATTCATTTTTGCTCACCAGTGTAGAAAGCTGGTTCTGGATCAGGATCCATAAACCGAGAAATACAATCCCCAAAATAAACAAACACATGCAAAGCCTTTTAGCAGGTTAGTGATTCCCTGTGAAGCTGCCATCCTCAGATGATGCATCCAGCTCATTTCATGCCTCCAATTGGAAGAGCATTAAACAAAAATACAAGGAAATTAGGTCTCAATTTTAGTACATGCTAGCAACAAATTCTGTATATTTCCTTCTTTCCGCTGACGAATGGCAGCATTTCATGCTAACACAAAACATCAAATTTCCCATTTAAAGTTAGATCTTCAAACACTGTATCTCAAACAACTGGCTTTCTATAACTTCAAAAACATTCAAATTTGGAGAATTAGCTGCACACATGTAAATATGCATCCTTAGATTTTAAAGCCAACATTTGATCATTTTAATTATTTTAATTATCATTTTAATGTAGTCTGAATAACTCAAATACCTCTCATATTTGGATTATGTTTATAGTTTTTTTTGTAAATTAAAGCTTTTTTAGAAGGAAATTTTTTAGTATCCTATTAAGTTTTAGCACATTAAGGTACAGATAATAGATCTAAAAGAATAGCCAACAACAATATTCATCCAAAATTTTAAAAAGTTGTACATATTTTAGTTTTGGTAAATGTATAAAAATATTGCCAGATATTTCTTTTCTTCTCTAGAAAATAGGTCTAGCATTTGAGAGGATTGAAGGAACCCTCAAGGGTTTCATTATAAAATATCAATTTCCCTTGCCTCTTTTAAGCTCTGAGATAAGAAAATTTGGACTGAATTTTCTAATCAATTTCTCTGTTCCCACTTGGAATCTTCCTCATCTTACCTAAAACCCTTAGCAATGTTGTAAACACAGAAAATAAAAA
This sequence comes from Potos flavus, assembly GCA_028534135.1. Classification (NCBI taxonomy): domain Eukaryota; kingdom Metazoa; phylum Chordata; class Mammalia; order Carnivora; family Procyonidae; genus Potos; species Potos flavus. The sequence continues at coordinate 113,153,230 of CM052895.1, read as the reverse complement.
ACATACAAGCAAAGAAAAGGTTTTACTTTTATTTGGCTTGTGCTGTCATAGAGTGTTGGTTAGTTTTCTACTCAGTTTTCCCAGTCCAAGAAGAATGTGATGATATTTGAAGTTATCCTGCACAGATGACATAAACCACAGTATAAACACATATTGCTAGTTATTATCTGACAGTCCTCCCAGTTATCTTCTTTACTATACCTTTGTGAGAATTTCTAAATACTGATGTATGTTTAAAATGTGCTTAAAGAAGAAACCTATTTTTTTCCTTCTAATATCTGGAAGTCAGTAACTAAGATTTCCAAAGCAAATTAATATACTGCTAGAGGGACAAACCAATACCAAATCAATGTAGCAAGAAGCAAACCTATGAAATAAAAACCTAAACTACACTTTCACGTAGGACTTCCATGGAAGATGGAGGAGTAGGAGAACCCAAGGCTTACTCTGTCCCATGGATACAGGTAGGTAACACACACATCAGGGCAAATAACCCAGAAAACGACCTGAAGACTGGCAGAGTGGACTCTCACAGCTAAATGTAGAGAAGAGGCCACATCAAAGAGGGTAGGAAGGACAGAAACACGGCTGGATCTAAACAAACCCAAAGCAGAAACGAGAGAGGAGAAGTAACAAGTGACACCAAAGAAATACAAAGGATGATAAAAGAATATTATAAAAAATTATATATATACTAGCAAACTGGCAAACTAGAATAGATGAATTCCTAGAAACATATAATCTCCCAAAACTGAATCAGGAAGACATAGAAAATTTGAATAGACTGATTACCAGCAATGAAATTGAATCAGTAATCAAAAAACTTCCAAAGAATGGAAGTCCAGGACTAGATGGCTTCACAGGTGAATTCTACCAAATATTTAAAGAAGAGTTAATACCTATTCTCAAACTATTCCAAAAAATAGAAGAGGAAAGAAAACTTCCAAACTCATTCTGAGAAGCCACCGTAACCCAGAAACCAAAACCTGATAAAAACACCACAAAAAAAGAGGACTACAGGACAATATCTCTGATGAATATAGATGAAAAAATCCTCAACAAAACATTAGCAAAGTGAATCCAACAATACATTAAAAAATCAATCACCACAATCAAGTGGGATTATTCCTGGGATGCAAGAGTGGTTCAACAATTGTAAATCAATCAACATCATAGATCACATTAAAAAGAGAAAGGATAAAAACCATCTGATCATTTCAATAGATGCAGAAAAGGCATTTGACAAAGTACAACATTCATTCATGATAAAAACCCTCAAAAAAGTAGGTTTACAAGGAATATACCACAACATAATAAAGGCCATATATAAAAAGCACACAACATCATACTCGGTGGGGAAAATCTGAGAGTTCTTCCCCTAAGGTCAGGAACAAAACAAGGATATCGGTTCTCACCATTTTTATTCAACATAGTATTGGAAGTCCCAGCCGCAGCAATCAGATAAGAAAAAGAAATAAAAGGCATCGAAATTGGTAAGGAAGAAGTTAAACTTTCACTATTTGCAGATGACATGATATTATATATAGAAAACTCAAAAGACTACTTCAAAAAATTATCAAAACTGATAAATGAATTCAGTAAGGTCACAGAATATAAGTTAATGTACTGAAATCCTTTGCATTTCTATACAGTAATAATGAAGTAGCAGAAAGAGAAATTAGAAAACAATTCATTTACAATTGTATCAAAAATAATAAAATACCTAGGAATATACTTAACTGAGGAGGTGAAAGACCTATACTCTGACAACTATAAAATATTGATGAGAGAAATCGAAGATGACACAAACAAATGGAAACCTATCCCATGCTCACAGATTGGAAGAACAAATATTGGTAAAATGTCTCTACTACCCAAAGCAATCTACAGATTCAATGCAATCCCTACCAAAATACCAACAGTATTTTCCACAGAACTAGAACAAATAATCCTAAAATCTGTATGGAGTCACAAAAGATCCCAAGTAGCCAAAGCAATCTTGAGAATGAAGAACAAAACTGGAGGTATCACAATCCCTGACTTCAAGATATACTACAAAGCTGTAGCAATCAGAACAGAATAGTAATGGCACACAAATAGACACATAGGCCAATGGAACAGAATAGAAAGCCCAGAAATAAACCTACCATTATATGATCGGTTGATCTTTGACAAAGGAGACAAGAATATGCAATGGGAAAAAGATAGTCCCTTCAACAAATGGTGTTGGGAAAACTGGACAACTACATGCAAAAGAATGAAACTGGACCACTGTCTTACACTATACACAAAAATAAGCTTAAAATGGATTATGGACTTACATGTGAGACCTGAAACCATAAAAAATCCTAGAAAGGAGCATAAGCAGTAATTTATCTGACATTGGCCATAGCAATATTTTTCTAGATACGTCTCCTGAAGCAAAGAATAAACTATTGGGACTATATCAAAATAAAAAACTTCTGCATAGTGGAATGCTTGGGTGGCTCAGTCGGTTAAGAGTCTGCCTTTGGCTCAGATCATGATCCCAGGATCCTTGCTCAGCAGGAAGCCTGCTTCTCCCCTGCCTGCCACTCGCCCAATTGTACTCTTGTGCTCTCTCTGGTAAATAAAATCTTAAAAAAAAAGCTTCTGCATAGCAAAGGAAACAGTCAACAAAAGTAAAAGACAACCTGCTGAATGGGAGAAGATATTTGCAAATGACACATCTTATAAAGGGTTAGTATCCAAAATATATAAAGAACTTATACAATTCAACACCACCCCCCAAATAATCCAATTAAAAAATGGGCAGAAGACATGAATAGACGTTTTTCCAAGGAAGATATACAGGTGACCAACAGACACATGAAAGATGCTCAATATCACTCATTATCAAATGCAAATCAAAACCACAGTGAGATATCATCTCACACCTGTCAAAGCGGCTAACATCAAAAACACAAGAAACAAGTGTTGGTGAGGATGTGGAGAAAAAGGAACCCTCAGGCACTGTAGGTAGGAATGCAAACTGGTGCAGACACTGTGGAAAAAAGTATGTTTCTTAAAAAGTTAAAAATGGAACAATCATATGATCCAGTAATTCCACTACTGGGTATTAACCCAAAGCATACAAAAACACTAATTTGAAAAGATAAATGCACCCCTATGTTTATTACAGCATTATTTATACTAGCCAAATTATGGAAACAGCCTAAGGACCCATTAACAGATGAATGGATAAAGAATTGGTATATGTAGATATATATAGAAAATGGAATATTATTCAGCCATAAAAAATGAAATATTTCCATTTGAAACAACATGGGTGGATCTAGAGGGTACTATGCTAAGCGAAGTAAGTTAGAGAAAGGCAAATACCATTTGATTTCACTTGTATGTGGAATTTAAGAAACAAAACAAAGGAGCAAAAGTGGAAAAAAAGAGAGAGGGGTGCAAACCTAGAAACAGACCCTTAACTAGAGAACAAACTGATCGGTACTAGAATGGAGGCAGGTGGGGGGGTTAAATAGGTGATGGGGATTAAGGAGTGCACCTGTGACGAGTACCAGGTGTTGTATGCAAGTCTTGAATCACTGTATCGTGTATCTGAAACTAACAGTCCACTCTACGTCAACTTACTGGAATTTAAATAAAAACTTAAAAAAAAAAGAGTGTACTTATGATGAGCACTGAGTAATATATAGAATAGTTGAATCAATATAGTGTACACAGGAAACTCTTATAACACTATGTCAATTCTACTAGAATTAAAATTTTAAGATAAATGGTAGATAGATAGATCGATAGTTAGACAAATAACAAGTTGTCATGTAACCAGAAGCTTGAGGGCTTTCTCAAAAATGAGTAGATTTCTTCTGTTAGACCGAGTTTCATCAAATCAAGTACAATTTCAAAAAGTATCAGCATAGTTGAGATTACAGATGATCTTTGGCTGAAAACATTTATCTATGATATATACGATTGAAACCTGATGATTAAGCCCACCTCTGGATTTTTTTCTTCATTATAATTTATTCAAAATATTTCTTCATTAAAAAAATTCAAAAAAAATTTTTTTAAACTTACCTAAAACTTGATTTGTTTTATTTAAGGTTTGAAGATGGCAACATGTTCTCTAAATAAAAATCTTAAGAATTTGGGGGATTTCTGGAAAGGTTTTGTGCTTTGTTCACTTATAATAACTTTATGCTAAATAGGTTATCAAAGTTAATTATCTTGACATGGCTTCTGTTGTGAGTTGGAAAGAGGATAAAATAGATACGGTTTGGAGAACTTCAAATACTTGGAGGTACAATTTAAAAGAAATGGGGTCGATATGAATTAAGAAAGTAGATATGTTTAGAAACTGAAAATACTCAAGTGTATTGACTTACAGAAAAATCTAGGTATGAGATCTATTTAATCACACAAGTCCCAGACCATTAATTAATGTTATATGTAATTATTACAAAGAAGAGATTCTCACTTTTCCTAATACTTTGGAAATTTGCCAATAACTCTGTTTCTCCTATAATGAGAAGCCTTAGCATGTATTTATTCTCAAATCTCAAAGGAAACTAAAACTAAAAATGGTTCTAATCTAAAGAAAGACTACATATGCTATTTCGTGATGTAAGTATAGTCTTAAGTTTATAATCAAAGCCCATTAGAAGTCTTTCAGACACTGGTGAGAGATTTCCCTCGAAAATGTGAGAAACAAGGCACTCATTCTATTATCTCATTTTCCATCAACCACAGAAATTTCTAAGTGGGCAGATCAGAGGTGCCAGTTAATAAAGATATTACAGAAGAGATTTTCAACATGAGATTTTCAGATGGTTACATGAACCCTGCTGCTCTGAGGTCTGAGAGGTGGGTCATATGTCCTTGCTTAAGTTCACCAACACAGTAGTATTTGAGCAGAATAGACCACCTGTCAGGTGGGAAATACATCCCAGTGGGAGGTCTGCACCAGCACCAAAATGTTAATCATGAAACTCATCCTTCGTTTGTCTTCTTTCTATATTTTATCAGCGGTGGGAATGTTGGAAGACGGAAGAAATAAAACATATAAGCGTTTTTCTTCTGGAGCAAGCATTTTTGAGTTTGGGAGCCCTACTTTCTTCTCACAGAGGTAACTGTGAACCGTCAGGAACTAGCTTTTAAGCACAGCAGGAACTTTAATGAACAGTGGGAATAATATCTCCATACACAACTACGAATACTGAGACTAAAGGAGACTTAATAGGAAATGAAGAATATTATTGAAAACACGGTTTAAAGTGGAACCTTTACATGTTTTCCTCTTTGGGGAGGTGGTAACAAATTGTCACAGCACAGGCACAAGCAAGTATTGTTTTTATTGTGTTATGAATTTGTGATAAGGTTCCAGGGTCGGAATATATGAAAAAGCAAAGATGATAAATAGAAAGATTAATGTCCTGAGGAAAATGAAGTAGTAAGTGTTTAGATGCATATGAAAGCTTTTCAATAAATTTCTTGTATCTGAAGCTTGTGATCTTTTATTCGATAAATAAAAAACAAGACACTGAATAATTTGATCAGACTTTGCAATATATTTACCTTATTAACAATAACCTGCCAGAATTCAAAGGCTATCCAGAAGTTGAGACAGGAACAAAAGGTGTCCAACTGGTGTTCATGAGATGATAGAGGCTAATATTTCACCAAAAAAGCAGATGTCTGAAAGAACAGTATAGAGACTCTGCAATGTTTTCGGTGTAAAATGCACTTCCTTTGGCCTTCGCAAATGAAACTTCTTATGATCTCTTATCCTTCCCTACTTGAATTACCTCAAGAATCAAGGGCCTACTTAGTGACCTCTCTGCACCTCAATGGCTTTTTACCCTTCTTTGAAATGCCTATTTCTTAGAGAATAAAACATTTGATTCTCCCACCTGTCTTACCTGTGATGTCAGGAAGCAAACCTGAGAACTGGAGGTGTGTGTAAGTGATTTATTAAGCGTAGGCTCCCAGGAAAAATTGCAAAGGATAAGGCAGAAGTAGAACAGTGAAGGGGAAGAAGCCAAGCCAGGGCACAATTTTAGAAAAAGGCCCAACTGCAGCATAACCAGATTTCTCAACAACAATATTTAGTGCTAAAAGACAACAGAACAATGATTTCTGAGAGAAAATGTTTTTCAACCAAAAGTTCTTTAATAAATCAAGTATCTGGGCGTATGGGTGGCTTAGTCAGTTAAGCCTGTGACTCTTGATTTGGGCTCAGGTCATGATCTCAGGGTTGTGAGATCAAGGCTGGCATTGGGCTCTGTGCTCAGCCTGGAGTTTTCTTGTCCCTCTCCTTTTGCTTCTCCCCCATGTGCTCTCTCTCTCTCTCTCCCCTCTCAAATCAATGAATGAATGAATAAATAAATAAATAAAATCTTTAAAGATCAATCAAGTATCAAGTTTAGTGATTGCTTTCATTTCTACCAATTGGTAACCTAAAAAAGTTTAAAACAAAGAAACAAAAAATCCTGCGGTCCGCACATCAGCTAACATTGGAACTGCTTCAGCTGAGGTCTCTGGCTGTAAAGGTGTCTGGTACGGAGGTCTCTGGTGGAAAAATATACATAACCATGAACTTATAATATCTACATTTTCTGAGAACCTGCATGTTGAAAACTAACATCAGAAATGGCCCCATATCTAGTTAGAAAAAGTCCCTGTAGATGAAGCGGAGGAGGTACAGTCCCAACAGTGACACAACAGCTTTCTGAATCTGAAGTTGATGGTGAAATCACTATGAAACCCAGTAAACTTTCCACACCTGAAGCAGAGGCTGACGCTGCAATATGGCCAAGGAGGGCAGTGGCATGCGACTGGAAGAAACTATTGTTGAGGAAATACCGTCCCAAGACGAAAAGCAGGGTATCTAATGTGGAGAGTGAGGGGAGCCAAGAACAGATAGATGAAACCGTAGATAGGCGTGATTTGCTCACCAAGCTCCTGAATAGCTGGAAAGACCTAAAAGAGGTATGCTGAATTCCAAAGAAAAGTCAAACTGAGAAGGAGAACACAATAACTGGAAAAGGAAGGGATGCTGTCGGTTTCAGAGATCAAAGGCCGCCCCAAAGACTCCTAACAGGTCAAGAGAGATAGATCGGGACAAGCAAACTCAAAAGAAAGAAAAGGAGATGAAGGGGCTCCCTCTAACCACCTTCTTATGCCTATGGGTGGGATCAAAAGGCCAGAGGGCAGAGATGATATAGCAACTTCTAGAAAGAAAATATGAATTAAAGACCACAATACACTTGTCTAGAGAGGAGCACCGGAAGTTGTTTGGCAAGAGGTCTCTCCGTGGGAGGCTCAAAAACAACAGCAGTGGATGGAGACCCTGGGAATGATGTCTCCACTGCCCTCTGACTCTCTTGGCTAAAATGCCCTCATCATCCCTTTGCTGGCTACTGACCAGGTTATCCCCTGCAGGCCTGCATGGATGCTAGCAATGGACATCGCTGGAAAGGTGCTCCTCCCCACACTCAGCATGGACCCTGTGTGTTCTCCTGCTCCTTACGATCATTCTCAGCCCTTGGTGGAACACTGTATGGAAACCCTCACTGCCCCTCTACATGTGGCAGCCCCTGGGAAGTTTCCAGTTCACAGTATATGACCCAAAGTGATGATGTGGTTCACTAAGACTTCCAGAGTCACCATCTGGTCAGTGCCAGCCCCAGGTCCAGTCCACGGACAGAATTATAGGGTTTGGGATTCAAACCAATAGTCTGTTGGTGTCCAGCAGCAGGACTCTCCTGCTGCAGTCTTGAGCGACCATATATTATCAAGGACAGACTTGTCCAACTGTCTATGGTATGACATCACCCTATTCATAGACGGCTCCACCAGCTGTACAGTTATGCCCAGCCAAGTCTTCAGGACACCCAGGGACAACAGGTTTTCACAGCTCATGCACAGCTCATGCAGTGATGGTACAGACAACTGCAGCCATGACTGCAATTGTTGCAACATGGCGGCCTCAGCCCTTACAGCCACCTGAAATGGTATCAAAAATAATCTTCTGGATCTGCCAATCCCCTCTCCTCCCAATCCAAAAAGCCGTTGTCTTATCTCCCAACTAGAAGACATCCCAGGATTCAGAAGGGAAGATTTATTACTACCATGAGATCACAAGGCAGACTCAGTGGGACCCTCCTACTTGGGAAGGCCCAGGAGATGATGCCAGCCTTGAGCATGAGGCTGAGATGGACCTAGGAACCCCAACATATGATGAAAACCCCATGAAGATCTCAAAAAAGCCTAGGACAGCAGAAGCAGACACCTGTAGTGAGCTGGCTAAGAAAAGCGAAGAAGTATTCAGAGAAGAGATGCCCCAGTTCATTGTCCAGGGCTTGAACCCTTACCGGAAACCTGACTGCAAAATGGAAAGAATTACAACTGAAGTCTTCAAACCCCTTGCTCACAAGCTGACTCAGGGTGTTATGCATAAGGAGCTGAAGTACTGTAAGAACCTGAGGACCTGGAGTGCAAGGAGAATGTGAAACACGAAACCAACGAGTATGTTAAGAAGTACATGCATAAGACTGGGGCTGTTTACAAACCCAAAGAAGATACTGAATTAGAGTGACTCGTGGGGCCAGGGTGGGAGGACAGGTGAACAGGTAGGATACATTCGGGAGAAGAAACCCTGTGGGCCCACTGCCCCACCCCGCCTCTGTCAGGGCTGTGCTACAGGTGACACATCACCCTGGGGAATTGAGACCTGCAAATTTCAATCGAAAGCCATGGAAACGAGCTCCACGTGCAAGTGATCCGTGGTGGTAAGCTGTTGGGGTGTGGTTGGAGGCCATCACAGAGAAGGGCTTAGGGAAGGATCCTGCTAAGATCCATAGCCCTATTCCCAAACCCAGGTCTCCTCCCTGGAGGGGCTGTCAGTACCCAAACCCATGCTCATCCCCTCTCATGACCCCTTATCCTGACGAGCTGTATTATATTTTAATGTATACGTGAATATATTGAAAATAATTGGTTTGGTTCTTCCAAGTTTTGTTTTTTTTTCATTTTGCTTTTAGCCTCTTTGTGCTAGATCACAGGAAGGACTCTGTAATGAAGGTTTAAGTTCTCCTAGAAGGTTTAACTTGTTATCATGTAAATATTCCAAAGCAGGCTGCCTTCTGGCTTTGGTCAGTCTCGTGCTTTTTTTTTTTTTTTTTTTTTTTTTGATAGGTCTGGTGCTCTGTTGATAAGATTGATTTGCTGTTTAAAAATCACTTTACATTACCAAATTTTTACTGAACTTTTTATGTAAAAAAATAAAAACATTTAAAGAAATAGCCCCATATATATGCCCCTGGAGTACCTCCAAAATACAATTGCAAAATTCCCCAGGAGGGACACATCTTCACAAGAGGCACAAAGGGTTTTTACAAAAACTCTGTGACAGGCAAACTTGGCTAAATTTACAATGCACAAATACCAGTCACAACCTAGTGGTTTAAAAAAATAATTTTATTATGATTATGATTTTGTTTGTTAATTTCGGCATGGGATAGCTGAAAGGGCTCCTCTTTAATATACAGGGACTAGAGTCTCAGAGAGACTGAGCAGCTGGGGGTAACCCAATGGCTGGGAGTTGGAATCACGTAGCTCCAATTCTCAAACATGTTTTGTGATTGTCATACAGAAGTGAATGAGAAAACTGGCAAAACCAACAGTGGCTATTAAAATTCCTGCTAAAAACTGCATGCTGTTACTTCTGCTCATGTTTCACTGATCAAACAAGTGAATGACAAAGCTAGATGTTAAGAGGGAACAGGGAGGTGGGATATATGCCTCCCATATCAAGTCCCAGCAATAGGTGGGGATACATAATGCAACACACCACACGTGATTTCTGTCACAATGTGGGTTATCTCTTTCTCAATGCTGAAATCCTATGACCCAATACACAGAAAAATGTTGAGAAGTTTTATGGGTCATATAAGTTCAGCTGAGAAGTAAACACTGTGGTGAAAATTCTAAGAGTTTACATCTTGATTGAGATTTTTGCTTTTAATTAGCAATTTTCCAGAATAATGTAATCTCTGATTTTGAAAATGGCCACAGGTGGGGTTGAGGATGTGGTGGGGAAGGAATATGTGTGACACAAGTGTCCTAGTCTGCTCGAACTGCCATAACAAAATACCACAGATTGTGGCTTAAATAATAGATATTTATTTTCTCATAATTCTGGAGGCTGGAAAGTCCAAGATCGAGATTCTGGCAGGGATCGGTATCTGCTAAGAACTCTCTTCCTGGCTTGCAGATGACCTCTTTACCGCTACATGGCTTTTCCTCTGAGTATACACTTGTCCTATTGAATTAGGACCCCACTCTTATGACTTCATTTAACCTGACTGACTTCCTAAATACCTTATGTCCGAATACAGTCAAAATGGGGGTTAGGGCTGCAACAGCAATAAGGCATAAGTAAGAAATAAGTAGAGTATTTATGAAGGACTCAGATCCGTGCTCTAGCATAAAGACAAGAAGTTGGGAGATGAAAAGCTATGTCTTGAAAGTATACCTAAGGATTTTTGTATAAGTTGAAAATGCCTCCCAATACAACACTGCCATTTTAAAAGGAACATGCAGAGTAAAAAGGTATCTAGGCCTAGCATAGGGTTCTTGACATACCACAGCCACTCGCGAGGCAGTTCATTTCTTGCTTCCATTGCTTTTTTATGAATGAAATGGAAATAAAATACAAGACTACATCAGTGCAATCATTTTTCACTCAGAACATGTGAACTCATGTCAAGCTGCCATATCAAAGAGCTGAGAAAGGAAACATTAATATGTAAAAATAAAGGTTAAAATGGGAAAATGCTACAAAAATATTAACAATAAAATTGCCTGTGGGATTACAGTCTACATGAAAGTATTTCTGTGTAGCCTTACCCTTTTCCTTGACTCTTTCATATGTATTTTCTTCAGCTCCAAAATATAAAGTGAACTTATCTATCCTCTCTCCTGAGTAATTAGCCTTTAAAACACATGCAGTGAGTTGAAAATACGTGTAGTTCATTTGAAGTGGTTACTACTCCAGAATTCTGTCCTTCATCCTCCATTATATTATTTTTATTTGGGTGATACTTCACTTTGTAAAATTTAAGCCAACATTCATATTCGGTTCTGAGATTTCTAACAAAAGAATAAAATAGAAAAAGTGCTTAGGCAAAGATATTTTCTCTAGGTCAATCCACCCTATGATTGTATTGTCATCTAGATGAGGGCCATTTCACTGCAAGAAATAAAATCCCCACTCTCACTTTATAATGCTCCCCAGTGACCAGTTGTGCCTGTGGTGTCCTTCACACGTAAGCCTTAGCGCTGACAATTTGGTCACTTCCTGGGAGTCCATAATGCCCCCAGGACAGAGAAAGAGGCCTGGCACTCTTCCAGTTCACATAATTGCACTCTTCTTACTTAACATTCTCCTGTATTTTCAATTAAATGTAACACTCCAGTCTATCAAGTCCCTATGTGCCAGCATGCGGTTGCTATGTTTCAGGTTTGTTCTTCACAACTTTTGACAGGCAAAGTTTGCAAAGTCTGTGAATTTATAGCCTGGAAGATCCTATGTAAATGCAAACTATAATCAGTTCCATCATGGATCTGACTTTGACCATTTATGAAGGATCTACAGACCCTCAGTACCTCACCCATAATGTTGGTAATTTGCCCGGAACTGTATTTGGGCATTGTCCAAAATTTTGTTGTCAAGTGACCTTTGCTGTTTAATGGAAAAGATAAAAGTTTTTTATACCAAAGAAACAGAATCTGAATGGATCGGTGGCAACAGGCAGTGAAAAAGCACATCACATAACCCTGGAAGAAGCCCTAAAGCTCTATAAAGGCCACCTGCTTTCTAGGTGATTATACCAGATAACAAAAGTCAGACTGACTCATTGGTGCATTTACTCTTATATGTTTTCAATTCAAAGGAAATAACTGTGGATCAAATATAAAAATCTCAGCAACAGATTTCTGGTTTCATCAAATAGCAACCTTTAATCACATAACTACCTTTATACAAATATCTTACACTTCATTTTGAACATCTACACTTTAAAATCTGTAGCAATGCTTTGTTCAACTTAATTCTCCCAACACTCTTTTGTAGTGATCTGTGGGTCGCCACTGCCTATAGCCACCAGCCATGATTTTGCTCTCTTCCTAGATTTTCAATAACACTTAGTCTGTAACCAAATAAGTAGAATGAAAATATACCATTTATTTTGTCCTTTGTCATGTCTGAAGATATCCTTCCAGTTAAATCATAAAGTCCTTAAGCTTATATCTATCCTTTCTAGTGTTTAATGGTATTTAGGGCACAAGGCACACATTACATGAATGCTTACAGGTGAGAACTGTCTGGCCTTGGGCGTTAACTGATTTGAGTCCTCATAGGCAGGTAACGTACATACGGAATCTAATTGTAAGGTTTCTGACTCATTGCACAGTCAGCTTTTCTCTTCATTGCAGAATTACTCCCTAGAGAGAAGATGTGCTCTGAGCATCCTCAGGGGTCCTTTGGCACACCTTTCTGCGTGGATATATCATGAGGTAGAACATGCCATTTCAACCCATAAGAGCATTATTGATCTGAGAGTGAATCAGGTTTTTGTTTTTTGTTTGTTTGTTTTTTTTTAAATTTGGGGTAAGTGGTAAATCCTATTAGCACATAAATCCACAGTATCAGTAAGGGTTTATCTGGCTGGCTAGGAAATCCACTTAAACCTAGACATGGAACAAAAGCATGTTTAGGTTTTAGGCTGAATATAATCAGTAACATTGGAACCACCAGCTGCATCTGAGTGCTGACCATTTACAGCACTTTAGTCCATGGGCCAATTTCTAGACGGCAAGCAACATCTCTTTCCATAGAACAGTGCCCAGAAAAAGAGTAACTGGTCAATACATATTTAGTGATTTCAGCTGCATTGTTTTGTAGTACATAAACTTACATAAACTTTATAATATGCTTACATACTTATTCAAGGAGACGTAATATAAAAATAATAGAGAGGATGTGGGAATTTGAGTATCTCCACTTAGGAAGACCACAGGGATAGTGTGATTTCAGAGAAGAATCTGATTTAGTGGCAGCTGGGACTATGAAGCACCTACGGGAGGAAAAAAACGATGGGAAAGTAGTTTACAAAGACCTCCTTGAGGATGCATTTTTTGGGATACATGAGTATGTAGCAGATCAGAAAGGACAGTAGTTTTTAGGTATCAAAGCCTAGACCAAGCACCTCACATACATTGCCTTGTTAAGTCCCTAAAGCAATCCTAGGAAATAGGTACTGCTATCTCTTCAAAGCTAAATGGCGCATTTCAGAAAAAAAAAAAAAAGCACAAACAGGTCTTCCTTACCTCAAAATACTCAGCCTTACAGTTTATCCTGGTGATAATGAAATATAAGTCAATATGAAGATAAGAGTATAGGAGAATGTTGTTGAATGGAGGAGCCTGAAGTATGATTTATAAAGGAGATAATTGAGATGGAATGCCCACCAGCATTAAATACCTTCCAAGCTTCAAATGGCACAGCTCAAAGCTCCATACTGAAACTCTGGAACATGTGTCCAGCGATCCCTTTGAATGCTGGTGAATTTCTGTCTTCCTTAACACACCCCTCCCCAGCTGCAAGGGAATGGGAAAAACTAACTTGAGGAAGTCCAAGCTGAAAGCTAGGAAGCTTTGGGTTTTATGTCTTATAGTGTGAGAAGCTTAAAAAGACCCAAACTCTGAAGATTCCTTATCAGTGACACAGAAAGGGATGTTAATCTCTGGCTGCAACTTCCCAGTCAGTGGTTTTAACCCTGGCTGTGCTTTAACCCTTGAGTCACTGAGAGATTTCAAAATAAGTCTGTTATCTGGACTTCAGTCTCAAAGTTTCCAATGTTTACTGTCTAAAGTCTACTACTACTTATCTAGAATTCAATTTTAGTTTGTTGTTGTTGTTGTTGTTGTTGTTGTTGTTTTAACTTCCCGGTGGTGACCAGCATTGGAAGCTAAGTTTGAGAACAACTGACAATCCTTTCCCTCATCATGAAAGGAGGAGGAAAGTTTATATCTTACAAACAAAAAAAGAGCATGAGGATAGTCACTGAAGTATAAAATCAGAAACTTTGATAATTTTAAATAGACTCAAACTACATTAAAAACTAAAAAACCAGAAGAAACAATTCCATATTGCAAAGAACCACATGAGAATAAGCATCAGAATTTAGAAAAGGAAATAGACCTGTATGGTGTATTTGAGTTGAAAATTCTAATTTGGGACAAAAAGATAAGAAGTTTCCTTAACCTGTAAAGTCTAGAAGAATTAGACAAAGTTAAAAGTGAAAGGCACATAAGCAAAGGAGAAAAATCTGTTCTTCTAAAATAATGGTTTCTTCCTTTGTTTTCTTGTATTTTTTTTTTATTAAGATTTTATTTATTTATTTGACAGAGAGAGATCACAAGTAGGCAGAGAGGCAGGCAGAGAGAGAGAGGGGGAAGCAGGCTCCCCACTGAGCAGAGAGCCCAATGCGGGGCTCGATCCCAGGACCCTGAGATCATGACCTGACCCGAAGGCAGAGGCTTTAACCCACTGAGCCACCCAGGCGCCCCCTGTATTTTTTGATTAGGAAAATTTTAATCTTTTTATTAAGTATTACAACAGAAATTGAAAAAGAAATGTTAAAGGAGCACTTGTCACTAAAAAAGATAGAAAGAGGCTTAGCAACGAGTTCGATACAGGCAAATTAATTTTCAAAACATACACTTATTTTTACTATACATCAAACCATTAGAAGTTTAAAATGATACACTGTTAATAAGATATAGAAGGTACATTCTAGTCATTCAACCTCTACATGTTTTAGCAAGGTTTGTATGTTTTTGTTGTTGTTGTTTGTTTATTGCATTGCAATAAGAAATAACTAGGGTGCCTGGGTGGCTCAGTCAGTTCAGATGGCTGCCTCCAGCTCAGGTCATGATCTCAGGGTCCTGGGATTGAGCCCCATGTCAGACTGCCGTGCTAGGCGGGGAGCCTGCTCTCCCTCTCCCTCTGACTTCCCCCCCATTCCCATCCCCAGCTCATGCTTTCTCTCTCTCTCTCTCTCTCTCTCTCTCTCTCTCTCAAGTAAATAAAATCTTGAAAGAAAGAAAGAAAGAAAGAAAGAAAGAAAGAAAGAAAGAAAGAAAGAAAGAAAGAAAGAATTAGATTTTGCATTCTGCAAAGATTATCACAGTTATATAATGCCTCCATCAGAAAGGATGAATACCCAACTTTTATATCAACATGGACAGGACTGGAAGAGATTATTGTGAGTGAAATAAGTCAAGCAGAGAGAGTCAGTTATCATATGGTTTCACTTACATGTGGAGCATAAGGAAAAAGATAGAGGACATTGGGAGAAGGAAAAGAAGGGTGAATTGGGAGAAATCGGAGGGGGAGATGAACAATGAGAGACTGTGGACTCTGATAAACAAACTGAGGGTTTTGGAGGGGAGGGGGTTTGGGGGGTTGGGTGAGCCTGGCGGTGGGTATTGAGGAGGGCACGTATTGCATGGAGCACTGGGTGTGGTACATGAACAATGAATCTTGGAACACTGAAAAAATAAAATAAAAGTTAAAAAAAAAGATTATCACAGTTTACCTGTTTCGTTTTTGGAAGTTCAAATTTTGGAAAATCACTCAGACACAAGAACTATGGAGGCCTTCATAACAAATACTTATATTTCCAACCATATTAAAGTCAGTGCAGCCCTGGAAATTAATATGCTCTGCCTGAAGAGAGAAAGCTCAACCAAGATGTGTGCAGACACTTGGCTCTGTTCACTGTGAGAAGCTCTACTAGTCAAGCATTTGCCAGCTTTATTAATTCTCCCTGACTGTTGGGTCTTCCTGATTGTTATTTGTTTGTTACCATTAGCAGAGTTATTTTATAAATTCTCTCAGTGTTGCCATATGCTGCTGCCTACCATCAGTCAGGAGTGGACTGGAGCAGCCAGCAGAGGAAATTGAATTATGGCAGAATTGAGGAAGAGTGTAGCTATATCCTTCTTACTGAAATGCAATTTGTTCTTTTCAGCTGGTGATATGGAAATAGGAAGAACTGCTCAATGAAATAATTGTGGTACCATCCAAATGGACAGAACTTCACTGCTAACTCTCTCTAGAAGTTAAAGAATAAAACATCTCATAGCTTATGTGCCAAAACTACACTAATCCTGTTGAATGTGTTTCTTTATAATTCAATCCCATGTGGTAAATCATCTACACATATTTTCTTTTTGAGTAGTTTTCTGAGTAAAAGTTTAGACAGCCAGATTGTTTTATTGTTGCTGATTATTTTAATAAGAAAGTAGCACAATTAAAATTTCTCCCTATAATCAAGAGAAGTCTATTGAAAGATCTTCAATAGCATCCATGATTACATAAGAAATTTTTTTGAAAATACTAAAATTACACTGATAGTATTTGAAAAAAAAATGGTTGCAAGGTAGAACTAATCAGGAAGTCAAAAAATAAACCCCATGTCTGTCTCAATACACAACATGTTTCTACTGAATTTTAAATTTTAGGTATCTAGAGAAAAAAAAAACTGTAGAAAGAGATTAGGTTTTAGTCCTTATTCTGCCTTAAACTTGGGATATTTTATTAGCCAAGTTACATAACCCATCTACCTCAGTTTATTCCTTCAATTAGTCAATATTTACTGGATGCCTAATAAGGCCAACAGAGAGACTATCAGGGGCTCCAAAGAGAGCGTATGTTTGATAAACATCAAGGAGGAGAGTTTGTTGATTGAGGGGAACAATCAACAAGAAGTGACAAGAGAAAAGAATGAGAGGTAACAAGTACGCCAAATTGGGCTTTTAATCTGAATAAGGAGGGAAGATACTGGACTGATAGAACAGAAAGATGACTTCGTTTATAAGGTGCATCTCTGGTTACAAGGTGGAAAATAGCAGCAAAGGAGGAATAAGACAAAGGGGCATGGAAACAAGTTAGGCTCCATTTCAGTGGACTAGAAGAAATTGTGGTAGCTTGGTCCAGAGTAGTAGTAACAGCACAAGCAGAAGAAAAGAGACTTGAGGTGTACTCTGAAGGTAGAGCCATCAGAATTTGTTGATGGATTGAGTAGGTAGTGAGGAAAAGAGGACAGTCAAGGCTACTTCCAAGGCTTCTGGTGCTGGGAGCTGGGAGTGTTGAATTACCATTTTTGAGATGATAAGATGAGAGAGGAGGTTTGGGAGCAACATCAGGACTTTGGCTTTAAACATATTAATTATGAGATGCTAATTATACAGCCAAATGAATCTTTTGGATAGTCGGCTTCATATAAGCCTGGAACTTAGAGAGTTGTCTGGCTTTGAGATATAAATTTGGGAGCCATCAGCTTGTAAATAGAATTTATAGCCATGAAATAGGATGATACAATTTAGAGAGTAAATATAGGGAAGAAGTCCAAGAAATAAGCCATGAAGCTTTCCAAGAGTGAAAGTCCGGAGAGCAGAGATCAGCAAAGAGGACCCAGAAGGAACAGATGGTAAGGTGGGGTAAAAGCTTATAGAATAATGCCTTGGGGGGCAAGTAAAGGAAGTATATCAAGAAAAAATAGAGCAATTAATTACTGCAAATTCTGATAACTGATGAGTACCATGAGGTCAGGGATTAGACTATACTAGCCTGGATTAGATTTGTTGTGGCAATTTTGAGCTTACTGGTGACTTGGCAAAAACTGTTCAATGAGATGATAAATACAAAAGTTTGATTAGACTAAATTCAAGGAAAATGAGAGAGGAGAAAGTAGAGGAAAATATAGGTTACCTTTTGAGGAATTTACCTCCACAGAGAAGCGGAGAAATGGGAGCAATTGATGGAGACCTTTTTGGGCTGATGAGAGGGGCATGGGTTGCTTTTTTTTAAATGTAGGATATTTGTATGCATGGAGGGAAGAGGCACTGTTGAATCAAGAGAAAGATGGAAGAATTATTGGAGCAATGTCCTTGAACAGGTGAAAGTAGATGACTCCTACTACACATGTGCAGGCATAAATCATTATGAATAGCATTGACCATTTGTTCAAGATAATAATAGTGAAGACAGTGTGTATGTGCTTAGATGCCTGAGGGTAGACAATTGTGGTGATAAAAGCTTACCAAAATTAACTTCTTACTGTTCAAATTTTCCCAATCATCTAGAAAACAAAGGCATCAGCTAGTAATGAAGAGAATAACTGGCAGAAGGTATGGGGAGAAAGGAAAATATTTAAATATTAAAGACCATAATACTCAAAGTGTAGAATTTATAGGGCTGTATACTGCAAAGGAGGCACTTTCAGGGAAAGACCTCTATGATATGCATAGGAGCCTTCCTGAATCTTTCATCAGTATCAATCTGTACATATGTAAAGAAAAATTCCATTATGCTGAATGAAGAACAACTTTCAAGGAAAGAACAATTGTAGGAGA
>CM052895.1:113117863-113134256 GCA_028534135.1 Potos flavus | reverse complement strand
GATAGAATCCTTTGTCCTATAAAAACAGATACATCTTAAATAAAGAAGACAAAGAGGAGTCAAAAGTAAAATAATAAAAAAGAAATACCATGTACATACCATGTACATACTGTACATACTTATGAAACACCTACCCACTACAGTAGGTGTATAGTGTCCTCCCAAAAATTCATGTCCACCTAGAACCTCAAAATGCAAAATTATTTGGAATAAGAGCTTCTGCAGATGTAATAAAGATAAGGATTGGGGTGCCTGGGTAGCTCAGTGGGTTAAAGCCTCTGCCTTCGGCTCAGGTCATGATCTTAGGGTCCTGGGATCGAGCCCCGCATCGGGCTCTCTGCTTGGCGGGGAGCCTGCTTCTCCCTCTCTCTCTGCCTGCCTCTCTGCCTACTTGTGACCTCTCTCTCTCTGTCAAATGAATAAATAAAATCTTAAAAAAAAAAAAAGATAAGTATTTTGAGTTGATATCATCCTCGATCAGGGGAGGGCCTAAATCCAATGATACTGTTCTTATAAAGACTGTAAGGAGAAGACACAGAGAATAAGATGATATAAAGGCAGAGCCATGAGATGCAAAGATGCTTCTCTAAGCCAAAGAATACCAAAGATTGTTGGCAACCACTTTTGGTGGCTTAGTTTTGGTGGTCTAGTTTTTGACTAGAAGAGGGTCATGGAATGGATTCTCCCTCAGAGCCTCTCCATAAAGAACAAATCCTGTCAACAATTGGTTTTGGAGTTCTGATCTCCTGAATGGTGAGAAAATAAATTTGTTGCTTTAAGTCACCCAGTTTGTGGTAATTTATTACAACTGCCCTAAGAAACTAATATACCCATCCAATGACAGTGCAATACACATGCTTCCCAAGTACACACAGACCTTTTAACAAAATTGGAAAGTCTTGATAATTCCAAAAATATTCAATTGTATATAGAAAATCTGCTCAGACTATAAGATTAAATCAGAAGTTAGATACAGAAAGACATTTTGAAAATGGCAAATATTTTAAAATTTAAACAAAAAACTAAATAAATCATAGATCAAGGAAGGAAGAAATCACATGGTTAATTAGAAAATATCTTGAACTGAGTAAAATTAAAACCCAACATATCAAAGTCTGTGGAGGCAGTTACAACTGTGATTAGAGTTACATGTTTTGTTTTAAAAACTCCTATCAGAAAATAAGAAAGATTTAAAAAAAAAGAAAAAAAGAAGAAAGATTTAAAATAAATAATTTAAGAATCCATTGCTTTTCTAGCTTTTTGCTAGAAGAATATGAGCCAATTAAATCCAAATAAGTAGAAAGGAGAAAAAATTAAAATAAGAGAAGTTAATGAAAGAGAAAGCAGAAAACACAAAGAAAAAAATAGGAAAAAAAATCAGTAAAACCAAAATGTAGTTCTCTGAAAAGATTAAAAACATTTATACATCTGCAGTTAGGATCATCAAGAAAAAACCAAGACACAACTTACTAATATCAAAAATAGAGGAGAGATTTATAGATCCAATAGACATTACCAGAATAATGAAAGACTGTAATAAAGAATTAATGTCAATAAATTCAGCAATCTATAGGAAACTGACAAACTACTTACAAGACATAAATTACCAAAACTGGCTTGAAAATAAAATAAAAAATCTAAATGGCTGTATAATTTATCACCAATATTGATTTTGTAATGAAAAACTGCACATAAAGAAAACGAAAACCCCACATCCTTATGAGTTCTGTAAACACTGCTAAGAATAATATAAATCCCACATAAACTCTTATAAGTATCAGTATGTAAATGGACATAGTATAATTCAATAATAATATAGAAAACTACTCACCAATAAAAATGAACGAACTAATCGTGCAAAAAGATGGATGCATCTACAAGTATTATACTGAGTGAAAGAAGTCAGCTCCAAAGGAGAATATACTAAGATTTTATATATGAAAGGTTAGAAATAAGACAGAAAAAATCAGAATAATTAGAAATTCACTAAAAATTTTAAAAATCTGTGAACTGATGAAAATTGTATTACTTTTCCATCTGTTTACTTTTTTAATTCCTCCCTGAGATCTACTTCTTTATATTAAAATATCCCCGCTTTTCTTATGACATTCCATTCCCAATCAGTGATTGTCTTTTTCTTTCTCTTTCTATAAAATTTCTAACTATAGAAACTGACCTATTTTTTAATAAAGCACTGTCACAAGCATGGAAAAAATATATCAAATGATGAGGAATTTTGTATTTAAGAAATAACTCGATTATTCAGCTTTAATTATTAACTTAGATTTTAATCCCATATGTCTTTATACCTTGTGTATATTTCTATGTGTGTGATAAGGACATAATTATTTTTGAAGATTGAAGTGAAGTTTTTTCCATATATTTTTCTGCCTATTTGCTATTATTCTCAGATGTCATATTTGCTTACGTGATACCTACATTTGAGAAATGACATATGATTTCTGTATCATAATAACTTTTTTACCTTTGAACATATTTTTCTCATAGTAGCTCAGTAAGAATAGATGTGAATATTTCAATTCAATTTAAGTTTGTTTAGTAAACAAATTTAAAAGAGTGTAACATTTCTTCAATAGATCTTGGGGTTGAAAGGAAAAGTTGGCATTATGTTCCGAGTTACTTTGGTTTCTTATTAAATACGGAAGACATTGGAAGAATCTTACTTAATCTAAAAAGAGTTCAGACACTGTTCATGTATTCATTCTTATACCTAAAGAGGCTAAAAATTCTTTTAGAATAGCTTTTCTACTCATTTTTCACGTTGATTGTCTCCAGACCCTGACAGAATTAAAAGTTATGGAGTTTCACCTGTATGCACACTTTTAAACAATGTATCCAAGCTTTGCTGAGCTTTGGAAAGTAAGCTGAAGGTTTATTTTGTGTTCAGGGCAAAGGTTGACTTCTTTCTTATTACAAACTATTTTGCTACCTCAATCTTTCCACAAAACAAGAGACAGAAATTCCCTTCAGAAAGTCATAGTCTTGCAGGGATACAGAATTGCAAGTTAAGCAAGCAGGCCCCAGGAAAAATAAAACTTAGTAGCAAGTGACCTTATTTGCATGCATATCCTATCAAACAACACTTGCCTACCCTTTGATGGCTTAGTGAGATAATGATTTTTCCCTTAAATCTTTGCTTCTTTCCTAATCTCACACGTTAAAATAACTTCTGTTGGTGGGATCCTGAGCAAATACAGTATTTACATTAAAAGACAGAAGTATCTATGCTGCATTTCACATATGCAAATCTGTTAAACATCATAATAAAGGATGGCTTAAAATTTGGTAAACCCTGACATCTAACAGTAGATAATATAAAGACAAGAGTCCAGGAAGACTATGATCATTCCAATTCAGGATTCAGAAGTAAGAAAATAAGTGATCAGCATTAATTGTGAATAATATAAGCATTCCCCAAAAAAGGACAAATGAAAGAAATAAGCATATGTTTACACTTATTGAAGCTTGCAAAAAAAATATCTGAGTAGCATGCATTATTAAGCATGCAAAAAATAAAAATAACCACATTTTCTGAGAGGAGCTATGTTATATTTAAGAATTCTTGTTTGGAATCATTTCTGATAAGCTCATCTGTCTCTACCTTAAATAAGAGATCAATGCTAATAATTGATTTAGGTAAACTTCAGATAATATTTTTACCTTGCATGAAAAAGAGCTCATAAAATTCCACAAATTTTCTATAGAAAGCTCAAGTATCTTCTTTTGAACTTTTAAAAAAATTATCAATGACTGACTTTAATAAAAAAAATATATAACTTGAATACATATCCAGAAATAATACATATTTGACTGAATAAATCTGTGTATTATTCATATGCCTGTTTTCAAAGAAAGAACTTCACAGAGAATATTGTACACACTTTTGTCATCTATCCTCCAATTATTTTATTATTAATTCAGAAAATAGATTTTTTAATGAATATTATTATCTCTATTAATCATGTCTTCCCGATGCATTACCAAGATCTGAATGCTTGTTTCTATGGAAAGTACCAACATTTGAGTACCTGTTCTATAGCAAGTACTTACTAGAGGCTGAGGATATGAAGATAGTTAGGGAATATGTCTCCACTCAAAATTCACAGTATAATGAAACTTACTAAATTTGAAATATTAGATGAATTAAACAATTTCAATCTCTAAGATGAAAATATATCAAGACTTCTTATTTATCTTTCCAAAGTCTTTTGAGAGATAATCCATATTTTAATCTATTTGCTAAATGTTATTTTAAGTTTGACTTATTATTCTTATTAAAGCAATACATCCTCATAATTTAAAATCCTACAGCCCAAAAGCTAATGGTTTCCTTCTCCACTGCTCACCTTCTGTTACTCTCCTTTGAAGAACTACTGTTAACTGTTCATGTTTTTTCATTTTTCTGATAGCTATTTTCAGATATCTAAATAATACGCTGCTATAGCTCTTTCTGGATGTTCCATTGCTATATACCCTTAACAAAATTAAGATGTTAGGAAATATATCTTTTCTGTCATCATTTTACATCAGGGACAGAACTTATTCTCTGCTGCATAATCATAATTAGAACTTCTCTGTTCATTAGTTTGTGCTAAATGTTGAAAACTCAGTAAGCCAAACTATGTATTCCTGTGACTTTATAATTATTGTTTAAAATACTGTCAAGCAGTATGCTATATGATTACATTTCCTCTATTTAACAATTTTTATTTAGTATTTTGTATTTCTTGTCTTATCATATATATAATGAATTAAATAACTTATACTATATTTTATGTGGATGATTTTTAATATTGGTTTTTTTTTCCAAAAAATAGCATCTCAAATTTTGCTGATCATGAGATTTTTTTTTTTTTTAAGTTTAATTTCTCTTCTCTTAATTATCTCTGTCTGTACTAGGGCTGGTTTTCAGATTATCTTGATCTTTATTTTTTGTTCAAATATATCATAGATTTTTAAAATTCACCCATATTTAAGAATGAGGCAATAGAAAGGCTGCTAGGATCTGTCAGTATCTCAGTGGGTGTTGTTGACTGGACTGAAAGGCTTAGGGACAAGTGTTGGGCAGCTAATACCAACTAGAATACAGAGGTTTTAATTTACAGCACAAATACCCACACTGACTGAAATGTCATGTAGTAACTGTTTATTTTCTTTAAATTTAAATTCCAGTTAGCTAACGCACAGTGTAGTATTAGTTTCAGTTGATTGCTTATATTTTTGTCAGAAATATCTTTTTAAATATGTGTTTATTTGAATTATTATTAATTATTTGCCTGTAAATATCTAGATTTTATTCTTTTCATATGCAGTGTTTGGAAAGTCAATTATCTTATGCCAGTACTGCTGCCTTCCATTATCCATCTGAATCAGAAGCCCATGTGATTTTACTAAGCAGACTCCATATTCCAGCTGCAATTCCTCTCCTCCATTTCCTCCATCACTCCTCTTCCACATGCCTTCTGTTGTGCTACTGCTACACTTTAAGCCTCCTTTATTTTCATCATAAGGTAGCTTCAGGTAGGAGAGATTGTAAGTGCTTGTTCTGCCAGTGACCACTCGGGTGATCTAGAACAAGGCATGTAACTTTTCTGGGTTTCTCATTTGCCATCTATAAAATGGAAGGGGATTCAGACATTTGGCTTAAATTAGCATTCCCCACACTGTGTTCCACAGAGTACTTGTTCCATTAAGTATTAATAGATATTTTATGATTAAATAATAGATGCAGCATAATGTATCTATCACTAGCGATTTACATATACTTTAGTATAATGAAATCTGGGACAAATCCAACAAAGGAACTTGTTTAACATTTACTAACCCAGCATTACTCACCATGGAGATCTATAATTAAGGGAAAACCTACGATATCTCTGAGAATTAGTGGTCTTTACTAATTTCATATGTAATGATTCTATGAAATCTTAGGAAACATGTATGTGACAAAAGTCTTGGAATGACAAAAGTGGAAAATCTTCACAGTGCATTTGATCAATTGTTTGGAAATTCCTACAAAAAGACCTGGAAAAAGGATCAATTGGCAGAAGTACTAAAAAGGAAAGGCATCATGAATGGAGTCAATTTTCTTTTGACATTTGTAAAACATCAAGACTTCTTTTTACAAATAAAGGCAAAAGTTTAGGCCCTAGTAAACATTCTTGGTCATTGTGCAAATCTGTACTTTATAATACTGTAACAAGATGACCCAATTATTCCAATGCTTAGAGGAAAGTAAGGCAATCAAAACTCTCCAAAAAACATTGTATGAATAGTTTAAATAATAATAGAATACTGATTTTCTTGGCATTTTCAACTGACAGAATATTATTACTGTGACTCCTAAAAATATTGTATATTCAACTATGAAATTTCAACTCTGGGTTTCAAAACCTGAAATGAAAATCTTGAATAAAAGATAGCTTTCTAAGGGTGGGGAACATAGAGTTAATTCTAGGATTCTCTCCTTATTTCAGTTTCCTGTGTAGACTTGCACTTAATGTCACATTGTCTCCCCTACTCTGTGAAGCCCTTCTCAGCTTATGCACATTGACAGAGAAATCACTTTTCTGAACTCTCACAGTATCTATAACTTTTGCCATGAAATTTAGCACTTGATTATGGTGATTTTCTATTGTTTTATTATTTAGTGGTTCAATGTTTACTTTCTTAGCCTCCCTATTTAAACTGTGATTTCTTAAAAGGATGGCACCTACGTAGTGAACAAACCATTATAATCACCCAAGATGTTTGTTGGTTGATATGATTATAAAAGTGAGAATCAAGAGTTGTTTTTAAGGCAAAATATTAATCATAGAAAATAAAAACCTAAATGGTAATTATGGAAATGTAGAGAATACAGAAATTGATCAATAATCTTGACCTTTGTTAATAATTCAATGAACATGTAATAAAAGCCCAGCTTTCTACCCAACAAACTACACTGATACATTTACAACGCAACTATGAATATCAGTATTCATAGAACCTTGGAACATAACTTTGCAATCCCCACTTTAAGATCCATGGCTACACAAATGAATAAAAACAATAAAAATGTAAGGTCTCCACAATTTTTCAGACAACAAATAAACCCAGCAATTACTTATGAAATAGTATAAGTAAAAATATAACATTACTATAAGTAGAATACATTTCATGCTTTAGGAATTCTCTTTCATTACTTGTCAAATATCATACAACCATGTATTGATACTTTCAGCCACTTGGCATATGTAATTGACATGATTCTATACAGCATCTTTTCACTGTAATTATATTTAGTCCATACTTTTTTGTGTGTAACTGAAAATATCTCGCTTAAGTGGGAAAATTTATAAAGACAATTCAAATACAATGGCAATCATACAAAGTTTGTCAGATAGATCAACAACTATTAGTAACATACCTAACTAAATATTGTGTAGGATTAAAATTTAATAACCTTACCTACCTAACCTAACCTCAAAAAATAAATAGAATAAATAAATAAAAAGCATAAATTAAATGTACTATATTAATTTATAACTAGCCTTTAACATAAAAATAATAGAAGAAATCCAAGGATAAAGGTGATGGGGAATGCTTTGTAAAAAGATAACAATTAAACTAGATACACTAGGCTTTGAAAAGGCATAAAGAACCTGGAGTATATTCTTCAGGATAATTTTTGCATTTATTCAACAAGTACTGAAAGCACACCTACTATGAAGCAGAGATGGTTTTTAATAGTAACAAATCTTCAACTTTTAAGACTAGATATGGTTCATTAAACTTTGCAAAATCACTAAATTCTACATAGTGATGAGTTTAGGTAATACTATGCTTGATCTAAAAGTACATGTGAATTTAAAGCAATAAAATAGTTTTGATTATGGCTTGTAAAATAACTCCAAAGAAATTTTTTAAAAGTACTACATTGTCTTGCTTGGTTGCAGTAGTTTTTAAAAGAGAAGGATAATTTAGATTGAAAACACATTCTTAGATGAAAAATAATTATTCATAAATTATAGCCATACCAAATATCCAAAGGCTGAAAACAGTATGAACCAAGGTCTAAGATAAGCCAAGGTCAAGACTGAAAATGTCACAGATCATTTAGACATAGCTTGTTTCTTTTACTTCATTGATTAAGATAATTATCAATATTCCATACCTCATACATCTAGTATGATGCTTAAGTAGATCAGACCTATTAAATAATTTGTGTTTTGAAGACAAATTTGCTCAACTCAGTAAGTATGAAATATATGTACTGCCAGGAATTAATTAGCTTGATTACTGTTTTCTGAAGTATATTCCTAAGAATCTTAGTCCCAAAAAAAATGTTCCTACAGTCAAAATAAATTTCAATCCACAGACTTAGATGTGCAAAGAATGCAATTTCCTACACTTTCTTTTACTAAGCATAATTTCTAATTTGAGTCTCCATTTTAGCTGGTTGCAGAAATACAATTTCAATCACTCAAGGCCCTGGGGACAGGAGGAATCTTGTCTGGGTTGTTACTGCCTACCCTAGGTGGCATCTTCTGAGGTGTCCCTTTCTGTTTCTGACATTCAATGATTAGACCAGGCAGGCCACCCCCGCACTGCCTCATTAGGTCCTGTTCGGGGCTCTTTGTGCTGGGTCTATGCTGGTTCATAGTCACGTAAGAAACATTCTTCTGCTAAACCTTCAAGGAGGTAGGACACAGATTCTCTTTGCTTTTACTTCTTAGCTCTCTCTGTTTCCCCTACAACACTGTCTCCTATCTAGTTCAAAAAAACAAACCATAGTGAGTCTCTGAAGAGGATATAGAATCACAATAGCAGTCTAAACATTCTGAATCTAAGCCCTTTTAAATTTGGCATTCTTCAAATTTATTACAGTACACTTTAAAACAAACAAACAAATAAACTATCAGCATTCACCTGAGTCAATGTTCCCTGGAACACGGCTTGAGAAACACTTGTATTCATCCTTGAAATAAACGGGTAGCGGTAAAAATGCTATTAAAACTTTTTGTCATTGTTTGGAAATAAGGAAGAAAACTTATTTTGGTTTAAACGAAGTTACCAAATTGTTTTGACATGCAATCATATCTACTTTAAAATTCTGTTCAGTCATTTTATAAATGTTTTGTTTTTGAAAGAAATATTTAAAATAGCTACTCAGTGAACAGCATAGGACATTTTATTCTAAATCTAAATTATGTAATTTTGAAATAGTTTCCTTGTTTCAGGGAAATATCTACAGTCTTCACTATGAATCTGACACCATTAATAGATAATGAATGTCCTTTGTAACATTCCCTAGAGAAAGAGCAGTCTGTCTGCCATGTAATGTCATGTTTAGGAGTTTCATTAGGCTTATATAAGGCCTAACTAGTTAGATCTCCAAAGCCTAAGACCTTTTCAAGATTTCTCTTTTTCAGGTCAAGTTCACAGTTAAACAACTATTTTAACTTTATTTACACATTTGAGTTATTAATCATGCATTTATAAATTTCCTAAAAAGAATTTAAAAATGGATAAGTATATAGTTATCATTGAAAAGTATTTCTACATGTTATGAAATCAGCACCTTGTTTAATTTTATGTAGTAATGAATGTTCTTTGGGAAACAGTAAACTTATGATTGATGATATCATAATTACCTTATGAATTTTGCTCTGTATTAATGAGCAAAGTAAGTTATGTATATTAAAATTTCAGTTTCATCTATCAATTTGAAATTTTCCTGATTTACCCAAAGGCTTTTTAAAAGAAGTCCATATTGTAAGTGTGGTAAAGGTGAATCATGATAATAAGGTGAGTGAGGATGCCTTTGTCTTCAGATAGTCAAGGACCTTTGAGTATGTTAATATTTGATTTGTTAGGATTGAGAATCTCTGCAACAAGAAAAGGTAAAGATTAGTGTAAGTAATGTGAGAAATACACCAGGATTATGTAGATCAAGAAGATTACTGCATGATATGGAAGAATGAGTATTTTTTCATATGAAAATTATAGAAACTTTAAACTTCACTTTTACACAATTGACGTATACTGAAATCTTCTGATTCTTGCTATTGAACAACATGGGGATTTTTTTGAACAATATATTTTTAAAGATAGGATGTCAACATACAAACATCATTTTTTAATTAAATAAATTGGTTTGAAATACAGGAAAACTGGAATCTGTAATCTCTGTGATTTAGTTGTTCTCAACCATAATGCTAATAAAATGGGAAATTATGAGACTCACAACAAATTGGAAAGTCATTCTCATTGGTGACTAAGGAGAAAAGAAGGTCAGAAATCATGCTCTTCCTCTGATTGGCTATTTGCCATTTAGAAAGGAACTTAATTATGTGCCTCAAATTAATCTATTTATAATAAAAATTTCTAAAGAAATTTTATGACTCTATTAATATAAAACTGTTGCAACACGTTGCATTCAAGGTCCCCCTAAAGTGTCAGTCATTCCTTATGTACTCACCTCGTTCTGCTTTATCATTGAACCATCTATCGGCCCACCATGGGCTGAAGTCTGTTGGAGGGACTAAAATTTGAGGTACGTCTATGTTTGACCGACTTCAACCCTGTAATAACAGAGCTTTTTTTGGATAATGATCTTGGGTAGTATTTGGTTTGCCATTAGTGTAAGCCATTGGATAATTTTCAAAATAGCATAGGAAAGCAGAAACAAAACAAAACTCTTACTCTAAAATGACAAGATCAGTAACAATTTGAATGAACCTGCAAAAATCTTCCTTGGGCGGCTGTCCGTTTCTGCACTGATAATCAAGCAATAACTCAGAAATAATGCAGAATATAATTCTCATACCATAAGAGCTCTCAGAATGCAAATGAGTGCCTTAAATTCAGTCAGTGCTGGACACAAAACTGGGTATGCAGGTGCAAAGAGAAACAGAGTCCCCAATATGCCAGTGAATGTCAAGTCTCCAATGTTACCTAATCAATTTATAAGAAATCTCACTGGTGCAGTGTGGATTTCCCTTCACCAAATGTTACTTTGCTGGCAAAGTTCTATCAGCATGGCAACACTCTCTGCAAAAGTCAAAAGTAAAGTTAAGGATAGTCTTTATCACTAACAGAAAAAACTTGGGGGCTTAAAAATGGAAAAATCTTATTATATATAAGATTTATCATTTATTCATTGTACTTATTCATAGTTGCTATTATAATATAAATTTTATTAAAAATGACATTATTTTCAGATCCTTAGTTTTATTTTTTGAGGTACAGCCTAATCATTATTTATATAAAAATTCGGACACTCTCAATTAGAATCACACCAAATGTGCTTTTTTATGGATCAATTTCTTTGGGATAATGAGGAACATCCTCTATGTAGCAAGACCAGAACTCAAAATAATTTCACTTTTAATACTTGATACAATGATCACATTATACCAGAAATCATATCAATAGATTTCAACTACATCATACATTTAAGTAGTTACCCAGATCCTAATCTTTTCAATCTCTCCTGAACCAGTGATAGCCACCATAAAATAAGAGAATACTGGGAAAGCAAAATATTATATTCACACTATTTTGATGTGAACATATACCCACAGAATTAGGAAACTGAAATAATAACTGCATATAAGTGCAAAACAAAAAAATCTCCCTTTCACTCGGACAAAATGCATTTCATTCTTTTTAATAAAATTCATTGTGCTATTTTTAGTTATAAAGCAACCCATGCTCTAACATGGTGCATTTGGAAAACATAAAAATTTCTAAAAATAACACAAAATCACGCATAATCACACCACCCAGAGATGACTACTTTGAACTCTTGAGATAGCTATTCACTAGACCCATCAAATCTCTAAGACTGACAGGATAAATACTAGCTATTTGGGCAGCCCCAGAGAATTTGGGATGTTGGACACATGGATCAATTCTTTTCTTCTCCAGAAGAAGCTGAGGGCTGAGTGTTTCATCGACTCACTCTGCTGAGCAGGGGGAAGGACCTTTGGCATCTACTAGCCCAAGGTACTCTCCCCTTTTTCTCCCAGGTAGCTGGAATATGCCAGTATTCTGAGAAGCCCCCTCAGAAAAGTTGGGGTGCTGGATGCATAAATCAACTCCTTCTCATCCCAGGGAGAAGCTGGGAACTAGTGGGTCTCTTGACTGTATGATTCAATATCAAGCATAGGCATTCAGGAGAATGTCCCAAATCTCTCTACTGGCATCAGTGAGTCTGGATTCACATTCTCCCAGGATATAGGAGCCTTTCAATTTATATCTAGATTTCTCACAAAAAGAATTTTTTGGTGAATTATTGTTGAATCTTTCTGTTTGTGGGAAGAAAAAAAAGTCTAGGGCTTCCTACTTTGCCATCTTGCTGATGTCACTCTCCTACTTTCTCTATTACTGTACATTGAGCCATTAGTAATATGGATGTTTGGAAGAAAAGCAATTTGAGTTTAATGTTCTTTTAAGATATATCTATTTAAATAAACAGGAATCACAAGACTACAGCAAGAAAAGTGAGTAAAATCTTAAGTAAGAATCTTCAATTTGGCAGAA
The DNA here is from genome assembly GCA_028534135.1 of Potos flavus. Taxonomy (NCBI): domain Eukaryota; kingdom Metazoa; phylum Chordata; class Mammalia; order Carnivora; family Procyonidae; genus Potos; species Potos flavus. The sequence goes on along the minus strand of CM052895.1, from coordinate 113,121,707 downwards.
AGAACTCTTCTCAACCATTTCCTTATATTTAAAAATGCTACTTTTCCCCATCACTTGTTTCTGGATTTTGTGTGAACATATAAATAACAAAAATAATATTGATAATAATGATTATGTTAGGTAAATAGCATGTTTACTATGGAAAATTATACTATTAATCAGCTTTAAGTTGCTTCTTCGACTTATTTGAGAACACCTTTGGAATACATACGAATTATGATAGAAGCAACCATTGAAGCACAAGTTGAAACAATGCTCTTTACAACCCGAACTGACCTTTCGCCTAGTTCAAAATTATATATATATAATTTTTCCTACATTTTCTAATGTTATATTTATTAAATAATGATGACTAATCAGAGTAAAAGCAATAGAAATTTTGCTAGTTCTACAATAGGAAACTCTCCCAAATAATAACCAGACATATGTATCTTTACTTGGGAGAAGGCTTGGATTATATAAATTGTAATAATATCCTAACTGCTCATTTCTAATAATTTTTGTTTTTTACAAATAAAGTTTTATTGGAACACCCATTTGTTTGCATATTGTTTATGGCTGTTCTCATGATCTAAAAACAAAATTGAGTAGCTGTGACAAGATATTGGCCTGCAAAGCCTACAGTATTTAATAATTGGCCCTTTATAGAAAAAGTTTGCTGATCTCTTTCTAGATGATCTAAACAATCTAGATCTAGATGAAAGAAAGTGTACCAGTTAGAATCAAGAGAAAATAATTATAAGATATATAAAAAGATATTATTGATAGAAATTAATGATGATTGGAGGAGGTACAGTAAGGAAACAAAATTTTTAGAATGACATGTAAAGATATGATTGTGATATGTGGGTAAACAAATGCTGTGTTAACTAAAGGAGGTAACATGAAACCAGAAAGTTTGGAAGAGAAGGTGATATAGAAAGGGAGATTATGATCATAATTTTACTTAGAGCTATTTTACATTTGAGTGTTTTTACATCCAAATAAGGATAATACATATGACTTCAGTGTCCAGGAGGAAAATTGGGGCTAAAGAAAAAAAAGTGGGAATGCCATTGTGTCCGAAAAAGAAAATATGGAACGTGAAAAGAAAGTACTCACAATTAAAAAGTTATAACACATACCAATTTGCCCTTCCCACAAACTCAATTAATTGATATTTTTTCAGTATTACAAACTATAGGTTTTATTTTAAGTTTTCATTTAAATTCTAGTTAGTTAACATATAATGTAATATTAGTTTCAGGAGTAGAGTTTAGTGATTCATCACTTACATATAACACCCAGTACTCATCACAACCAGTGCCTCCTTAATACCAATCACCCAACTAGCCCATCCCCCACCAACCTCCCCCTCTGGTAACCCTCAGTTTCTTCTCTATAGTTCAGAGTCGTTTTATGGACTGCCCCTCTCTCTTCCACCCTCCCACCCATGTTTATCTGTTTTGTTTCTTAAATTCCACATATGAGTGAAATCATATGGTATTTTTCCTTCTCTGACTTATTCCACTTAGCATAATACACTCTAGCTCTATCCATGTCATTGCAAATGGCAAGATTTCATTCTTTTAATGGATGAGTAATATTCATAGTTATATATAAATATATTATATGAACATATTATATGAACATATATATTCATAACATTTATATTATATTCATAATATTTATATATGTAAATATACTCATAATTATTTTTACACATAAATTATATTTTATATTAAATTATATTTATATATAATGTGTATTTGTTTTATATATAACATATATTTATATAAAGTACATATAATATATAAATATATACATTTAAGTATATAGCAAGAAAATTTATATTTTTATATATAAAATTTCTATATACATATATATTTTATATATAAAATTTATATATACATATATACCATATATATAAAATGTATATATACATATATATTTATATATATATGTATATATACATATATACATTTATATGTATATATAAATTTATATATACATATATACATATATTTATATATACATATATACCATATAAACTTCTTTTTCCATTCGCCAGTTGATGGACATTTGGGCTTTTTCCATAATTTGGCTATTGTGGACATTGCTGCTATAAACATTGGGGTGCATGTGTCCCTTCGAATCTGTAGTTTTGTATTCTTTGGGTAAATACCTAGTAGTGCAACTGCTGAATCAGAGCGTAGTTCTATTTTTAACTTTTTGAGAAATGTCAGACTGTTACCCAGAGTGGCTGCACTAGTTTGCATTCCCACCAACAATGCAAGAGGGTTCCCCTTTCTCTGCATCCTCGCTACCACCGGTTTTTTCCTGTGTTGTTCATTTTAGGCATTCTAAGTGGTGGGAGGTGATACCTCATCGTGGTTGATTTGTATTTCCCTGATGATGAGTGATGTGGAGCATCTCTTCATGTGTTCTTTAGCCATGTGGATGTCTTCTTTGGAAAATATCTATTCGTGTCTTCTGCCCATTTCTTAACTGGATTATTTGTTTTAGGGTGTTGAGTTTTATAAGTTCTTTATAGATATTGGATACTAACTCTTTATCAGATAGATCATTTGCAAATATCTTCTCCCATTCTGAAGGTTGCCTTTTAGTTTTGTTGACTGTTTCCTTTGCTGTGCAGGTTTTTATCTATTGAAGTCCCAATAGTTCATTTATTTTCTATTAATTTTAAACTGTGTATCTCCTACATGTAAGTGATGAATAACTAAATTCTACCCCTAAACCAGTATTACTATATGTTAATTAACTAGAATTTAAATAAAAATTTGAAAAAAAAAACTGAACCAAATATAGATAGACCTCAAATCCAAAAAAAAAAAAAAACCCAACCAAACAAAAACACCGTGTATTTTTATGTAATATACAAAGGTATCCCCATGCATTTTTCCGTTTGATCATCACAAAATTAAAACCAGCATTTCAGCATTTATCTATAATCAATCTATGGAGCTGGTTGAAATAGACAATTATTTTTCTTCCTGCCAAGAGACCACTTTTTTTTTTTTTTTATCATAAGAGTTTGAATCTGGGAGGAGGGCAAGATGGCGGAGAAGTAGAAGACGCTGTTACAACCTGTCCCCTAAAGCGAGCTGGATATCTACCAGAAAGGCTGACACCATGAGATCAGCCTGAGAAGTAAGATTTTTCACTTCTGGATCTCTACAGCAGCAGAAGGCAGCAATGGAGAGGGTGCACCATGCCTGGATCGTGGGTGATATATTCAGCTATACATCCTCTCATCCACTTCTCATCAAAATGACTAGGAGAAGGAATACCTAACAAAGGAAAAACCCAGAGACTGCGCCCTCTCCATCAGAACTATTGGACACGGACTAAAACAGTATGTCAGAAAGGGAATTCAGGGTAACAATTATCCAGGCAACGGCCAGGATGGAGAAAAACATTAATGACAACATAGAATCTCTAAGGACAGAACTGAGAACCAGTATGGCAGATGTTAAAAACGCTATCAGTGAGATCCAATCTAATCTAAATAGTCTAACAGCTAGAGTTGTGGAGACAGAGGATAGAATTAGCGATCTAGAGGATAAGATGGTTGAGAGGAAAGGCCAGGAGAAGGGCTGGAACAAACTGTTTAGGAACCATGAGCACAGACTTAGGGAAATAAATGATGCCATGAAATGTACCAATGTCAGAATTATTGGAATCCCTGAAGAGCTAGAGAAAGACAGAAGACTAGAAGATATAGCTGACCAAATTCTGAATGAAAACTACTCCAACCTGGGGAATGGAGCAAGTGCTTGTGTTCTAGAGGCAGAAAGGACACCCACCAAGATCAACGAGTCAAGAAAAACAGCTAGACACATAA
>CM052895.1:113095963-113117363 GCA_028534135.1 Potos flavus | reverse complement strand
AAATATTTATGTGAGCATCCATTCAACCCACTACAGGGGCTTTGATATTTATTTTGATAATCGTATTTTTATTTCAGTGGTCTTATAGCTTAAAATCTTTGCCATGGTTCCTAATTATGTCCTACCAGTATATGCAATGAAAATATTTTAGAAAAAAAATAGACAAAAAATAAATATTTTAGAAAGTAAAAAATGGAATAACAATGCAATTTTATAAATTGTAACATGAACCATCTGAAAATATTGAGTGAACTTTATATTTTTTTTTGGAAAATAATAGGTTAATTTTGATGAAAACAGAATATAGCTTATATAATCGACTTGATTTTCTTCACTCCTGCCATGAATCCCAGTAGTTACTCAGACAACCTTCTGTTTCTGCATAAAATTAAATGTTATATAAAATACCAGTAAGAAGTAAAAGGTCAAAGTGATACCTTTTTTCTTTTTTTTGTCACAAAGCACAAAAATAATAGAAAAGTTCTGGAAACATTGAAGCATTGATAGAAGAGAATAGAAATGAAAAAAGAAAGAATTTTAATAAAATAAAAAGGAAGCATTTATGCAAAAAAGCAGAAATAAAACGAAAACATGACATGGTAAAGGGTTAAGGCACAAGTAAATTAGGTATTTGAAAACCTGATGAGTATATAGTTATTTTCTGCTTCCCTCCCGACATTCATGTATCTAGCCTCACTGCCTCAGAGAATTCTGGGTGTTGGAAAACTCTTTTGCCACTCTGGACATTTCAGACCTCTTCACATCTCCAGGACAATGATCTCTTATGTACCAATGGCAAGTTAAAATGGCAATTAGTAAGAATACAGAAGACTCTCTGACATTTCCTTACCGGCTGCTACACTGTTTCGAGCCGATCATTTCCTTCACTCTTTCAACTTGCCTTTCAGTGCTGCACTGAGACCCATTTTCCTCTCTAAGGAAGCTGTAATGCATTTGATTGAGTCTCCCTTTCTCTGAGAGTGACCAGTGTAGATTTATCTCTTTCCTCTCTTCTTTCCCTGTGGAAGGTCACACAACTTTTCTGCTCCAACCGCAAAACTGCACTCAGGTCCTTTGGTTCTCTCTGTTCTTGAACAATAAAGAAATATATTACCTCGATTCAATAACAGATTAAAAACAGAAAAGCAAAAGCAAATTTGCTGATTTAAAAGTCATCATTTATCCATGTTCTTTTTTATGCCTTTCAAAAGAGAAGGAAAATTCTCTGGCAGAAAATAGGGGATCCCAAGGGGATGTGGGGCATGTTTAATAAAATGCACTGTTTGATCAATTGGCTTCTGCATAATTGAGAGGAAAAGCTTTGCTGTCAGTCGCATCCAGCTTTTATGATGGCTCAAAAATATCTTCATAAAAATAAACTTTTAAAATTATATAGCCAAAGCCATAGCATCCTACTTCATTCTCTGTATTCAATAAAGGTTTAAAAGACGAATGAAAAGATCATTATTCTGTTTTCATTTTCACCTGAAATCATTTGCTAGTGGTAAAATCGGTCAATGTGCTAGGGATGAGTTCTGACGGAGACTGACATTAACTCACTGTGAGGCCACTAAATCAGAAGGAATCAATCAATTGTGTTCTGCATCTTTGGTTTGATTTTTCCAACTTACATGTTACGTCTGATCGTCACTCTTTTTCTTGTCAGTGAGTACTGGGTTGGAATTTAGTAATATGAGAATATAAAATATTCAGTAATCTCTGAATGGCCAGAGAAAGCTAGTGTGACTTGATATTCTATTTCTAGGATAATTTCCCCCCCCCCCCCCCGGGGAGTTTGGGACAAAGCATAAGATGCTATGACCTTTGGAGGAAAAACCCAATTCAAATTTAAGAGGGTGTTATCTTGGGCTTGAAGCTCTTTGCAAATCTACTTTAAATATTTAGCTATTTTGTTAGGTAATAAGAGTATTACAGTTTTAATCTCTGCTGTGATTTAGAAAGGAATAAAGAAGTAGTGATCTGTTTACAGTACATATTAACTAAATGCATTCGTTTGCATAATACCTCTTTAGGGATGGACTACATCATTCAGAGATTTCTATATGTGGAACTACAGGGATATTTTAGGCTTCAGTGACACTGAGGTCTTAACTTAAAGTCTATTAGATTAACCCGACAACATTTCCTGATTAAAAATTCCCATTAGTGGTGAGACAACTTCTGAGAAGCACTTTTCACCTAATGGTGCCAGCAACCAGAGAGAATAAATATTCTTGTTTGAAAGTGAATTCCATATAGAAATGCATGTGGTTACTTTTAGAGATACAAAAAGAAACAGTTTTTGACGTGGAGGAATTTAAATGTTCTGGAGGAAAAAAACACCACCACACAACTCCACGCTTTTTGAAATATTTAAATTCCACATTTCTAATTGAAAGTCTGAAAATGCTAATTCTGTGGCAGATTTCAACTTTGACACCTTCATTAAAAAATGGAAAGTGTTGATAGTTCTTGATTGTAAACTGCTGGTCTTACTTTTAATTGTGTAGGTGTCTGTGGTGGATTACATTCCAATTTCCAAATGTTTCCTTCCTTCCCCTCTAAAAACACCCTCCCTCTCCATAATCAGGCTTGATCATGTGGTTTTTATTAGTCTTCTGTAGGAGAAGATTTCTTCTCCATCCATTGACTCAAACCTTTGTGACTTGGTTTAGCCAATGAGTTGTGAGTAGCAGTGATGCATGTTCCTTTCAAGAAAAAGTTTAAGAACCACCAGCGATCTGCCATATCTTTTCCTCTGCCATGGAAATGGCAATATCCTAACCTATAGTAACTCCTCATCTAAAATTTAGCAGAACAAAATTTCTATTTTACCTCATAAATGATAGTGTTTCTCATGTATATTACTTTCAGTGCAACTACTGCATGACTAGTACTAATCTCTCAACTGAGGTCATTACTGTCCATAGTCAAAGTGCATAGCACTGCCTTAAGGCAGGTGTTAAAATATGGTAAAGGTTGGTGACATTAGGGTATAGAGCAAGCACTTTGTATTTGTTAAAGGATGGAGTTGCCTCCCATGCCTTCCTGACTGCTTTGAATTTTCAGTTATTTCTAATATATATATATTTATTTGATGTATTTGTTTCAAGTTTTGACTCTTATTTATAGGATATACTATATTAAAGTAAAGACATTCATAGCATCTAAATTATGTTGCTCCAAAGTGAAATAAAAATGAAGAAAGTCTGCTGTGAGGGAGAATTAGAATCAGTTATATTAGACAGAATGAGAAACGAGAATTGAAAGAGAATGTAAAATCAAAGAAACAAGGAAGAAATAAGAAGGCTGTGCAAAATGAAAAATGAGATGACTTTAGTCATTAGAATTTTCTAGAGACATGATTTTAAAACAATGGCCAAATGTTAAATGGATGTGTAATTTTGAGAACATGAAGAAAAGAAGCTCAGAGATATTCAAATTAAAGATATCTATTTGGATATGGACACGATTGGGAAAAAAGGAAAACCAAGAAAGTACACCTCCCTCTCCCCCATTTAGATGTATTTTTTCAAGTCATGATCTTTGAAAGAGTTTAAAGGTGTTGTAAAATCCTTGAATGATTTTGTGTTCTCTGAAATCTTCAAATTATGCTTTCTGGGGTTATGGAATTCAAGGTGGGTCCTAGAGAAGAACTTATAGTCATCTGTACCTTGATTAAGAACGACAAAATTTCTTAAGACAACATTCAGAGACGTCTCTGAATAAGTGAAATCGAGCACATTCATATTGTGCTTTCATATTCTATATTTTGTTTTCCTGCCTGGACAATAAAATCCATTTGGCCTTGTCCATTTTGAGGAATCAAAAACATATTGAAATTTTCTCACCTCTCCTTCTGACTGTAATCAGTTGCCCCAGCTACAAGTGTGGGGTGTAGAAAGTGGAAAAGAAGGAATATGTTCAAAAACGCTAGCACCAGGACAAGGGGTGAATGTTTTAACTGGCATGGAGTAGGCAGTGACCAGTCAAAATGGGATGGGGCACAAATCAACGGTAAGACGTGTATCAGCAATTATCCGTAGCAAATCAGTTCTAAACTTGTCAACAAGACCTCTGAGTTAGAAACTGTCTTACTGAGAAGCTGGGAGAGTTCACCAAAATGGCCACAAAATTCTCATAGAATTTACTTTTAATTTTTTTTCTTATAGTTCCAGAGTAAAAAATATCTTTGTCTCCATTTTCATCAGCCCGCTTTCCCTGTTGAGTTAAAATAAGAACAAATATAGAATAGTATAAGATTAGCATTTATATGTTAGTGTAACTCCACACCTGAACTGGGTCAGTTCATCTAGTGGCCCATGATCAGGAATCTCAGAGGCCGGAAGAACAGCAGGAGGAAGAGTCGGCAACTTTCCTGAGTAAAAGCCAAAACCTAAGACTGTCCAGCTGAGGTCAAAGTGTTTTCCTTCTCCTGGGAAGCGAAACATTATCATGGTTAAAAGCATGATCTATGCAAATTAGAATGCCTGGATTTGAATCTGCCAATCTTTATGACCTTGCCAAGCTGTTTAAATGTTTTGTACCTCAGTTTCCTCATCTGTAAAATGGGAAATACTGTATTATCTACTCCATAGTGTTTGGGGAAGAATCAACTAAATAACTATGTAAAGAATCTATAAAAGTACTTGACACATACCATGCACTATCTACATGTGTGTTAATACTGTATTAATGGTATTTTCCTCCGTGTTGTCCCCTTTACTTTTTCGGTTCTGGCTTTAATCTCTATTCTTAGTTGTGATGAAAATATTCTCACCTGTAGATTGGCCGTCTTTACCTTCTCTCACCAACTATTCTTAGCCTGAGCTCTTCTAGCAACTAGGTGAAGGTAGAAAGCAAACATGTGTGCTGTTTAACTCCCCTTCACAAAAGGGAATTAGATAGAGGACTAGGGAGACATCTCAGGTCTTGGACATTCTATGGACAAGAATGTAAAAAATCCAGGTGAAGCTGGATATTATTAGAGTATATATGTATGAGTTACATCCATTAAAATGAAAATTAAATAGCACATAGAATGAGAAAAATTATCAGCAGCAGTGTTTATTGCAAAAACTGCAAAACTAACGTAAGAAAGCTGTAGAAATGTACAGTTTTTTTAAAGTATTTTTTTGTAAACTTCTTACATCTATTTTGATTATATCATGACTGAAAACATTGTGTCATGCTTTAAATTGGTTAATAAGAAACAGACCTTCATGGATGTTCAGTTTCCTGTTTATAACACACCTTTCATTAAGTGATGCTATTTACTATGTTGGTCTTTTTTTTGCCAGGAGGTTGCCAATTTCCATACCAAAGCACATAGCACCCAGAGTGACTTGTCCTGTTACTTCTTTTAGAGACTGGTTTCCCACTTTGGCAGGAAATATAGTCAAATCCATATGACACTAAAATATATTTCAAGAAAGCTATTTTTGAAAAGGGGAGGCATATGACTTAGGAAATTTTTCTTTCTCTCTGAGATGTCACTCCTTGTTCTCCTTACAAATCTACATTGCTGGTTATTTTTTATTCCTCTTTCTTGGTTTCTTCTGCTTTCCCTTTTAATATTGAGGCTATTTTCAGATGTCCCCATCCTCTCCTATTCTCTTAAATACACTTTCTCCATGTCACCTCATCCAACAGTGCTCCCACTCTTGTTTTGTTAATGAAATAGGCAAATGTTTTCTGGAGACCTTTTCCAAAATATATAAAATGTTGGCAACAGAAGGTTGAGCTTCTTACTCCATAGCAATAGAGACCCAAATATTTGACTGAAATCCTAACCCCAGAAGTAGTATGAGGAAAGTCAGTTGAGTCTAGTTATAGAAAATCTTGGAAATATTTTTTCTATGATTGTTAAAAATAGATTTTTTAAAAATTGGTTATACATTTTTGATGAGTTGTCCGACTGAGTCAGCTTATCTTAAAAACTTTAGTCTGTGATTCATGGGATTTTTAGTGTCTTTAAATTTCAAGTACTACCTAACCTGCATCAGTGGCTAGAGATATTTGAGATAAGAGAGAAAAATGGGAATTTTCTTACAAAGAAAAAGAAAAATGTAAAAGACAAGGAGTTGGGTGGGAAGACTTTGTAGAACTACAAAGGAAAGGCAAAAGGTACTCTCAGAAGCTTCATGTTGTTTAGCAAAACATTTCTTTGCAGTTGATTTTGCTATATGGGGGAGTGTGTGAAAAGTAATTTGGAGGGAGAGATGACACATAGCTTTTAATTGATCCAAGATCTATAAGGCATATATGCTGCCCTCTAAATTACCTCTTAACAACTAAACAGGTTGAAGAAATAGAATCAGTTGTCAGTGATAATGCTATGAGATAAAGTCCAGAGAATAAAATTCCTCTGCCATCTACCCTGAGGTCCTAGACATGTTAGCAGCCATGGGAGTACGTTCTATGCAATAGAATCCAACGTGGTTTAGAAAGGCCATTATGCCTAAAGTTTGGGGATGTACGAAACTCAACAACAATTAAGAATAGTTTTAAATATATCTAATTATACCTAAGCATATGTTTCTTATCTATAATGGTAAAAGCATATAAATGTTTATACCACCATTTTTCAACTTGAATAGGTTGTTTTGTTCTCATGAAACCAACCCAAGACCCTAAATAACTTACATAAACATGGCTGACGCCACCCACGCCAGCAAGCTTACTTGGAAAATGACCTGATTTTACAGGTGTGCTTCAGTAAAGAAACATATATTAATAATGATAGTGAGTTTTTCTGTACTATTTTAATAATTCTTTCTCCATATAAGTTCTAATACTCCCTGCCTTTCTAACTGGCAACCAGTAAGATATGTACAATTAGAGGCATATAGGCAAGAAACTTCCAATGTAAAATAGTTGCAGAATGCTTTTTGAGAATCTCTGAGAAGGATCCAGCACCCCCCCATCATTAATCATTGAAACAACTGTGCAAACAACCATTTTCTTTATAAATATGAATCAGGAAGAGATGGGTTAGCTTGGTGGTGGGTATTAAGGAGGGCACGTATTGCATGGAGCACAAGATGTGTTGCATAAACAATGAGTCTTAGAACACTGAAAAAATAAAATTAAAAAAAGGAAAAAAAAGGAAGAGATCAACCATGTGTATATATTAGTATATGCAGTCGACACACATATATGTACACATTTAGTCACCTCATATATATCAAAACTTTCTAGATACAAGTATTATATTCTTAAGAATAACAAAACATAAGAATATGAGTATAATAAGATCTAACACATAAAAGAGATTTGGCACAAATGCAAATACATCGGATACAATGTAAAATCTAGATAATGTAAGAAACTTTATAATTAATTGAGGGAGGTAGGGTTAGTAAAATTTTTGAGTTAAACTTAACAGTGAAGGACATTTTAGGGCACCTGGGTGGCACAGTTGGTTCAGCATCTGACTCTTGGTATCTGCTCAGGTCCTGATCTCAGGCTCCTGAGATCCAGCCCTGCATGTGGCTTGGTGTTCGGCATAAGTGTCTGTCTGAGACTTTCTCTTCCTCTCCCACTGCCCCCTCCCACGCTCTCTCCTCTCACTCCAAAATAAATAAATAAAATCTTAAAAAAAGAAATAGTGAAGGACATTTAGCTAAATACAAATACTGGGTAAAAAATTCTAGGCAAAGGAATAGAATAAACAAAGAAATAGTAGAAAATAGATTGATGAATGAATGTATGGGGAATTTCAACTTTATAAAAAGTCAACACCATTCAATGTGTTTGAGTAAGGAGAAAGTAAGAATGGGTACGGGGTGCTGAGGCAAAGGCATGTTCAAAGGTACTCTTCAGAAACATAAATATAGCCACAGTCGAAGAAGAATCAAATGGGAGAGGAGAAGGTGAAATAGTACTCCAAAGTTTTTGACCAGCTTTGTTGCAAAAAGAAAGATCTTTAACAAAAATGTTGGGAATTATTATAAAGATATGGATTTGGAAATCATGTACACAGTATCCAGTATTAGAAGCAATGGGAGGTAATCAGATCATTATTTATGATAAAATTAACTGCCATTTATTAAATCTTAATTATGTTCTGCTTTGCTTAGTGCTTCACACATTATTTTATTAATTCTCACAACTCTTGGAAGTACGGATTATCATTTGCATCCCTGCCCCATTTACAGAGGTGGAAGTGGTGCTCACAAAACATAACTCATTAAAATTTACTCAGTAAGCAGGTGGCTGCCTGGAGATTCAAGCCCAAGACTTGAAATGCTCTTTGCTACTGCTGTTTGCTTCTTTCTCAAGGCAAATAGTTTAGCGAGATAAAGGAAAAAGACAAAAACATGGGGATTCTCATAATGAGGTGGGATGTAGGGATTTAGATGGGATAGGGAGGAGGAAACTTAAAGCTGAAGATCTAGTTGGAGAAATGAGAAAAGAACCACCACTTTGTTTCATCATTTCATGGAAGGAGTGAGAGAAGTTCCATTCCACTTGAGTAGAGTGAAGTGACTAATCGCAGAAAGGTCAAGAGATATAGGTGAAGTGAGAGAAGTTATATTAAGATGATTACCTTGAAAGCAGTCGTTCCCAAATGGCCTTAGGTGTTTTCATAGATCATTAGAAACCTGTTGAAGTATTGCCACTTCCAAAGACAGTTCTTAGTAATACAGATGCCAATTTTAAACTTTCCTCATAGAACAAACCAGAAAAAAGATGGATTACAAAAAAACAGTATGGACCCTATGATACTGAAATCTCAACTGTGATGACATTTAAAAGCAGAAAAACAATGATGAGCATTTTTCAACTTGAGTAGGTTGTTTTGTTATTTTTCCAGTAAGAAACCTAAGATTCTAAATAATTTCTCCAAAAATGGATAGCTTTACACAGCAAGCTTATTTATAAAATGGTTGGTTCTGGAATGTGTGCTCTAGTGAAAACAAGATAGACACACACAAGTGCAGTTTTAAAACTGTGATAAATCTATAAGTTTCAGGAATATTCCAAATACTCATGGTATTATCAAAAGCTGAGCTCTGTTGAAATTATGGCTGATTTGTATTATCATTTGCACTTTAGCCTCATCTTCCAGACTGACTATTGAGTGTTTGAACACGGACAACATATGGGATGGTACAAAGGGTAGCAACCATGTAGTTTTAGAGAAAGAAGACTGGTGCTTGACTCCTTTTGTTCTTTACTAGCTAGTGACTCTAGGCACCCACTTAAATTCTCCATTGCTCATCTATAAAATGGGAATAACATGGAAACTTCATCTATAAAATGGAAACAACATTGCCTAAATTAGAATGGAGTTGTCTGGTAATACTTGTGAAAATGTTATATAAATTGGGAATTATTTTTAAAATACTTTAAAATATTAAAAAAATTTCCTAAATCGGAGGGGCGAAGAACCATGAGAGACTGTGAACTCAGAGCAATGGACTGAGGGTTTTGGAGGGGAGGGGGGAGGGGGGATGGGCGAGCCTGGTGGTGGGTATTGAGGAGGGCACATATTGCATGGAGCACTGGGTGTGGTCCATAAACAATGAATCTTGTAACACTGAAAAAATAAAATAAAAGTATTTGGGGGGAAAAAGAAAATATTAAAAAATTATTTTCATAAAATAATATTAAAAATTTTTTTTTACTGTTTCTACATACCACATTCTTTCTACTTTATTGTTGTTGTTATTGTTTATATAAGCAATCCATGGTCTTAAAGTGAAAATTTGAAAAACAAAACCAGCTCTAAAAGGTCCTTTTTTCGTATTTTAATTTTATTTTTCTTATGTAGTAGCCAAAATCTCTACCAAAGGAAAAATGGGTCAGTTGGAGAACATAGATTTTTTATTAAAGCAATAATACATTACAGGAAAAAACCTTTAGGGTTATGGGATCATTTTTCATTCTCAATCTAGTTTTAATTTAAGGGTTTGTGTGTTTGTATGTGTGTGTGTTTTTTATTATTTTCTGAATCAGGTACTTGAACGATAAGACTAAAACTGACACATTACCCAAAGTTATAAATAAAGAGTGTAATTTAGTGTGATTTTTCCTCTAAACTATTCATGAATTACAGTTTTTTTTGTTTTTGTTTTTGTTTTTATCAGTACAATCAGTGTTTTCCTTATGTCCAGGAAAGAAAGAAGTCCCTGTAAAGTGCAGCCAGCATTTTACAATTTCCTTCTGCCTCCCTGATGCTCACGTGGCTGTTAATGTTGCTATTGAATGCTTCCCCCCTGCAAAACGCAGAATCATGATCGGAAATTTCATTGTTTGACTTTCTATAACACCCTACTGAAGACAGTACATTTAATCATTGTATTTTGCAGATTAGATAAGGCTTCATCCTTGCTTTCTCTTTTCCTCCAGCAATTTAATATCATAGTTGGCTTGCACACTCGTAATTAAAAAGTAATTTATGAAAGTGCACTGCAAACAAGACACCCACACCCCTTAGCAACCAGGGCTGGTGACTAGTTGTAATAATAATACAATGTCAAAATAGTATGACCGTTTCAATGATTACTCATGTTTTTCTTTCAAAAGATGGATACACATGCTGTTAGGTTTGATATTCCAAGAAAAGTTGTATCTGGAGCAGCAGAAGGGGGAACCAATGTTAATGTGCTCTGCAGCTTTATAATGAAAGGTCAAAAAGTGCATCTTTCTATACTTACGTCTTCATTTATCTCTTTATGTTTGTATGGCCATTTTGCTTACACGGCTTTTTAAGATGAAGTAATTCTCTTAAAATTTGATTTCCTATATGCCGTGGAACTTCACTAAACTCCAAAGTAGTCATCCCTCCTAAGTGAGGATCATAGAAGCCAATAACAGGGCTGCCATTGACTCGATGTTTTTCTTCAGTGTACTCACTATTCCATATGAGATTCCTAGCTTTGTGGACTTCTTTCTCAGGCAGCAAAATTTCTTAACAGTCTCTCTTTCTGTCTCTTTGTCTCTCTCACTTTCATTTTATGGAATCACTTAGAAATAAACTGTATTCCTGCCTGAAAATCATTATTGTACGACTGTACCTCCTCCGGGCATGGGATTGGATACTGAGGATAATTGATAACAACAGTAGGGAAGCAAACACGTGAACAGCCACAAGCTGATCAGAGAAGTAGATGTCCTGATAGTTTAGGAATATGTGGTTCTGTTGGGGCCCAGAAAGGATAGAATGAACTCATCTTTGGAATAAATTCATGTGAGTATCTTAACAAGTGTTTTCAAATTAAACTCTAGTATTGTAATCAAAGTCCTTGCTAGACAACACCAAAAATTAACAAGTATGTCTAATAAATTTTAGAAGGCATTAAAAAACTAAGTTTCCACTCTGCGATAAAGTGTAGTGGTCATTTAGAGCAGAGGAAAAGAAGGCAGAATGAGAAGTGTGAGTTGCAAGGACTAGGTCAGGGATCAGGACCAGCGACATAGGTTCTGACCTGCTTTCAGTATAGAGTTTTGGGGTTTAAACTTGACAGGTAGGTTTGAGCAAAGATATAAACAAGTTGGACAATTCTAGAAATGACCTATAAGAGTGTCTCCAGTGTGGCAAAGTTTGGGTGATTGTAATATTTGGATGCTAAACTGGAGCAGCCTTCCAGGGTAAAAGGGTACACCATTAGTAATCACACCGGATGAGTGGTAATAAACAGGGAATGACTTGGGAAAATTGGGACATATGCTCACTCTAAGTAACTCTAATTCTAGGACCAGGCCCAATGTCAAGGTGTTTGACATTGGCTTTTCTATCTCCTTTTCTTACTCATCTTTCTGCCTCCCTTCAGTGATGATAGAGGCCATTTCTACATGAAGCACATCTCTAATCCGCTGGGAAGGTAGAGAACCATGAGCTAGGGCTTCAGCAGCAGGCTGGTCTCGTCCTTCACACTTTAGGAGACACTGCCTTCTGCTTTTCCACTCTGTCCTCAAGCACGGGATTCTCTAAATTTTCCACAGCAGAGCTAATAACAGCAATTCATATTTTTATATTTAATTAACTATATCAAGGTATAATTTACTTACAATTAAATATTGTCATTTTAAATTCACAGTTCTGTGAGTTTTGACAAACATGCACCAATGTATATATGTATATATATGTATATATGCAATGTATATAAATGCAATGTATATATGCACCACTATGAAGAAGATACAGAACATTTCCAACGCCTCAGAAACTTCACTCATCTTCTTTACAGCCCCTGTCCTGTTTTCTAAAATTATACAGTTGACCCTTAAACAGCATGGGTGTGAACTGTGTGGACCCACTTATACACAAATTTTTTTCAATAAATGTAGTGTAGTACTATAAATGTATTTTCTATTCCTTATGATTTTCTTAGTAATATTTTTTTCTCTAGCTTACTTTATTGTGAGAATACAGTAGATAATACATAACATACACAAACTGTTAATTGACTGTTTATACTATTGGTAAGACTTTGAGCAGCTAACTATTGATAAAGTATTTGGGGAGTCAAAAGTTATGGGTGGATTTTCAACTGCATGGGGCAGGGGGTTGGTGCTTCTAACCCCCACATTTTTCAATGGTCAACCCTATATTAGCTTGCTGTTCTATAATTTCTTATAAATGTAATCTTTTGATTTTGATTTCTTTTGTTCAACGAAATGATTTTGGATTCATCCATGATGTTGATTGTGTCAGTAATTTGCTCCATATTATTGCTCAGTAATAATAGTCAATTGTAGGGTTACATCACAATATTTATCCATTCATTGGTTGTTAGACATTTGATTTGTTTCTAGGTTTAGATATTATGAATAAAGTTATTATTAAGATTCATGTACAGGCCTTTATGTGGACATATGTTTTAATTTATCTTGGTTAAACACTTTGAAAAGGAGTTTTGGAGTTTCATAGTATAAGAAACTGCCAAATTGTTAGCCAAAGTGGTTGATAATTTTATATTCTCACCATAGTAGTATGAAAGTCTCTGTTATTCCAAAACCTCACCAACACTTTCTATCTTCAGTCTTTAATTTTAGCCATCCTTGTCGCTGTGTAGTGGTATCTCACTTTGTTTTAATTAACCTTTTTCTGGGGCTCCTGGGTGGCTCAGTGGGTTAAAGCCTCTGCCTTTGGCTTGGGTCCTGATCTCAGGGTCCTGGGATCAAGCCTGCATCGGGCTCTCTGCTCAGCGGGGAGCCTGCTTCCCTCTCTCTCTCTGCCTGCCTCTCTGCCTACTTGTGATCTCTCTCTCTCTGTCAAATAAATAAATAAAATCTTAAAAAAATATTAACCTTTTTCTGACGATTAGTAATGCTGAACATGTTTGCATATGCTTATTTTGTTTATCTTTTTTTGAAAAATCTATTTGAAATTGTTAATTTTTTCCAAATTCATTATTATAAAAATTCCAAAAATACAGCAAAATTTAAAGAACTTAACAGTTAATATGTGCCTGTTACCTACAGCCAATCATTAAATTTCACTGCAAGGTTTTAAAAATCATATTCATCTATTTATCCTTCTACCTATCCATAAGTGAGTCTTATTTTTTTTTATTTCAGAATAAACTGTTTTCTCCTCAAATACATGAATATGAAATTCATTAATATTTCATTTGTAATTGTAATATGCTCACAGTTTTGATGTGACTTTTGCAAGAAAAATGCTTATACTTATGTATTACACCCATATCAATACTTAGATTGTTGCCTTCACTACAGAATATTCCTTCATGCCATTTTCCAATCAAGCCCGACTGCAATCACCTTTCTGATTTTTTTCCATTGATTAGTTTTTTTTCCTGTTCTGGAATATGATTTATAAATTATAGATATTCACGATTTTATATTTATTTTTTTTGATTCAGCATAATTTTTGAGATTTATTCATGTGTTAGTTCCTTTACTATGACTGAGTAACATTCCATTGAATATTTATCTGTCCATTCTCCACTGGTGGATTTTTTTTCCCTGTTTGAGTCTTTTAGGAATAAAGCCACTATAAACATAGTTGTACAATGCTTTTTGTGAACATATGTTGGCATTTTATTTGAATAAACTCCTAAGAGTGGGATTGTTGGATTATAGAGTATTTTTATATTTAGCTTTTTAAGAACCTGTCATAAAATTTTCCAGTTGGGTTGTACCACTTTCCACTTCCACGAACAACGTCTAAGAACTCCGTTGCTCCACATCCTTGCCAGTATTTGATGTCGTCAGTCTTTTTATTCGTAGTTATTCTGAGGCATGTGGAGTGGTATCTCTCTGTTGTTTTGTTTTGCTTTTCCCTGATGACAGTGACACTGGACATTTTTTCGTCTGATTATTGGACAGCTGTGCATCATTTTCTTTTTAAATGTCAGTTCAAAGTTTTTTTCCTATTTGAAAAATTTGTTGTGTGTCTTTATTATTGATTTGTACTTCTTTGTTTCTCCTAGCAGTCCTTGTCAGATGTTTTCTTCGAATTTGTGGCTTGTCTTTCTTTTCCTCTTTTCTCTTGCTCACTAGATTTTACTATTGATGGAGTCCAGTTTATGATTTTTTTCTTTTGTGATCTATACTGTTTATGTTCCATCTAAGAAATTTTTGACTAAAGTCAAAATTTTTCTCCAATATTCTGTTCTTAAATTTTTACAGTTTTAGTTTTTATAGTTAGGTCTGTGATCTATTTCAAATTAATTTTGTGAGGTAAAGTTGTCAACATTCGTTTTTTCTTTTTCTTTACTTTTTTTGGCACATTGTTATCCTGTTGTTTCAGCAAAAAACTCATGATTAGAACTCTTTAAAAACCTGGAGAATTAAATAAGGGGATTACTCTTAGAGAGTAATTTCTCTCTCACAAGCAAAGACTAAGTTAACTAATCATTTTAAAGAGAGAGAGAAAAACAAAACAAAACAAAAACAAAAGCCTATGTGACCAGACTTGCTAACAGTTGAGGCAATATTGGGTATAGGACTTGTTTAAAAGTGCAGGTATTGAGCAAGCCTGCTGAGGAAGCTTTAAGATATCCTCTAGATGATATCTACCATCCTATTGGCATGGCTGTCATGTACCTCATTTGAAATGTTCTCCCTATCTAGGTCTCAACCTGTCTTCCACTTCCCAGACTGCTTTTTCTCTACCTAATGATACCACTCATTAATAAAAACTAGAATTCTCAGAGTTCTAGTCTAAGATAGCAAAACCCAGAGAGAGTAGAGAGATAGGGAGTTTCTCTCGTTCCCCAGTCTCGGTCTACTTTGCAATGCCTCAGATTTCTTGCCTTTTTTCTCCCCTGTGTCTCGTATTTTTTCCAGATAATTAACAGGAGGACTGTACATTTCCTTTAAAGGATTCCTAGCTACATGGATATAGTCTGCTTGTTGATTCCAATAAAACAATCATTTCAGATTACAGTTGTTCAATTTCCATACAGGAAATATATATAAGCAGAAGAGGGTTATTTTCTTACATTTCTTCCTTACGAATTTTGTAATAAAAGAGCAGCTCCTTCATTGATAGGAATTTACTGGAATCTGGGTTATTTATTCATATTTTGTCACATATAACATCAGTGATACAGACCAGGTTGTTCCATGCCAAGCCAAGAGTTTCTTTTATAAAAGTACTACAATGTTAGGGAAAGACCATTCTTTGTCCATTAATTTGGTAGTCTTCTCTAGCTTGACTCCTTATTTCCTTTGTGCAGTAGCTTAAATAAGTGCACATATTTTCCAATAGGACACAAATACTTTGAACACAAAGAACAATATAAATCTATATGTAAAAAAATGTTTTTTAGTGTAGTGTGCCAATTCCATCAATGTTTTAAAGATCTCTTAGTCAACTTCCTGCTGAAGTTTGAGTTATCAGACTCATTTCTCTATGATGCCTCCAGAATCTCTGTTGAGGACACTTTTACCAAACATGTGACCTGGGGATGAGAGCTTAGCCCAAAGCTGATACTTGAAAATACTTCCATCTTCTTCTTATGATTTGAGGAATCATTGCCTTTTTCCTGTGCTTTGGAAAACCTGAGATTTCAGCTAAGCCACTATCTAATCTTTTTTTCATATACTACTGGTAATTCTGGCCATACAAGCTTATTTATATTATCCAACGATGACAAAGAAATTAGGCTTGATATAGTCTTTATTCCTAATTAGTGCGTAATTACTGAAAGAAAGGGCAATCACTAGGAAATATAAATTTTGATTTATTTTCTCATGGAATGTTTCATCACTCAGACTGATTCTAAATAAAGTAAAGAATATTAATGTTTAGTTAGCTTGAGTATCATGATTCAATGAAATCATATCAGGCTTATACCCCATACAAACTCCTAGACAGGGGCATACAGGTCACTTATTCATTTTCTTTAAAGAAATAAAAATAAACATACATGGACTCATGTTTTCCACATTGTCTCTTATATTAGCCATCTGTGAATTGATACCACCCGAATCTCACTTCAGCAGATAAGTATATATTGATATATGTAATATATAGATATATAGTGTATATAGATATAGTGATAGATAGATCCCTATCTATCTATCTATTTATCATGCTTGGCCATGTTCTGGAAGCCATATTTGTCTCCTATGTCAAAAGGACATAGGCATTGTAGGAGTCTGGTCCTGAAAAACAAAATCTCCAAAGAGTTCTTTTGAAAATGTGATAATTTCAAAGTTTCTAGGCCTACAGGTTATTTTTTATTATGTTTATTTTATATATGTTTATTTGTTTTTTGCTTGCTTGTTTTTAGGAGAAAGAATAGCTCAGGGAAATTGTTACACGTTACACTTGCATCGAATAAGAAGGCCGGATATCCCAACCCAAATGTCCAGATGTATCTGATTATTTCTTTTCCTTGGTGCAGCTTGTCTTAGCATGGCACATGGAAAATCTCCATCTGAATATTCTTGGGTGCTTTGCTGAAATGTAGATTTCTTAGCCACATTCAGACCCTCTGAGTCAGAATCTTTGGGTAGAAATATTAGTATCTATATTTTCTAACAAGTAGTCATGATAATTTTATAGTTTGATGGATATAGAAGATTTTGCTAAGCTCTTAACCCCAGGCAAAGAGAACCACGAAGGTTACAGATTTTTTTGGCATAGAATAGCTCAGCTTAGGTTAAGGATTCCCAGTTACTAGAAAGGTTTAAGAGTTGGCGGTATGAAGGAAGTTCATTTAGGAACAGTAAAAATCATTAGCTGATCAATAGATTTAATCATGTTTGTCTCTGAAAGAAGTGAGGCCATTGGCACAGACAGCCTTTATCTTCCCTGGGATGAAGGTAGGTCACACGCTATGCCAAAAGGGAAAAAGTATCTCTGCACAGCAGGCAGGAATAAGAGTTATATGAGCACATTTGCCCTTTAATTTTGTATCAGTTAGGTCTACTCATAAAATAGAAAATATTCTATGTATATATATCTCAGGTAATTTAAGCAAATGATTTTTAAAAAAACCTGAGAAGTAGGGCAGGAGAATGGGACAACTAAGAGATTCACAACAACAGAAGGACACTGCAAACCCTGAAGTAGAAAAACAAAGGAGGGAGATGATATGACCAGAGCCTAAGGGCTTCCGGTCATTCAGTAGAAGCAGAAATGGTGATGGGCTTTCTCAGTGGAAGTTGAAGCCATTGCGAAAACACAGACATTGCCAAAGGCAATCCAAGGACAGAAAAGTGCTACTTTCCACAATCCCAGACCAAGTCTCAACTGGCCAAACTGCAACTTAACTGGGTCAGTCCTGTGATGACACAGAGCAGAGAAAGGATGAAGTGGATCAGAGGGTAAACAAGGTAAGGACTGATGCAGTCTGCATTTCACCTGGTCTAAAGAACATGCACTCATTATTCAAGACCTGTTTTATTTCTCATCATCATTCTCCTCTTCTTTTAGTATTGCCTCTTCTTTTTATAAATAGACCCATGTGAAATTGCTGCCATTCAACTACTCTTGAATTATAAAACCACAATGTCATATGCATGGTTCAGCTTGATATCTTCCCCTAATATACATACACTAGTAAGTGTTCGTAAGGTATAAGATAAGGTTGCCCTCACTTTTTACATATATCTTCTTCTGCTGAGCTGTAGGAGCTTTGATGTCTAGAATGTGCCTTACTTAATTTTATATCTCCAGTGCCAAGCACAGAATCTGGTACAAAATTGGAACTTAAGGAATGTTTATTGGATGAATGAAAGGGGGAAGAAAGTTTTGCATTACAACTTAAATTACCAAATTAGATAATGTTACATAAGCAAAGGACAGCATTCAATAAAAACATATTTCAAAATAATATATTTTTTCATGTTAGAAACTCAAAATCAGAGCTATGACTGACTATGCTAAATAGTTAAGCTACAAAGTTGGACTTTAGTCTGTAGATTTGTGTTATATATTGAAAGAAGATTTAAAACAATGTAGGTTTTGAGACTGGAATGAATTTAAACTTATATATGTCATATATATCATATTGCACAACTATTTTTACGGCATACTTTCCAGATTTTTAATTCTTAATTTTGAATTCTTTCACACAATTTGTCATTCTTTGTACAAAAAAAAGACGAAGTAAGTTTCTCTTGGCCATCCTGGAGTTTGAAACTTATTGTAATGTAGATAAAATATTAATATCATATTGTAGCTAAAAATGAAAAGAAAATAGAAGTTTTAGTACAAATGGATTTCTCTTACCTTAATATGAAACTAAGCAGTTAATAAACAAATCTTTAGAATGACTGATAAAACTGTATACTCACCCTTAAAATAATTTACTTAGTAAAGTTGTAAATAATGTGTATTTTTCTTTAAAAATATGAAACTTGAGGCAACTAGGACAATGATAAAAATAAGCTGGAGGTTTATTTTTTTCTTCCAAAAGTTCATAATTTTTATGCTAAAGTAAAAAAGCATGAGGTGGGAGTTTTCTGTGAAAAAGACAAGAATATTAAATGGCAAAAGCAGTACTTTACCATTTTTTGTTTGTTTTTGAGAGTCCATTCTGTAAAATGCCTTTATCACAATGTAGTTACCATATGAACTGAGGCCACAATCATCTTATTTATCTACTATAGAAAGTCACTGAGCCCATAAAGATATCATGATTTGTAAACACAGAAAAAGATTTCATGATTTGTAAACACAGAACCTCTAATCAGAGAAGAAAAATAATGGAGCTAGAACTGTACAGAATAGCACAGGACAAACAAAATAAAGATCTTTGGTTCATGATTATTGAAACACAGGGATCCATGAAAAAAAAGTCATTTAATATTTTTTTTCTGAGTCTAGAAATTTTTGAGTTTATCTCAGATATCCCAAAAGATTCCAAAGGATAATTTGGGGGATGAATAAAATACTATCTCTTGATGTGATTCACTCACTCATCAAAGATTTACTGGAAGTTTCTTATATGCAAAGCTCAATGGGAGATGCTCTATAAAAAGGGGGAAAAAAAACACAAGGGTCATAGAGATAGTCTGATTCTTCAAGGAGATTGCTGTCTTGATAGGGAAGAAAGACTAAGTGGTACCTCTAGGAGTAAATGGTGCAGAAGATGCTGGTGTGCTATGTTTTATGTACATAGAAATAATTAACTTGAAACCCAAAATCCTCATTACCTATGTAAATGAGATCAGCATAGACTGGTACCTGAGGGTAGGTAAAAACCAAATCTTCATAGATGGGAGATAGAAAAGAATAATATATTAGTTCATGACTAGAAAGGGATGAGATTGTAGTCTGGTGTCTGGTGCACATCGTGGAGGGGAATAGGAAGAGAGAAGACTGGTAACATGAATGGACTGCAGATGATTACAAGTTTCCATGCTAAGATCATAAGTTTGAACTTAATTTAAGGGAAGTCAGTGAGAATTTTGACCCAGGTGTGAAGCGAGACACATCTGAGCTTGAATTTAAGAAAATACAGTAAGAACCTTGCATTCCATTAAATATGTTAGACCCCTTGAAGCTTTAAAATTGCATTTTCCTATGGTTTTGTGAGTATTATGGCAGAGGGTATAGAAGAATTATATTGAAGAAGGTCTAGCTGCTAGAGGTTTCCTGGGTGTTTCTCAATGGGTATAGGAGTGGAGGCAGGAGTATGTGGGCTCCTTTCAGGGAGCATGGGTAGAAAAAGGTTTTGT
Source organism: Potos flavus (assembly GCA_028534135.1). Taxonomy (NCBI): domain Eukaryota; kingdom Metazoa; phylum Chordata; class Mammalia; order Carnivora; family Procyonidae; genus Potos; species Potos flavus. The sequence continues at coordinate 113,097,251 of CM052895.1, read as the reverse complement.
AGCAAAATTGAGGGTACCTGGGGGTACCTGGGTGGCTCAGTTTATTAAGCTTCCAACTCTCGATATTGGTGCAGGTCATGATCTCAGGGTCATGAGATTGAGCCCTGCCTTAGGGTCTGTGCTGAGCATGGGAGCCTGCTTAGGATACTCTCTCTTCCTCTCTCTCTCTCTCCCTCTCTATCTTCCTCTCATCTCTTTAAAAAAAAAAAAAAAAAGAGAGGAACTGAAAACTGCCAGCATGAGAATGAAGGAGAAAGAGAAGTTAAAGAAGTTTTGAGTTCTGTTGATTGGATTATGTCACTATGGAGAATTGAAAGCTTGAAAGAAATGGAGTAAAGGAAGGCACATTTTGAAATTTTAAATTTAGATATGTGAATTTTTAGGTGTTGATAAGATATGTGCTTTTGAAACCATATGAAATGCACTTGCCTCAGGTTCTAAAATATGAACACGGCCAGCATGAGATTACGGATGGGACATGCAGAACACAGAGGGAGTTGAGTCCCATGGACAATAATGTTGAGAGGTAAGCCTGGTAATGAATCAAGTGCCAAGAAGTGAGTTGTTAACTCTCAGTGAGAATCAGAATCCAAAACTCAATCTGCCTTTATCACTGGCAGAGCATGGTGCAAAAAGCAAAGGAAATGAATTTTAACACATAATTGTGCAAAGAATTTTGAAGGCATTATTCCTATGTTGTCCCTTTGAAGCCATATGTATGATCCCAACATACATCTGTTGTTCTTAAAGAATCATTAGCAGAATTCTGGAAACTGGAGGAAATTCCAAATATTAGAATTATTATAGACAGGTCTCACTATAAGACCACAAAATGGTGTTATGATTATAGAAATTTATAGTAAAGTGAAGAGTCAGATTCAAACTCTTTTTTTTTCCCCAAATACTTTTATTTTATTTTTTCAGTGTTACAAGATTCATTGTTTATGTACCACACCCAGTGCTCCATGCAATCCGTGCCCTCCTCAATACCCACCACCAGGCTCGCCCATCCCCCCACCCTCTCCCCTCCAAAACTCTCAGTCCCTTGTTCTGAGTTCAGTCTCTCATGGTTCTTCACCCCTCCGATTTCCTCCAATTCATCTCTCCCCTCCCTCTTACAATGTCCTCCATGTTTTTCCTTATGCTCCACACGTAAGTGAGACCATATGATAATTGACTTTCTCCGCTTGACTTATTTCACTCAAGATAATCTCTTCCAGTCCAGTCCATGTTAAAATAAAAGTTGGGTATTCATCCTTTCTGATGGAGGCATAATATTCCATTGACT
>CM052895.1:113076982-113095463 GCA_028534135.1 Potos flavus | reverse complement strand
GTGAGTGAAAGAGGCTAACAGAGACGAATGAAGGATTGAAAATCCAACTTTACTTTTAATAATTATCATATAAAAAATTGAAACAAAAATGGCAGGGTGATGGGTAAATAGGTATATGCCATATTATCTTTGTTATTTTCTATATGTTTTAGATCTTCAAGTAAAATCCAAGGGACTGATTCAGAGTAAGTTCACTTCTCTAGTTTTATATTTTAGAAAGGGTAATATGACTGTTCAAAGATTCTCTACTAATCACTACTTCCACTATTGGAAAATTTCAGAGTCTCCAAATTAAATGACAAATAAAACACAGTAATTATAAACAAATGATGTTAATGTTTCCTTCCAGCAGGTTTAAGAAAAAAAAATCCTAATTTAAAAATGAAGTTAAACTTCTCACGACTCATAAGACTCAGAGGAGACTGAGACTACGTCTGTATATGTGTGATTAAGGAAAAATAGAAACTAAAGCTGTAGAAACAGCAAAGGAATGACTAAAATTTTTGAATACCAAAACCACTAATCTTTAAAAATTAAAATGCTTTTAGACAACAATGACTGCACTGCATGTGTTTTTATTTTTCTGAAAAATGAGCATATAAATAGTTAAAAACATTTTGTTCAATAACACTGACTGATGTTGAGATGCTGCATAGACATTTTACTCTATATATATTGAGATTTTTCTTTGTCATTCAGCTATATATAACTCGTTTGATGACTGTCTAGCCCTATGCATTACACAGCTGGCCAGTCGGACAAACACAAAGGTCAGATTAGCTTGGAATTCCTAAAGTTTCCTAGAATCATTTTTACACTTTATTCATGTATAGTCAAAACCTACAGGTTTATAAGACTTTTTTAATTTCTTCCTAAATGTGTTACATCTTGAAAATTTTCATGTTCAGTAGCTATTTTGGAAATGACTATCCAGAAAGCATTAAATGTGATCTTGAACATCATGTTCCATATCAACTACTGAATAAACAGACATACTCCACATATGTGTATGTAGCTAACGTTAACGATAACAGTTCTTTCTATTCCAAAATCATCCCCATATTCAATATCCTCCAGTACTTCACATATTGCTAAATGCTGTTTAGACAACATTATTGTTGACTCACATCCACTATAATGACAAGTTACTTCTTAATTTCAAAACTTAAGATCTAGGAAATTTCAGATATTATAATTTGAGGTGTAAAAACGCAGGAGATTTTAACATTACAAACTCACTTAGTATTTTCATGGTTATAAAAACAGACATGCTTAGCTGTATTGTAGACGTATTACTTCCTAATCAATGACTCCCAATAATGCTTTGGATTCTTTATTGAACAGTAACCCTTCTCCACTGTTTAAAATATTTAGTAAAAACTGTTGCCCTAGAGGCAGTTTCTTCTCAGATGTGATTGGGTAGCATGCAGCAGGGTGATCTACTGTGGAAACGGAATAATACATACATTGGTAATACACATTCTGGAGATCAGTTTGGTAGGAAAAGGTTGTTGGGGCCAAGGAAGTCCAGGTGAAATGTAAGCCCCCACCAAAAATCCCTGGAGATACAGGGAGCTAAGCTGGCCTTTCACGTTTGGGGAAAAGAGTATGCAAGGCAATTTTATGCATACCTTACTAGTTCTATCTACTCAAGTGAGCCAAGAACTTGAGGGCTATCTAGGTGATTCATTTCTGAGTTATAGTAGTTCTTACATTAAATATGTCTTGGTCTTAAAATTATGTCTTATTTATTTATTTATTTTTATTTTAGTTATGTCTTTTTTTCATGCTTATACATGGGAGATTTTGCTCGACTCCTCACTATTTTACAACCAACCAGCAATTCTTTAGAAAGATATTACCAGTTTTTAAAAGCTCAGATGCTTCCTTGCTATGCTACAAACTTTGTCATTTACTAACACAAACTCTGAGGAAAGCCATGTTTACATGTAGGCAAGAAAAGATTTCCTGTTGTGTTGACTGGAATCTTCCAAGGAAAACCCCACTCAGAAAATATAATTTTCTCCATCTACATGCCAAAGTGCTTAAGAATAAAGAGCTACTTATTTGGATTCATCATGGTCTTCTATGAGAAACCTCTGTTAAATTTCAAATACCCCAGGAAGAAAAAAGAAAGACTCAACAATAAAATAGTCAAGTTATTGCCCTACGTCATAAAAAACTAGACCATCAGAGTAGACACTAGTTGGCCACATTAAAGATTTAACATGATGACAAAATCCAGGTATGGATAATGTGTGAAAAATCAATAGAATGGAACTGATAGTTACTCAAATACAGAGATTAAGATAACTTAAACAATTGTAAGAGAGGAATGACTGTGGACTTTGATATGAAGACGAAACAACTGGATTCTTCAGTTCTGAAAAGCGAAGGGGACCATGTTAAATGTTATATACATTTATGTATTACTGTTTAAGGGAATTATGTTTTCCTTCATCAAATACCAAAATACAAATAGAAGACAAAGCTTCTTACGATTAGAATAAGAGACTATGAAGATAAAGGGATTTATTATCATAAGCAAGAAGTGTTGCAGTCAGAAATACAAATGAAAACCAAATAATTTGGGTGAATTTAGGAATGTTTAAATGATAAATTGCCCATAAGTGTACAGAACCTTGAGACAACTGCAGGCCCCCTAGGCAGGGCAAGACCAGGGGTAATTTATAAATCATTTTTGACAAGAAAACTATGGAGAAGATTAATGTTAACATAGACAGCCATCCCCATGCCTTTATAAACAGTTGAGGAATGAGAATTCCTCCTTTTAGGATTAAAAGAGGATTCTTCTTTTTAAAGACTGAGTTTTAGATAAAGGAATCAAAATCAGGCTAAAATTTCCCATAGGGCCCACCATGATGACATAAGGGATTCCCAATACTGTAAAGGCATTCCATATTTTCCAATACTCTAAATCTTCATTGAGCATATGCAATATATTATTTCTATATCAGGCACAATAACCAAGACACCCACGATTTCTGTACTCATTGAGCTTATGATATATAAGAAAGATAATCAAGAAGATATTGCAATGCTTGTTTTTATTATATTGCTCTTATAGCAATACTGACTTAAAAGAAAGGCACATTATGCTCCAGAACCAAAGAGCAGGAGTAAACAGCATACAGGAGGTGGGCAGTGGGGGCTGTGGATCAGGGTTGACTTCCTGGTCCAAGTGAAATTTGACTGAAATATAAACAATAATAAAGAATAATCCAACAGATGAAACTAGTACATGTATGCTTTGAACTAGATATGAATTCTGAAGAAGTAAACAAAGTTTACTGTGACTGGGGTTTCTTACTACAATGGGGACTGGTAGGAGAGAATGTGAGAAAGGTCTAAGTTGGGGCCTTTTAAATCATCCTAACAAATTAGGCTTTTTTTTTCCCCCTTCAAAGGGTAGTAAAAAGAAATTGAAGGGATTTCACTAGAAGAGTTAGCTTAGATTTTGGAAAAGAAATTTACCCAGCAGAAAAAAAAAAAACCTTGGATTAAAACTGGAGATTGGAAAAGCAGTTGGCAGGCTATGGAAGGAGTATAAATCTAAAATAATAATTATGCCTTGATACGTGATGGTGATGGTAAGGATGGAAGGCCAAATTGGAAAGCTAGGTTATGGTGACTCACTGGGAAATAAATGAGGGAAAGAAAAGAGTTAAGAAGGACTCCCAGGGTATCACTTGGACAATGAGGTAGTTGCTGGCACCATGATATAAATTAGGAAGCACACTGAAGAAGCAGGGTCTGCCTCCGAACCCCGGAGAGGGGAAGGTGGGGTGGGAGCAGTTTGTGGAGATGATACATTAATTTTAGGAAATTCTGAGTCCAGGTAACAGAGACACCTCCAATTAAAAATGTTCTCTAGATGGGGCACCTGGGTGGCTCAGTCGGCTGAGCCTCCCTCCAACTCTTGATTTCGGCTCAGGATATAATCTCAGGGTTGTGAGACCAGCCCCGCGTCAAGTTTGTGCTCAGCACCGAGTCCCTCTCCCCCAGCTCACTCTCTTTCTCTCAAATAAATAAATAAAATCTTTAAAACAAATATTCTCTAGGCAGTTTGCTGTACGGACTTAGCGAACAGAAGGAAGCTGTGTCCGCCAGCCAGGGAATGGATGTTTACCGACAGCCTATTGTGTGCCAGGAACTGTTTGGTGTTGTGTAGATACAGCCAAGGGTCTCTGTTCTCGTGAGTCTACAGTCTGACTACAGGTACATATTTTGAGGTCATTAACGAAGCTGGAGAGGGAATGGGTTTCCTAAAAATAAGTCCCCAGTTCAGAAGAGAATTGGACTTAGGAAAAAACCCAAACGAGCCTACACATTTATGAGCAACATGCAAAAAGAATTTAAAAAGAAAGTTGTTGTTTTTTTTTCTTTACGATAAAAGGAAGACCGTGACTGAAAGTTTAAATGTGATTTAAATGTCAGTTACTAGTGACCTTGGTGTGAGCTGAGCAGGGGAAGGTCAGTGAAGAAGCTAGATGAGTCTGCTGGGGACAGGGTTGGAGGTGAAAAGATGCAAAGAATGTTTTCCTGTTTGTAAGGAGGACAAGACGAGACAAAGAATAAGAGCAGCTAGAGCAGTAAATGTGGGAAGATGAAGCATCCACAAGGGAATTTTTTTTTTAAGAGAGATACTGTTTAAATGTTACTGGGAAGGAGCCCACTGAGTGAATATCTGTAAAAATTGCCATTTGTCCACAGTCTGAAATAAGATAGGACTCTATTCCCTAAAACAAGATGCTCAGGGTCATATCTCCTTAGTTGCGGTATATATATTAGTAAAGGAGAAAGTCCTCATGATCCCCATTCAATGCACAGCCTCTTAGATACCAAATATAATTTAATGAAGGCCATTAAAGGCTAATAAAGTTCAGCCACTGTCAAATGCAAACTGAACATGTGAAAGGTCTTAACAATGACTTAAATAACCCCGCATAACTTTGGTATTAGCGGTGTCATTTTGTCCTCTAAACTTTAGGCTTTTCTTGTTTATATTTTATCACAATACCTTAGCCCTCTAAAAATTATTTTCTTCAGTTATATTAATTACTTGAATTTCAAACAAAGTCCAAAAAGCCACTTAACACCACTAAAGTTAAGGGAAAGGGGAGAAGATAAACTGTTTTGGCACTCTGTCTTTCTTTAAAGCCTGGCTTTGGGCCTCGTTTTAAAAGATATCACCGAAGGTCTCATCGTATTTCTTCCTGTATTCAATAAACGGTTAAGTGGTCACGCATTCATTATGCCATAAGCCGCACACAGATGCAAATGGATACCATTTATAATATTTTACAGTGTTTTGAAGTTCCAAGCCCATCTAGAATGATAAAGACCTGGAAAATGTTAACCCACCTCAAAGTCTTTTTTTATTGCATTCTTTAATAGATTGGTGCAATTTCTTTGCATGCTATAAAAGTCAAGAAAGTATTTCCATGGTATTAAATGGTAACACATGGAGACCATTTCGTTTTTAAGAAGAATGTTCTCTACTTTGTGATTTGTGTTTTTTAATGCCCTTTTCCTTCCTCTTGTTCTTTCAGGGACAGTTTGATTCAGAGTAATGGAGCGGTGGAAATTAAATGAGTGTGCATGAAGTCCAATGAACTCAGTATACTGCTTATCTTGTAACTATACTTAATCTAAATAACCTTTTTTATGCTCTGCTGGAATGGCATTTTCAAAAGGCTATATAGTAGTAAATGAGAGTATATGTCAGTAAGGATTTGCTAGACAAATCAGATCTCACAGAGAAGTATATCTATCCATTACTATTTAATACACACTTCAGTTTGAAGGACAATTTTTGCGTGTGTGATCAGACCATTAACATTTACTGTCATTCTGGTTATGTTTTCTAACTTTTCTACTTTCCCTTTTTATTTTAATTTCATTTACTTTTTATTTATTTTTTCCAAGGGAGGTCTTTAGACCGAAATTGCCTCCGAAAGGAAAAATGAAGTGATTTATATATGCACAAGTCATTGGCACAGTTTTCCTTACCAGATGTACATTTTCGGAAGTAAAAGATTTCTAAGGGATAATGTCAACACAAATGGTAGTATGCTGGAGAGAATCTCATCCACGTACATAAAACACATGGCAGGCACATCCTTTGATAACAACATTTACCTTCTTTTCATTGATATAGCTTTCCTTTATTATGATGTTGAAAGGAACGATTTACTAAACAGGATTTAGAAAGCAGCTTTCCTATCTTAGCTATTGCCCTTTCCTTTGGTCTTTCATGGAAAATGGTTAAGTTTGTGCTCGAGGCACCATATATCTGTAAGTAAATGATCTTGTAATAATTCGTTTCTCCCAATAAAGCAAAGTTTATGGTGCATTTGAGCATTTAGGATATTACCCTACTTATGGTGAAGAGGCCTATATCTTCATCCTGTCCTACAACAGCAGGCACTGCTCTTTCCCTGCCACACCCCTTCCCAACATTTTGTCTGAGACGCAGTCAATGGTGAGGCCTTCCCACAGGCTGCCTGATTTCTGGGAAGCTAACTGCTTCCTGCCTGCTGCCCTGTGTGCCTACTTGTCCCAACTGCCCACTGTTTGAGGCCGCCCTAAGAGTGGAGTCAGCAAACTGTGTTTTAATAAGCTCTTCCATAATTCTGATATTCAATAAAGTTTGGAAACAATTTGTTACTTGTTTCATCTATCTGCTTGTTAGCGAATATCCACATGAATTTTTTTTTTTTCAAAAAGAAAACTTCTAATTACATAAACTATATCCTTTGCTCACAACTAAATAGTATTGAATTAAACAAAAAAATTACACAATTTAAAAACCAAATCACTTGGTAATTCAAAGGTACCATGTAAATCCTAAAGAGGAAATCAAAGCTGCAATTATAGACACTAATATTAAAGAACTATATTGTATATTAAAATTTATGGAATGCAAACAAAACCATATTTAAATTAATAGTTATATCAATCAACATTGTAGTTATTAGACTAGAAAGAAATTAAAAATTGAACTAAACTTTCAACTCAAGAATTTAGAAAAAGAACAACAAAATAATTCCAAGAATAGCATGAATTGAAAATAGAGTTAATGAATTAGAAAACAATTAAAAATACAATTATAGAAGAGAATAATAGAGCACCCTTTGGAAAATCTAATAAAGAAAGACAATATAAACACACAGAGAAATTAAACTTTCTAACAGAAAGAAGAGAATGTCACACTAATATATTAAAAAAAATTACATGAAATAGATTTTTTTGGAAAATACAAATAACCAAAAGTAACTCACTAAGACAAAGATCTGAAAGACATTAAAAACATTTTGACCAACGAGTTTGCTCCAACAATATAGCTAGAAACAAAAACTTTTATCAATGACTTCTTTCAGAATCTTCAAAAAACTGTATTTTAAGAGTTCCAAAACTTATAAGAATGCAAGCTTTGAGATTTACTTCACTAGTGTGACTTTTGACACCATTGTCTAACAAGAGAACTCGATGATGGAAAATCTGTCTTGGACAGTGTGTCCAACTAATACATTAAAGTAATATTAATAAACAGCATGACTAAGTTGACTTTATTTCAAGGTTGTCTGAAATGCAATGTACTGACTATTATTAACTATCTCAGCAGGTAAGAAAAGAAAAACTTAATCATCTTGTTAGTTGTCAAAAAGTCCTATAATAAAAGTAAATTTTTTTAAATAAAAAAAATTCCAACATCTCAGAATTTGTTATCAAATATATTCAGATTACTTACTATACAGATCTTAAATCAATAACTAACAGTATGCTTAACTCCTAACATAAATATACTCCCAAAAAAAGAATGTCTACTAATACTTTTATTTTTCAATATACTTTTAGAAGTTATAGCCAGGATAGTGAGACAAAAATGAATAAAGTTCACATCTTGCAAAGAAAAAGATAACTTTATCATTACTCATAAAAGATTTACCACTTTGAAAACTCAAGAAAATCAACTAGAAATTATCATAATTACTAAGAAAGTTGTGTGAGCTGACTAGAGACAGTATAATACCTCAGTAAGTCAACAGATGTTCTATTTATGATATGAAATATTTTAAATCACATTTTCTATTATGATTTAGAAATCATAATACATTTTAATAAATTTAAGATAGTAAGTGAATATGCAAACAGAACAGAAAGATTAATCATAGGACAAGATGAAAAGATGAGAAGTTCATAAACAAAAAAAGAAAGGAAGGAAGGGAGGGAGGAAGGAAAAAAGGGAGGGAGGGAGGGAGGAAGAAAAGAAGGGAGAGAGGAAGGAAGGAAGGAAGGAAGGAAGGAAGGAAAGAAGGAAGGAAGGGGTTCATAAACTAACCTTGGTATAGAACATTAATTGGTATGTTAGAAACAATATTTTAAACCAAAGACAATGAATGAATATATAATATGTGTTACTGAGACAATTTACTAATCTCTTAAACAAAAAAATGAACAGTAGATAGTATCTTCTTAAATTGAGAGAAAGGGGCACCTGGGTGGCTCAGGCAGTTAAGTGCCCAACTCTTCGTTTTAGCTCAGGTCATGATCTCAGGGTCCTGAAATCAAGCCCTGAGTCCAGCCCAGTGTTGGGCTCCGTGCTCAATGGGGAGTCTGCTTGAGAAACTCTCTCTCCCCCTCTGCCCCTCCTCTTGCTCATGCTCTCGCTCACTCTCTCAAATTATTAAAACTTTAAAAAATAAAAATAAAATAAAATTGAGAGAAAATATCCATGTTTGATTGATATTAAAACACCATAAAACCACTCTTAGTTTTTAATTTAGACAATGAATATAAAGGATTTAGCAGAGTAACTCCATAATAATAATAATAATAATAATAGCAAATATCTAATAATAATTAGGAAATCCCTAAATACTTGTAACTCTTAAGGCTCTTTGCTATCAAGGATATTTGTTTTTCAAATGTCGAGGAATAGTCAACTCTTCTTTCCTGTTTTTTTACCACTGTTTATATCTCCATGTTTAGAATTACCCTAATTCTAAATGACTCGTCTGAGGTCCATTAGATTCTAACTTTTCAATTATCTCCACCACCACCCCAATGAAAGCCTCTCTTCTGTGAGAATGACATACTTACACTATAATCCCACCTGGCCTTCTTAAATCCATTCTCCAAATTCCATCCAAATTATTTGAAAAGTGTTTCAGCCTTTCATAATTTCATTGCAGTACCTCTTTAATTACTGTCTACCACTTCGAGCTGAAACTCTGCCACCTGAAATTAACATAATCGACCACACATAATAGTATTTCCTGTCATTTACTTGAAAGGCTTATTTTTTATTATTATTATTATTTTTTTTTTTTTTTAGCTAAAACAAATCTCATCCAGCCCTCAGCATGTCTGGCTTTTTTATAAGTCAGTACCTCTAACTGTTTTCCCATCACCATCCCATTTTTTTCCCCCTCTGCCTACTTAAAATGGTCATTTCCTTTTGGCCATTCCAAATACACTCCATCCCTTAGACTGTTCCATAGCATAGTGATAGCCTCCATCTCTGAAACTGACATTTACAATGTAACAACATCCCTTTATAAATGTAATCTTGTTTGCTCACCTAGATTGCAAATTCCCTCTAAAATGTCCAACACAATGATGTGCAAATAATACTCATTAATATTTGCTCAATAATTATATAAGTGAAAGGATAAATCCAATCTAATGCCTAGGAGAATGAAATGTTTTCCTGGGGAAAAAAAGGGGGGAGGTAAGTACATATCTAATCATGTAAGTGTTAATGAAAAGAAAGAATTTATATCCTCTTCAAAGTATTGAATTCTAGAGATTCACTTCCAATAATTTAGAGAGAAAATAAAAAGGCAAGAAGCATAACTGAAATATCCTCTCATTCAAACCACAAAAACTATTTTTAATGACATAATATCCAGAAATTATTTTAAATATAAAATATAACCAGAAACTCATTCATGAACAGACCTATGCTAAAATGCATTTTCAGAACCCTTTAAAATATTAGTATTTAAAAATAAATAAATAAAATAAAATATGAGTATTTCATAGGCATTTGAAATATAAATCCTACAAACATTCATTTCTACTTCTCTTCCCTGTTATTATCATTTCTTTTTTAAAAGATCTCTGGCTGAGTTAATTTATTCTTGATGGTGGCATTGAATGAATTGGCAGCCAAAACAACAACAGGGAATTCTAAGCCAAGGTACATGAGCTTTCAAAAGCAGAGAAAACCCTTGAAAGATGAAGGTCCATGAAGAAATAGAAAACAAAGGAACAACCCCTGGAATTCATTCTCATCTATTTCATTAACTTGGTAAAAATTCTCCCCTCTGAGAACTTTTTAATTAATTGGATTATGCATTGTTTGTATGAAATTTACATAAAAGGAAAATTCATTTTGAAAAGTGCCATGTGTTATATATAGCTTATTATATAATCTAATTCAATGTTGGCATCCTGATTCTGCTTGATTGATTGATCGATTAAATATGTGATGTTTGTACTCTAACATCACAATATGGTGAAAAGATATTTAGCTTTTTTTCTCTTTTGCCCTCCCCTGAAACATGCTTTCTTAGAGGCCTCATTATGTAGAAAAATCAAAAGAATAGGTCTGTTTTTAAAAATCCATGTTTCATTACAATCAACTTAAGCTTTAAACTGTTCGAAAATGTAACGGCTATTTCTTAAGCAAGCCCAGATTTTTAGGTAAAGATGGAAAAGTAAAGCTGGAACAAATAATTCCGCTTCTTCGATTGTTATCAAGTGAATAAGAGTAGAAGCAGTAGAGGGAAAAGAACCCATAATTCAATGTTAACAACCACACAACCATTCAAGCTCATGCCATAAACCTTAGAAACTGTTAGAAAGTTATGGCATAGTGCTGCCTATATACTAACTCTAGTCCTGTACCCAACAAGCAGTACTGAGGATTGAACAGGAAGTGAAAATAACCTAAGAATTATTAATACCCCCATCGCCCCCTCATAAACACACACGCACATGCACACACCACCATCACCACCACCACCACAGTAAACAGGAGAAAAAAGAAACCAAGTGTAACAAGTAAGAAAAACACAGGATGAAAAAAGCAAGCACAGAGCCAGTAGCTTAGCAAGGCAGGGAAAGTGGCCATGATAAGCTATTTGTCTGTTTTCTGCTAAAAAAAACATGAAATGTATGAAGAAAGAAAAATATTATGTAAACATAGGAAGCCTGGAAACCAATTGTGTTATGTATTTAAAGATCTATTTCTTAGTATTTTTGTTTTAACTTGGAATTATCAATTTTTACTTATTTATATATAGAATCTATATGTTTTATATTTACAATGTTCTAAAAGAAAATGTTTCTTCTTTTGGAGTGAAATATCTGATATTTTTATTCTTGAATTCCTAGTAATAATTTGCCTTTTTTTTATTCCTAGCAGCTATCGAAGTGTCTGACGTATGTAAAAGATAAATACATTTTTTTTATTGTGTTATGTTAGTCACCGTATAGTTTTTACTTAAGAAATAAGTCTAAGAGAAATTTTAAGGATAGCTAAGGATGACTACTTTGGACAAAATAACATTACTTTTAGGTTTTCGTCTTGTACTTTAAACAAAATTTTAATTATCAGTAATACTGTTTGGCTTGACCATTCTAAGACAAAAGCTAAAGGCTAGGTCTGACGCTGGACCTCTTAAGCATTTCTATTGTAATCTTAAATTTTTGAAGCAACTCTTGTAGATTATCAACATGTCCCAAACCCAGGTGATGAGGACCCGAGGAACACTGGTGAATAGGAAAAGACAAATGAAGCAAATCAGATCCCTAGAACTTGCTTTTTCTCTCTGGGTAGGAAGACCATGAATATGAAACACTGTTGAAAATTAAACAAAAGCCTCATTTTATGATTAAAAAACTAATACGGTAAACCAGCTACAAAAGTACAACACTTTTCAAAACACAAGAATAAAATTGTATAATAAATTGTTTGAGTATATATAAATAACACGAGGTTTCAGAAGGTCTTGGGATTATTTCACTCATCATAATTATTTATGGAAAGTTATGGTTATTAGTAGCTGAAAATCGTACCGACATTAAGGAAACAACTATAAAATTAGAGTGTAGCATAAGTCTTTATTTTCTAAATAGACTAAATAGAAAGTTTCTAAAGAAACTCTTTAGTTTCTAAACCATAACTCTTCAGAGGAATAATTTTGTATGACGTTGTTCTTTAACTTTCAAATTATTAGAAATTGCATTATTGAGTGATAGTCTAAAAAAGATGCACTACAATTTTAAATGACCAACTGCATGTTTGAATAATAATAGTTATTACATACATAAAATGCATGTATCTCAATCTGAAAATTGAATAGTATTAGTTATTACATACATAAAATGTGTGTATCTCAATATGACAATTATAAGTAGCTGTGAATTGAAAACATTTATGAGAATCTTTAGAAAATCAAAACAGTAAAGAATCAAACATTATCTTCAGAAATATGCTATTATCCATCAAATAATTCTACAAATTTTAAGCAGATGCTCTTCTCTGATCATTTATAATATAAAAATAAATAAAATAGCCATAAATTATATTGCAGATGAAGCAGAGAACATCTGCTGAACATGTGTGCATACATGTACACATACATGTACATGTATGCATAAATGTTCATGCATACATATGAAACAAAGTGAAGGGGTAAGATGGTACTATTGAGGTTTGTCATCTATCAGTATGTGGAAGAGGCAAAATGAAGGCGTTCTATCAGATAATCTCTAATATTTCTATAGTAACCAGGTATAGCAACAGTTTTGAAATGCATACTTGAAAGCTCTTAAATGGAAAGAAAAACATATTTACAAGATCAAGCCCTTCTGCTCCTCAGGCTGTATAAATTACACTCTTTCCTTTCTGAATGAGTTTCTATTGCATGGCCTATTAAAGTTTCCTCCAACACTATAATTAATGCTCTGCTTAATGCTAATCTGGACTATTCAATATATTATCCTGGGTAGATTTTGGTTATCAGTTCTATTGATATATGCATTTTCTATGCAATAGCCTCCTACTTTGTCTTCTTGCCTCATGTCTCCTGCTTTTGATCAACACACCCGCTAGTCTACTGCCTATTATATACAAACAGTACATCCTAATTTAGGATTCAAGTTGATTCTCTCTTGCTTATGTAATACAGGCCAAACTCATCACGATGTGAAGGCCCTGAACAATGCAGCAAATATTTTCTTTCCAATCTTATTTCCTACTCCTTCTGTCCCCCATTCTTCCATGCTGCAAAGTCCCTCCATGCATTCATGCATTCACACACAGACACACACACACACACACACACACACTATATAACAAACACACACACACATATACACAATACTTCTACTCTGTTCACTCTGAACTGCATATGTTCCTCAATGAATCACTCTCTTTCTATCTTCTAAGGCTTTGTTGAAAAGCCCTTTCTATCATTTTCCTTCTAGAGAAGTTGTACTCATCTATCAGGTCTCATTTCAAAAGATAGTTCCTCCATGTTCTTTTTCTAACTTCCCAAACTGGTGTCCTTACCTCCACTAGACACCCAATGAAAATCTATCTCATTCATTAATTCAAAACTAAATTAAGGTCTCTGCACTCAAACACAGAATAAACACCCACTGCTAAGAATCAAAAAGGAATTAATACAAGCACTTATCCCCTTGGTTTGTAATATATAATTATACATTTTGTTTGTAATTATATATTACAAACTAGGGATTTGAGCACCTAATGGTTCCAGATACTGTGCTTGGTACTAGAATTTTAACACTGAATAAGGCAGTCCCTGCCCTTCAAATATATTCAATAAAAACAAATCATAAGAATCACGAAGGAATCAAAGCAAATATGTAACCCTTTGTAATTTTTTATTTTTTTTGCCTTTCTTTCTAATCTAAACCATAAGAGAAGTAGAGAAGTCATCCCTATGTTTGTAACTCCAGCTTTTAGCACAGTATCAGTTACAGAATATTCAAATATATTTTCCAAAAACAGCTGAGACCACACGATGAATGAAAAAAAAAATCTAAGGAAAAATAAAACAAAGACAAACACAAAGCCTACTCCAAAGAAAGGAAAATAATACATAAAAATGGAGAAATCAGTCGGCTTAAATATAAATATCATTGTCATATATAAAAATGAAAGTGTTAATGAGACATCTGCGTCAAGCCAGATGGAGTAATAGGGGCCAGATTTACCCTCCCATCCAGCACAAACAAAAATTACAAAATATGTGAAAACAATTTTTAGGACACTGGGCATCACACAATAAACGGCAACGATCCCTGATCAACAGAGTATAAATGAGGTGACCCTACTTTTGCCCCACTTACTTTCCTGAGAGACTTTTTTAGACTTTTTAGGCCATATCTCAGAAAAGGGAACGTAAGTGGATGGAGTCCAAAAGATTCTCTAAGTTAAAGAGACGGAACTGAGAGTCTAAGGACATAGCAGGAGTTAAAATTTGCTGGACAGAATACCAGAGAAGAGGGACTTACGCAAAGAGAATTCCAGAGATCTGCCAAAGATTCCCCTTGATTATTCAGCTGAGTACTCTTTGGCATGTAAGGAAACTACTTGAGGCTATAGGAAAAAACACACACACACACACACACACACACACACACACACACACCCTAAAGGATTAGAGGTACCAGTGTCCCATACTGGGGACATGCCTGGATGCCCAGATAGAAAGGAAAAATGAAGCAAGCCAGCTTTTTGCCTTAATTCTCTGTCTAGAAAGTCCAGGTATATGAATCAAAATTTAAAATTCAATAAAATCCTTATTTCATTATAAGAAAAATGATCAGGCAAACTAGATATTCTGAATATATAAAGAGCTCTCAAAACTTAATAAGTAAACAAATAACCCAATAAAACAATAAGCAAATATCTGAACAGACATTTCATCAAAAAAGATACATGGATGGCAAATAAGCATGTGAAAAGATGCCCAACATCCTTAGTCAAAATGCAAATTAAAACCACAATAAAATTACATTAGAGATTTACTAAACTCTCAAAATTAAAAAGCTATACCATACCAAAAATCTTAAAAAAAAAAGAAAAGGCACCTGGGTAGCTCAGTTGGTTAAGCATCTGCCTTTGGCTCAGGTCATAATCCCAAGGTCCTGGGATCAAGCCCTACATCAGCTCCCTGCTCAGGGGAGAACCTGCTGCTCTCTCTGCCCCTTCTATTCCCCCGCCACTTGTGTTCTCACTAGCTCTGCTCTCTCTCGCAAATGAATGAATGAATGAATGAATGAATGAATAAATAAATAAATAAATAAATAAATGCTAGACCATACCAGGCACTGGCAAGGATGTAGACAAAGAAAAACTCTCAGACATTGCTCATAGGAATGTAAAAGGATGAAACCACTTTGAAAATAGTGTACAGTTTCTTAAAAAATTAAAAGTGTATCTACCATATCATTCTCACACTGCACTTCTAAGTTTAACCAAGATGAAAGAAAGCATATGTCCATAAAAGACCTGTACATGAATCTTCCTCGCAACTCTGTATCAGCTAAGGACTGCAAACAACCCACTAATATCCATTGGTAGGTGAATGGACAAACTATGATGAGTTTACAATGAACACTACTCAGCAATAAAAAAGTAATGGACTATTAATACATATGAGTGTGGATGAATTTCAAAATAATTATGCTGAATGAAAGAAGACAGGCAAAAAAAGGGTACATAATGATGGTGAATGATTCTATTTAAATAAGATTCTATAATATGCCAACTAATCTAAAGTGGCAGCTGATGAGTGTTTGTCCCAGAACTTCAGAAATGGGGAGAGGTGGCAGAGAGGAATTGCAAGAGAGCATAAGCAAAGTTTTGAGGCGCTACATACTCATTATCCTTAGTAGGATGATAGTTTTGTGGATACAAACACATACCAATATTTATTACGTGGTAAACTAAATATGTGTGGCTTACTGCACATCACAATTATGTTTACACAACTGTTAAAAAATTACTGGTTATGTATTATAGGACACTTCAACTAGTGCTCACATCTGCCAAAATATTTTATATACAATATCTCTTTTCTTTCTTTGTAAATGCTTGCTTCTGTGTCCAAAGGATACTCACAATAATTAACTGCTCATGTACTCATCACTAATTTAGGTATATATAGGTATATAGCTAATTTAGGTATATGTTTGAAATTCATATCAAAACTCCAATTTCTAGTTTAAAAAAAAAATCATAAAGAAAGAAATTATAAACTTTGACTTTGGGAAAATAACCCATGCCAGTGGAGTCAAAGCATTTGATATCTTTCCACATTTAACACTAGGTCCTTAACCTCAATGTTCAGTGAAGACTAAACTCTGCTGAGTTTTAAATGGTCTTCAGATATGCTTTTGTTCATCAGCTTCACTAACCCACTTCCCTACTTATTCTGGATGCATGTGTTCTTTGATGGTTCTCTAACAGCGAGTGCGGCCTTCTCAGAAGAGAGTTCAGTAAAGCCGTATTTCCCTAAAACCCAGCAGTATGCCTGCTGGTGAATGGTGTCCAGTCATCAAGTGAGCAGATGTTGGCATAAGGTTGAACTCTACAAATCTTAGTTTGTCTCTTTTAAGTAAGTCGATTTGTGGCATAGCCATACTTCTCTAAGCTTCAATGCCGCCATTTTTAATTATAGTATAACTATACTGAACTCAGAGTTTTTCTTACAAGTAATTGTGATGACGCATGTAAAGCAATTCATGTAGCACCTGACATATGGTAAGTTTTTCAACATGTGAATGTTTATGAAAGTTATTATCATTATTTTGACCTATAATTAAAAACAAGTGTCAAAAGATGTGACACCATATTATTATAGAACCTTAGAACAAAAAAAATTATAAATATAATGCCATGATTTTTCACTAGCTTATGCTTTTGGAGTTTTGTTTTTTTTTAATCAAGTAAGTATGGACATGAAAACATTAGCTTCATAGAACAGATTTTTAAAACTTTAAAAAAGGAAGTAAAAATTACACACTCTACAAACCATGAACTCAGCATTCCCCAAAGTGTACTTGGTGAAAATATAATCCTACAAAATACCCTGTGAAAAAAGGAGTCCTATGGTCAAATAAAGTTGGAGAATATTGCATGCTATATGTTCCTTTGGGGAATTCACAATACAAATGGTATAGTAAAGAGTCTGGGAAGTCCTGCAGTTAAAAAAAAATGTGTTTCACTTTGTTTGACTCAGTGTTTTCCCAACTTTCCTGATCATAGAACCCTGTTTTCATATAAAACCTATAAATATTCCTCTTTAGAAAAAGTTGCCTTAAATATTATAACTTTTAATTCTTCTATTTTTTTTCTATTATGAAACAAAGAATAAAAACACTCCTCTCAAATGTCAATGGTCCCTGATCTTGTAAACAGATTTTTCAGGATCTAGTTAAGTCCCTATAGCTTCCACCTCGTGGCAGCTGTCTACTACCTCAGTGTCTTCCTTGCTTGGCTACCAAAGTGATTCCCCAGAGGTGTCTACCTCTCTTATATTCTTCTCACTTTCAAGTGACTTGACAGAATTCAGAATAGAAAGAAAATTCAGTGTTGCCTGCATCTATACAACAGCAATGGGGACCCCGTTAATTGTCTTTTTCTACTCCAAGGAAAGTAATTCTTTTTTTAAAAAATAATTTATCTAATTTCCAGTCCCTCCATTAATGATCAGTAACTTGAAATTTGCAGTACTTGATTAAAGGGCATTCACTAGGAATTACTAGGGGAGGCTGTATCAGTTATCTATTGTTATGTAATGTTGTGTAACAAACCACCCCACCACTGAAAACCTGAAAAGAGTAAGTATATATTACTACTCACAGATCTGTGGATCAGCTGGACAGTTCTGACGTCTGCTAGGTTCACACTTACCTACTTTTAGCTGTATTTGGGTCGGTCATTCTTCTAATGTTGGCTGATCAAACGTTTGGTGGCTATCAGGTATTGGCTGATCTAGCTCTTTATATATTTGTCATATCCTTCCAGCAAATCAGCAGAGGATGTTCATATGGTAAGACAGAGGTCTAAGAAAAAGAAAGTAGAAGTGTGTAAGGCCCCTTTAAGGCTAGGCTAAGAACTGACTCACAATCATTTATGCTGTATTTTATTTGTAAAACAAAGTTACAAAGCCTACCAACATTCAAGTAATTGTGAAATCAACTCCACCTTTTGATGAGAGAGGATCTCAAAGTCATATTGAAAGGGTGCAGTTTCAGTGAGGGGTGAAAAACTGAGGCCACATTTACTATCAGTCTACTTTCTATTTCACTCTCTGTCCTGAATTCCATATGCTTCCCACATGCAAATTACACTCATCCCCCTTTCCCTCCCAAGGTGCCCCAAAGTTTCTTCCCATTATCCTATTGT
>CM052895.1:113030826-113076482 GCA_028534135.1 Potos flavus | reverse complement strand
ACGGATGCGGTGCCTAGGTTATGGACATTGGGGAGGGTATGTGCTATGGTGAGTGCTGTGAACTGTGTAAGACTGATGATTCACAGACTTGTACCCCTGAAGCAAGTAATACATTATATGTTTAAAAAAAAAAAAATTAGATCTTTTTGTGTTGCCCACTGGCTCAGTCAGTGGAGCATATGACTCTTGATCTCAGGGTCATAAGTTCAAACCCCATGTTGGGTTAGAGATTACTTAAAAAAATAAAATAAAAATTTTTTAAAAATAAAGCAAAAAAAAAAAGCTGAAAAAAGTGTGAATATGTACCAAGTAAAGTTATTTTGCTTATGTTAATTTTAATGTTTATGTACTCAATCTGAGGGTTTTTTTTTTTAAATCATGCTTTAGTGTACAAAAATGTTACTTTTTTTGCAGTTTTGACCAATAAAAATGTTACTTTTGATTTTTTAGAAAAAACCTAAAAATGAGATAGGGGAAAAAAAATTGGTTTCACTAATACAGTAAAACCAATTTCCTGATCAAGAAATATTTCAAGAATTGCATAGCTGTAATTGTTTTTACCATCCCTTTCACTCAGTATTGTTCTGGTTTGGATGATGAATTAAAATACCTCCTTACCTATGCATCACTAAAATAAGTCCTCCAGCTTCCATTTATTTATTCCAATTAGGTTTAATCAACAAAATGAACTTAATTTTTGTGGCTGGGTGCTGAGAACTGTCAAGCCAAAAACTGATTCGAGGAACCTGGTCCCTGTGCGTCATACTTTTACTGCTCTGGACTTTCAGGGTGTTGCACTGGAATCACCCACGTCTCATCATATCCTAAATGATTTCCTCCAACAGAAGGAAAGTTGATTGGCATCTTCTGACACCTGTACACTTCAAAAACACTTGATAAAATAGTCTTTACTACACAAAGACCCTAAAATGGGAGGCTTTGTTTCACTATACAGGCAGTCCTCTCTTTGCACAGTAGTATGAGACCATAAAAATGAACATACACAGTAAAACCACACAAAGCAATCTTAAATAATTAACAGGAAAAGTTATGATTGTGTTATGACCTATAACACCTGTTTTCAAAACCTTAAAAACTCTTATTGTCAGTTATAAATGTATAGGGACAGGAAAATGTATATAAATATTTAATTTGCATTCTATAACTTACAACATTGAAATTTAAGGTGTTTTATGTCTTTGTAAGAAAAAAATTATCAAGAGTAGTATGAAGAATGTCTGCCTTTTTTTTTTTTTTTAACTTAACAATTTACCATGTGGCATGAGCATCTTTTCCACGCCTAGGCGAATTTGCATAATTCTTTCTAAGTTTGGATCAGCTTCCAACATTTTATCCTTTGCACTTTGTGTTGTGAAAGATCTCAGAGAGCTCCTTTAATGTGAGGATTCCGCTAGTGTCACCTTCCTCTAGGACATCTCCATCCTGTGTGTCACAAGCCCTTTCTTCTTTTGGGTTAATATATTTGTCTTCACTAAGTTCTGCATGTGTATTTAGAATCTCTACAACAGTGGCAATGTCAACATTCCCACAGATGGTTATTTCTTCTACACCTCAATTTACATTCAACTCAAATTTCATTTCTAGAATTAAAACATGTCCACTCTTATGCTGCACTTTTATCTTTGTTGTCCATCCCTAAAAGACTTCAGAAGAGCCATCCATAGACTGTAGGTAGTTTAATATTATCTGGTGAAATGCAAGAGCTGGGCCTTGTCAATCACTTACACCTTATTCAACTTCAAAGAAAAAGATTCACAGAATTTTGTGAAAAATGAGAATTTTTACATCAGAGAAAAATAAGAATGAGGGAAAGACAGAAGTAAGCTTCAGCAAAGTAATGTTTCATTCATTTGAACCATGTATACTGTTGTTAATTCTGGAAAGCATGCCACCTTTGTGTGAGTTTTCACAATTCCAAACTAGGCAAGGTACCAGTGCTGGAGGCAACTCAGCTATTGTTTAATTGCAATGAACGACGAGTTTCTCTCCTGGTGGCTTCAGAAGGCAAATTTGTCTCCCAGGACAGTCTGTCAATCAACTCAAGTTTTCTTGTTGCTTTCTTTTCCCATCTTCTTTTCTCCCCAAAGAAGTAATTCAGTGACGACAACTCAAGTTGCTGAATTTAGCAATTAACATTTTGAAGAACATCCAGATCTAGCATTTTATATATGTCTAGGCTTTATAGCCAGTCTCTAACATAGGGGGAAAAATGAATGAAGAGGAGATATAAAAAGAGCAAAAAGAGTAACATCTTCCAAGAAAACTGCCAAAAATAGCATATCAAATTCATCTCTCTGGACACTTTGTTCATTCTCTTTCATTTCCACAAAGGTATCTCCTCCCCATATTCATTTGAAAGAAAAAGAAAAAAACAGCCATGGAGATGAAAGAATCGTGATCCCATTCAATGTCATTGTCCAGGCAGATGAAGTACTGTTGGAAAAAAGAACTCCGAGGGTATTTCCATGATCTACAAGGTTTAAACAATAATCGTTGTTTCTCCCCCTCCTTAGCACTGCTTCATCTATCTACTTTTTTTTTTTTTAGCATAACATCTTTTGAAATCCCTTGGTCATTATTAGTTCTCTATTTTTTAATTAATCTACAACTCGATGTTTTATATTCAGTTCTAATAAAATGTTTCACAATCCTTGCTGGAAGATTCTCTCTTGCCCACAGTCATATGATAAAAATACATCATTTGGTAATATTTATCAAGTGACTAAGCCAAATAATAGGTGAAAATAGTCTTTTCATAAATTCCTTGACTCAAAGAAAATACTAAAAAAAAAATTAATGTTTCTTCCTAATTCAGCAACTTCTGACTTGCCAACATTACCATTTTGCCAAGTAGCTACTTCAACTAACATTTCAATTACAATCCTATAATAGAAATTTGTCTTATACAACCTGCATCCTATAAAGTAGTCACTGTTAAAAATGGAAGTCCATTTCAATCATAAGCCTTCCTCTTGGTTTGTCTCCCTCCTGATCCCATCTTGTCAAATCATAAGAGACTCTTAATCTCATGAAACAAACTAAGGTTTTCTGGGAGGTGGGGGGAGGAGGGATAGGGTGGCTGGATTTTGGACATTGGGGACAGTATGTGCTATGGCGAGTGCTGTGAAATGTGTAAGCCTGATGATTCACAGACCTGTACCCCTGGTGCAAATAATACATTATATGTTAATAAAAAAATTTTTAAGAAAAGAAAAGAAAAGAAAAAAGCCTTCCTCTTATTCTTTGGAGCCCTTTCTATCTTGCCTTGTAAAAGACTTCACTTCAGCAATTATCTCTTATAGCCTGGCTCACCAATTTCTACTTCTTTAGTTGGTCATTCCATTAGCATAAAAGTCTATACTACTTTCCAACCTAAAGAAACAATTTCCTTAACCCCGCACTATTTTTAAACTTTTGTCTTATGTTCCTGTTCTCCATACCACATTAAAATGACTCAAAAGAGCATTCTGCATAGAAGTCCACTTTAAGTTTTTTACACTTCCTTTTTGAAATTAAAGTCCTTATTGTTTTATTTAGCCAGGAAAAAAGAATTGGTGAGGAAAATTTAGATTTGTTAGATGAGCAACCAGAATTGTCTAATACATAATGAATGCTTCTGAATACTTCATGCATTTTTGAAAAGAAATGTGTATTATCTTTTTTGAGGATAGATCTATATATCTATGCATACATGTGTATGATACATGCATACAGGCAGAAGCTTTGCTTTATGTATTTTGTAACTATGTACCTATAAAAGTTCATGACTGTCATATCACTTTGGTGTACTGTTATTTTTGCCACTATGAAATATTTCCCTTTGCCCCATATAAATCATTTACTTTGAATTCTATTTTGTCTTCTAATAACATTTCTTCAACTCCTTGCTTTTGATTAATATTTGCTGGTAATACATAATTCTATCCTTTTGCATTCAACCTTTTTTATGTATTTTAATTTCAAGCATGGCTCTTGTATAGTAAGTGAATTTTGGTTTGGGCATTTTTAACATAGTCTAAGAATACCTTTATTTTAATAGTGGAATTCATTCATTAATACTTTTATGATTAATGAATGCTTATAGGTATTCTGGCCATTTACTTTATATATTCTTTTTGTTATTTTTTTAAACGCATTTCCTTTCTATCTCACTCTTTATTTGACTGATCCAGTAATTTTCTGCTGTTGTTAGGTCTTAATATTTTTCCTGTTATTTGGAAGTTACATATCTTTTTTCTTTTCTGTTACAGGCAACCCTTAATATTAAATACATAAAATTAAATTTCTTGAATACACTAGAAGCTGCTACATAGCACATTGGAATATCTGATATTTCAGTATTTTTTTACATTTTCATTAAAAAGTTACTTAGTCTCAATTACAAGTTTACTTGTTTCTTTACATATCACTGTTTATATCAAAATCTTGTCTATTGTGGATTTTTAAATTAAATTTTACTGAGGACATCCTCAACTAAAACATATTAAAAAGGTCCATGTACACTAAACTTTCTGATGCACTTTTTTCCCCCAAACTATGCCTATACTTGCTCATTCTTGAAAGAATTCTAAATTTCAATTTTTCTTAAGACAGTTGAAGATTGACACTTTGCTGATGCCAATTTTATTTCCTTCTTGAAACTATTTTTAAAATAATTTTTAAGACAGTTTTAGATTAACAGAAAATTTGTGGAGAGAACAGAGAGTTCTAAATATCCCAGACTCAGTTTCCCTTATGTCAAGAGTTTAGCAAAACTACTTCATGGGACTGATGCTCTGCATCCATTTTGTTTGGCCAAGCAGCCTGCCATGATCCTAAACTGACACTAGCCTCCTCATACAAGCACATGTGCTAGATAGCAGCCCACAGAGTCACAGGCAGTGTAAGTCTCTGGTATGATTTCTCCAACAGTTCTTGTAATCAAGTCTCCCCCTTCTTCTAGCACCTTTCCTCTCTGGCCCTTAGCTAAGATCCCCACATGTCTTACCATAACTGGTTCTCTTAGTTTAAACTGACCAATCTGGCCCTAGCCTGAGAACCCCAAAACACTCCACCCACAGACCCCAATAAAGTCATGTGCCCCAGATCCAGCCTCTCTGTCTACATTCTGCCTTGCCCTCTCCATGTGGCTCAAGACATACTGTGTAGTTCTTCCAGTACTCATACTGTGCATAATAAACTTCTCCATTTCAATTTCCTTTGTGATCTGTTATTGAACTGCTCAACATCCACTTAACAAGTGTTAATATGGCAAATCCATAACAAATTATTGATGTCTTATACCAGTATCGTACTGCTATCATCATTAATGAACAAATACTGATAAATTTTCATTAGTTAAAGTCTGTATTTTATTCAGATTTCCTTAGTTTTCACCTAAGGTTCTTTTTCTGTTCCAAAGTCTTATCTATATTATCTATATTATATTAGTTTTCATGTCTCCTTAGGTTCTTTTGGGCTGTGACAATTTTCCAGAGTTCCCTTGTTTTTGATGCCCTTCTCAGTTTTGAGAAGGAGTAGTTAGGTATTTGTTAGAATATCTCTTAGGTAAGATCTGTCTGATATTTTTGTCATGATCAATCTGGGGAATATGAGTTTTGGGGGAGGAAGACCACAGAGGTCCAGTGCTATTCTCATCATAGTATAGCAAGGCTGTATCTATGATCTATCAACATGACATCACTGCTGATGTTGACCTTCAATGCCTGGCTGAATTAAAGTCTGCCAGATTTTTCCACTGTAAACTTACTGTTATATTTTTCCCATGCTTATTGTATTCCTTAGAGGGAAATCATTATCTGCAGCCCATTCTTAGGGAATGGGGAGCTATGCTTCACTTCTAGAACTTGGAGTATATGCATTCATTATTTGGAATCCTTCTGGGAAGGGGAGTTGTCTGTTCATTCTTATGTGTTTGTTTATTTTCATTTATATCAATTCTCATATTTATTTTAGGCTTTGGATTATAATCCAAAATTTATTTAAAGGTATTCCTCAGAGATATTGTGGGTTTGCTTCCAGACCACTGCAATGAAGCATACATTGCAATAAAGTGAGCAGAATGAACTTTTTAGTTTCCCAGTGCATATAAGAGTAATGTTTATACTATAGTGTATTCTTTTACATATACAATAGCCTTATGTCTAGAAAAATGTATAAACCTTAATTAAAAAAATATTTTATTGCCAAGAAATGCTAACCATCATCAGAGTTTTCAGCAAGTCATAATCACTGATCACAGATAACCACCAGAAATGTGATAATAATGAAAAAGTTTGAAATACTGCAAGAATTACCAAAACGTTACAGAGTCATGAAGTGAGCAAATGCTATTGAAAAAAAAAAAGATGGCGCTGATAGCCTTCTTGATACAGGATTGCCACAAACTTTCAATTTGTTAAAAAGAAAGAGAGAAAGAGGGGAAGGGAGGGGAGGGGAGGAGAGGAGAAGAGAGGAGGGGGGAGGGGAGGGGAGAGGAGAGGAGAAGAGAGGAGAGGAAAGGAGAGGAGGGGAGCAAGGAAAGAGCAATATATGAAAAAGCACAACAAAACAAAGCATGATGAAATGAGGTATGCTTGTATTCATTCAAATTTTTTTTTTCCAGCTTTGGCCTCTGGGAGCTCTTTCAGTTAGTACCTGCGTGTCTTTGACATGCCCCCACCCTTTGTGGGTTTCGTTGTTTGCTCGCTTTAAGCTTGCACTCTCCCATACTTTCTGGTACTACAAAATGTTGCAGACTTTCATGTTTCCTGCCTCAGTCCTAGAATCAACCATTTCTTCAAGGAGACTTGGTTCCTTTTTATTGAGTATTGATATTAGAAACCAAGGTCTGTATGCTAAATACACTTGTTACTCCTGGAGTGTGGTTGCTTCTAAGCCCTTTCATTTCACAGAGCAAGGAAACGTGTGTGCATATTAACCCATGTATATGGACAAATCTATACATATTTCTATATGTAACTATCTGTATCTATATAAAGCTAAACCTGAGTTCATATTGGTATATTCAACTCTAATTCATACCATGTGAATGTTAAACTCCTTTAACAGCAAGAAATCTGCCTCCCACCATCCACCATCCATTTACTTAGTTTAATTCCATTATATATGCAGGGCAGTATCAGAATTGTTAACCCAGACTCTGACAGTAATAGTATTACCTTCTGTGTATATAAGATCATAAAGTTTGTAAAAGTGTTTTTACATGTACGATTCATTAGGGATGCATATGCCTGCCTGTTATTTGGGAAACTATCTGATGGGAAACTATCAACCAAGGTACAGTCTTATATACAGCTTTTTTTTTGTTTTGAACTTTAATCTTACGAATTCCACTCATTTTTAAAGTTAATTAGAATAAAGCTTATCCACCACACCATTTAGTGAGGTCGTTTCATACATTAATATTGGAGTTAGATTATTTTGTTACATTCTGCATACTATTATGGGAGTCTCCAATTTTTTAAACATCTGCATATACTTAAGTTTGCTCTTAGTGCTGAAAAGTTCTATGGAATTTGACATATGCATAATGTCATATACCTATCATTGCAGTATCATACATAATTGTTTTACTTCCCTACAATTGCCCTGTGTTTCAGCTCTCCAACCAACTTCCTAACCCCATGGGAACTGTGGTAGGAATCATACATTACATAGGCTCTGACAACCTTCAGACTGACATTTTTCACTTAGCAATAATGCATTTAAGATTCATCCACTTATTTTAATGGCCTAGTTGCTCATTTCTTTTTACTACTAAATAATATTCCAGTGCATGAATGTACCACAGTTTACTTATCAAGTCATGAATGAAAGGACATCTTGGTTGTTTCCAGGTTTTGATGATTATGAATAAAGCTGCTATGAACATCCATGTACAGGTTTTAGTGCGGATATAAGTTTTCAAGTCAGTTGGGTAAATAGGAGTGTGACTGCCGGATTGTATGATAATCCTATGTTTAGACTTACAAACTGCCAGAATATATTCTAACGTGAATTTTTAGTTTTATAAGAAATTGTCAAACTATTTCCTTCCTTCCTCCCATCCTCCCTTATTAAATTATTTTTAAAAGTGGTTTTCCATTTTTACATTCCCACAAGCAAGGAATGGAAGTTTTTGTCGCTCTGCCTCACTGCCAGTAGTTTTTGTCAGGTTTTTGCATTTTAGCCGTTCCACTAAGCATACAGTGGTATTGAATTGCTGATTTAATTTACAATTAGCTGAGAATAAACAAAGTTGAGTATCTTTTTATATGTTTATTTGTTATGTTTATCTTCTTTGGTGTAATGTCTGGTCAGATCTTTAGCCCATTTTTAATTGGCTGTTTCCCTAATGTTAAGGTTTAACATCAATTTTTCTTTTGTGTATTGTGCTTTTGATGTTACATCCAAAAATTCATCACCAAACCCAAGCAGTGTAGATTTTTCTCCTAGATTTTCTTCTCTATGTTTTGTAGTTTTATGATATACATTGAGGTCTATGTTCTATTTTGAGTTAATTTTTGTGAAAAATGTAAGGTTTGTGTGTAGGTTATTTTTTTTAACACATTGACATTAGGTTTTCTCAGCCCTATTTGTTGAAAAGACTATCTCCATTAAATTTCCTTTCCTCCATTTTCAAAGATAGGTTGTTTATACATGTGTGAGTATATTTCTGGGTTCTAAATCCTATTCCATTGGCCTATATGTTCATTCTATTGCCATTCCTACTCTGCCTTGATTATTATAGCTTTACAGAAACTTTTGGAAAAGTGAAGTAAAAGTTTTCCAATTTGTTTTTCTCCAGGACTGGGTTGCCTATTCTTAGTCCTTTACCTTTCCGTATAAACTTTAGAATTAACTTGTCAATATGTACAAAACAGCTTGCTGGGATTCTGACTGGGGTTATTTTGACACTATAACAATTCATGTATAGTTCAAATACCTTGTAAAAAAGCTTTCCCAAATCTTCTATCTTATCTCTTATAACATTTCTGTCATTTTTTCCTTTATCTACATGCTACAATCACCAAATACATTGTAATTATTACTATCTCAAATAAATAATATCTTTTAGATTGGTTAAGAAAAGAAAAATAAAAGCTTTTGCTTTACCACCATTTATTATTATTCCAATGCTCTTATGTAATTTCCCACCTCCCGGAAGAATTTTTTATGCTTTTTTTTTTGCAGAATGATTCTGCTGGCAATAAATTCTTTAACTTTTTATTTGAGAAAATCTTTATTTCACCACGTCTAAAGGGTAACTTCATTGGACATAGAATTCTAGGTTGGTAGATATTTTCTTTCAACATTTTAAATATTCCACTCTATTATCTTCTTGTTTGCATGTTTTCTTGTTAGAAATCTTTTGAAATTCTTATTCTGGCTTTCCTATAGGTAATTTTTTTCACCAGACTTCAAGATTTTTAGTAAGTACTTTTTTTTTCTTCAGTTTGACTACAATATGCCTGGATTTAGAAGATCTTTTTTTGGTATTCATCCCGGTTGATGTTCTTGGTCTTTCTGTATCTGTTTTGGTGTCTGTCATTAATTTCGGAAAACTGTCAGCCATTACTACTTGAAATATTGTTTTTGCTCCATTCTCTATTTCCTCTTCCTCTGGTATTTAAATTATGTGTATGACATATTTTAATATTTTTCTGCAGTTATTGGATATTCTTTCTGTCTTGCACTCTGGATTTTTGAGTTGTTATTGGGAGCTTATAATGATATTTTTGCTGATGTCATTTTCCCTGATTATTCTTGTCCCCTGGAGTTTTGCATCTCTCTTAATACATTTGAAATAGCCATCACCTCCTCTAAACTTTATTAGCTGCCTTCAGGTGAAAGGTAGTTTTTGTTGGTCCTGTTTATATTCTAGGGCTTTCTCTGACCTTATTTAGATACACCAGCTCTACACTTCTTGCTCCCACTTGTGGCAGAATTCTTAAGCTTGTATGTCTGCTTTCAACCTTACAATGCATCAGGCCAGCTGTGGGTAACATCTCCCCCCCCCCCCCGATCAAAGGTGGTGCTACAGCTCAAGGCTATGGGTTCTCCCTTCCCCCACAGACCCTGTTTTGTTTTCTGCATGTATTCCCTGTCTGCTGAATTTATTCTCACTGCCACACGTGAGACAGTATGCACAAGGAGCTGGCCACAGAGACAAGGGAGATTTGGGTTTGACACTTGGGGCATTGGGGGTGCCTGTGAGCCAGGTGGGGAGATCCTGAGATGAAGTTTTGCCAGCCACTCATAAGTGGTCTTCTTGCTTAAGTCTAGAACATAGTCAGCAGGAACTGTCACTTTAATGTCCTCTGATATTATCTGCCTCTTTCCCAATCTTTTCCCTCCCCCCAGTCATGGAGCTCTTGCTTTCATAACCTGAAAGATAGGTTTCTTTAGCAGTGTCACGCACAGTGGGGAAACCAGGTGGTCACTCACCACTCTTCCTTTCTCCCCAGCTTCCTCTTTTTCTAAGCTGTGCCACCTTGCAGAGAGGGGTAATGCTGGCAAAGTTTCTCTTGCCCAGTCTACTATGCCCAAACTCTTTTTTTTTTCTTATTCAGTGGGGTGCTAGAATTTTCCTTTAGAAAACTGAGCTTATACAAGTCTTCAATGCCCATTATGTGTGGGCATCTGCTCAAGTCAGCAGTTGCCGGGTGCCATACTCAGGGCACGGGGTGAGGGGGCAGGGGTGGAAATGAAGCCAATTCACTGGATTCTGCTGGTTCCATAGTCCACACCAGGATTTGTCTTCCTATTACCCAATGCAAAGTGGGTGATACTCCTCATATGTCCCTTGGCATATGGTGCTGGATCCAACTCTCACAGAGGAATTTTTGTTTATGGATAGATGAATTTTAGACATTAAGAGAGAATAAAAGCAAGGCACATCTTATACTGCCATGATGCTGATATCACTCCTAGAACCAGTTTTATTGATTGTATATTATCTGTACTCATTTACTATAATGTAAATCTTTTTAACTTGAGGTACAAGGTTTTTTTTTAAGATTTATTTATTTATTTTAGAGAGTGTGTGCATGCAGGTGTGCAAATGGGGGAACGGGCAGAGAGAGAATCTCAAGCAGACTCACCACTGAGCAAGGAACCTGATACAGGGCTCAGGGCTCCATCTCACCGCCCATGAGATGACGACCAGAGACAAAATCGCCAGTCAGATGCTTAACCTAATGAGCCACCCAGGAGCTCCAAGGTACAGGGTTTTTAAACTCAAAAGTGACTGTCCCAAGACTTCTAAAGAAGTAGTATCTGCTAACTGTGACCCTATATATAGGATCATCCCCACAAACTCAGGGAGAGTGGTCATTGCCGGTAGCATGCCCAGAATCAAAACCCTTTTACATACACCCATTATCTAGATTATCATTCAGATACCCACACTTCCCAAACTCAGCCCACATATTATAGACAATGTGATACTACTTCCATTTATAGTTGTGAGTCATTATAGACTTTATCCTATTGTCACCTACTATTCCCCTGGACACAGTCATTGGATCAGTATCAACTTAATAGCAAGATTCTATTTTAATATGCTAGTCATTAAGAAGGAAACTTGTAACTCAGATTCCCACTAGAAACTTCCTTAACCATGAGGGTAACTAGATTTAGTATAACTCTGTCACTGTAGAAAGCAGAGCACTGAGAATGTTAAGAAACTGATTCTTCAGAATTCTGGAACTACTGAATCAAACGACCCTAAACTGCCTCAACAATGGACTTCTTGGTACTTGAGTGTATTTTATATAAAATGCGGAACTGGATTACATGATTATGAAGGCTGAGAAATCCCCACAAGATCTGTAAACTAGAGACACAGGAGAGTTGACGGTATGACCCAGTATGACCCAGTATGATCCAAAGACCTGAGATGCAGAGGAAACTCCAGTTTGACTACAAAGGCCTGAGAACTGGGAGAGCCAATGGTATAAGTTCCAATCTGAGTTCGAGTCTGAGGACAGGAGAAGACTGATGTACCAGCTTAAAGACCATCAGGCAAAGAAAGTGAATTCTCCCTTACTCCATCTTCTGTTCTCTTCAGGCCTTCAGTGGATTGGATGATGCCCATCCATATTGAGGAATGGGAAGAGAACCAAGTTACTTTACTCAGTCTACCAATTCAAATGTCAACCTCATTCAGAAACACCCTTATAAACACACTCAGAATAATGCTGACCCAAATATCTGGGTACCTATTGACCCCATCAGGTTGATGCATGAAATTAACTTCACAGCCAGGTTAGGTTGAATTTTCACTATTTGCAACATAAAGCATTTTAACTAATATATCAGGTTTGTTATCTGAAGGATGTAGCATTTCTTAACCAGCTGATGTTTTAAACCAAGCATTTTCATGATTTTAATTATTTATCATTTATTGCATCTTATCTAATGTTTCATTTTACTTTGAATGTGATAGCTATAAAATCACTCTTTTAATTTTACAGCCAATAATTAATTACTAAAGGATTTAATAACAGTGAAAAACACTTCTGTAAGAATTATTAAGGAAGAAACAGGAAAGAGAGTGAACCAGAGTGTTCTGACAACCTAGGAAAATACATAAATATAGGGGCAATGGGAAAACTCAAAATCAAGTCCTTCCTCTTTCTCCATTCCTCTGTGTGTGGTCATAGTGTTGGTGGTGTTGGAGTGGTATGTGTGTGCCTGTGTCTATATGTGTGCTTGTGTGTTCATGTGCATGTATGTGCAGACACTGGTTTGTAAGTCAATCATTCTAAAGCTAAAATTCACATCAATTGGTATTTTGCACAACCAATACTCTATATGGATTTTTAACATTATGGTTAGGTACAATCTTTACATTACAAGACTTGGGGGCATTCCTATGATGTTACAATCACAGTTAATTGTAAGCTTCTCATCTATAGTTATTCACAGCCTAGTTTATATTTCACTTTTTCAAATTCCAATTAAATGAATTGATTTAAAACTGTGTATTAATATCTGGCAAGGTTTTTGAGAATGAATGCAAGTCGATTTGAACTCTATTGCTATTTTATGAAAGATTAGGCCATGTTTTATCAAGGCCTCACATAGAGAAATGAGTGCAAGCAAAGGGTAGTTACCAACTTATTAAAATGGAATTATTTCAATTAATTAGATATTTATAAAAATTTGTGTAGACAGCGAGCATATTTATTCATGTTTTCTTACACTAGGTAGTATTCGCTGAAGCCAGGCCCTTGCTACCAGCAGACAGAATACAAGTGCTGTTAGAGGTATGATCTCAGCAGTTTTGAAAAGTAACTCACCCTGAAATGACTTATTAGCTCATTAACACTTCAAGGTGGAATAGTTTTCAGATTAACTAGCTTCATCGAGCACAGAATGGGTGAAGGCACAAATGCATCTGTTCTAAAACAAAATTTCCTTCCTTATTGCAAGCTGATGCATGTTCATTTGAGGATATTAGAGAACATACAAAAATTAAAGAAACAGAAGTCATCCATAAACTCACCACATAAGATTACTACTCTTAACATTTGGGTGAATATACTCACTTTTTGTTTGTTTATGTGCATGAAAATAGAGGTAGTTTAAAATTTAATGTCATTACTTAGAGGTGCAGGCATTTAATTTTAATTCTTTATAACGGGACTTGTTCACAAATCTCCATTTTCACATTTGCCATGGAAAATAAACTTGAATTTTCCATATTAAAATGATGGAAACGCTTTTTGTTTAACTTAATTATTTCCACATTCGCTCACTCTCATTATTTCAAAGTTTCAACCTCTTCTTCCCTTTTTTCTTTCCTTTCTCTCCAAAATATGATGGTCCTATGACCTGGATATTTGTCCTCCTCAAAATTCATATGTTGAAACTTGGTCCCCAGTGTGATGATATTAGAATTGGGGGGTGCTTTGGGGAGGTGATTAGATCATGCAGGCAGAGCCCTTATGACAGTCCCCACAGGGTTCCCTAGTCTCTACCACTTACCACTAGAAGTCTGCAATCCTGACCATGTTGGTACCCTGAGAGTAGACCTGCAGCCTCCAGAACTGTGAGAAATAAATTTCTGCTGTTTATAAACCACTTGGTCTGCGGTACGTTGTTAGAGCAACCTGAGAAGACTAAGACAGATGGCGTGGTGGGAAGGCCCCAGCTTGCACACAGACACAGTGCTTGGCTGAAGGGTCTCCCCAGACATGGTACTGGAATGCGTGTGCTCCTGATGCATCTGCTGCTGATGTTCCCTTGTCACAGGCAACACATGGTAGTTTCTCCCGTACAGCTCCCTGGTATTGTGTCTAGTTGCTGACTAGGTTGTCACCTTGGCCTGTGCTTGAACTCCCAGTCAGATCCTAGTTCAAGCAGTCCCTTTGTTCAAAGATACAGAAGATTTCCCTGAAAAATGGGACGTCCAACCATTGTCTGCACTCCCCCTCCTCCCATAGTGAGGTACATGGTTACTACTTAACTCCTCCATTCCAAAAGTTTTCAAATTCTTCCTCTCTCTCTAGTAACATAACTGCTAACTCCGTGAATCTTTCTAGACTGCTCCCAGGCTCAGTGATGGGATTTCCTCTGGCCATCAGGATGTCAGCAAATTTGGCCCAAGCAGAGGTTGGAAATACACGCAGAGGTTGGGGCACGTCCTCTTTCTTGCTGCACTTACTAAGAACACTATGTGAACAAGTCCAAGCTATTCTGCTGGAAGCCACATTAACAGACTAGAGCTGTCACAGACAATAGCCAGTCAAATGCCAGACATGTAAGTGAGGCCACCTGACAGCAGCAAGCACCCAGCAATCATCTACCAATTGATCGCAGAAGTGGCAGATGCTTACAGAAGAAAGAGTAAATCTGGTTGAGACCAGACCAAACTGGGACTCACAGGATCAAGAGCTAAGCAAATGGTTGTTGTTTTAAGCCATTATATTGTGGGACACTTTGTTACACAGCAATAAGTGACTGCCACAAAGTGATGACTATCTCAAGTCCTCTCTCTGCCTGGACCTTCACTGTTACCAATTCTATGTTCTACTCTGCTGGTGATGGAGAAGAGAGCCCTATAGGTCAGCTTCCTACCTGACTCCCATGTGGTAACAGATGGATAAATAAGAAGTCTATACAATTTATTCTCTAAGCTGGGTTGCTTTTGAGAGTGAAAAGAGATGCTACTGATAATTACAGTAGTACAGTAATAGGTGAAACCAGGACTGTCCAGGGAAATGGAGATATAGGGTCTTATATGTATAAGTAAATTTGTTCCTGTTCAAGTTAACAAACCTGCTTGTGCCTCAGTTTCTTATCTACAAAATAGCAGTGATAATATAGCACCTACTTCATAAGAATTCAACAGCTTAAAATATGAAAAATACTTGCAGCAGTTAATTTCACCCAGTGCAGAGCATTATAATTGTATGTCCTACCATGCATTCATCTCTATTCAGTGATTTTTCTCAGGTCTCAGTCCTCAAGGCTCTGGCTTATGATCTTCCATATCAACTCATAGGAAAACTCATAGAAAAACTTTCTTTCTTAACCCTCTAGTTCTTACATGTCAAATGTGCTTTGGTTTGCAGATTATTCCTTTGCTAATTGAATTTAAAAATTCTATCCTGAAAGTTAAAGGAAGAACTGAACACTTTTAGGGTGCCTCGGTGGCTCAGTCAGTTAAGCGTCTGCTTTTGGCTCAGGTCATGATCCCAGAGTCTGGGGACTGAGTGACAAGTTGTCGGGCTCCCTGCTCGTGGGGAGCCTGCTTCTCCCTCTCTCTGCCCACTGCTCATGCTCTCTTTCGCTCTCTCATATAAGTAAATAAAATCTTTAAAAAAAAAAAAAAAGAAAGAAAGAACTGAACACTTTTGTAAGATGCTTCCTCTCTTCTCCATAGGGCAGTAAATATCTACCTTGTAGTCTGGTGTTAATGATGGGAGGGGGTAGGGATTAAAATAGTTATCAAGAATGGAAAATGGCATCCATTATATTTCACAACATTATTCAAAACATAATTTTTGAAAAATGTGACCATATTCTACATACTCATAGTATGTAGTAAACTATTTTGCCATTTTACATAACATATAATTTATATTAGTAAACTATTTTGCCATTTTATACAACATATAACTTATAATAATTACAAAATAATAGTAATAGAATTTATTTTACCAATCTTTTTTTAAACTTTTTTTTTCAATATTTTATTTATTTATTTGACACAAAGAGAGAGAGATCACAAGTAGGCAGAGAGGCAGGCAGAGAGAGAGGGAGAAACAGCCTCCTTGCTGAGCAGAGAGCCTGATGCGGGGCTCGATCCCAGGACCCTGAGATCATGACCTGAGCGAAAGGCAGAGGCTTTAACCCACTGAGCCACCCAGGAGCCCCATATTTTACCAATCTTTGAACACTAAGAACTGTTTTTATTTGTCTGATACAAATGTTATATGAATGAAATACTTTTTAGCAAAATTGTACACAAAATGACTTTGGCATAAATTTGCAGAAATGAATGTGCTGTAACAAAAGGCATTTTACAGAGTTTGCCTATATACGTACATATGTATAGG
Source organism: Potos flavus (assembly GCA_028534135.1). Taxonomy (NCBI): domain Eukaryota; kingdom Metazoa; phylum Chordata; class Mammalia; order Carnivora; family Procyonidae; genus Potos; species Potos flavus. The sequence continues at coordinate 113,059,911 of CM052895.1, read as the reverse complement.
CACCCTCAATTTTATGATTAGATATTTGATTGATCTTTAGTTAAGGTGACCTTGTGCAAAACAGTTGTTAAGTTAGAGTCAGGGGGGTGGACTATGAGAAAATGAGTTTTCTGGGTGGCTGGAAACCTGGAACACTTGACCCATCCTCAACAGGGATAGGTTTTGTTAACGTTAAGTTTAGCTAGAAACCCAGAAATGCTTCAAATGTCTACGCGTACTTTTTGTAAGGGTGTATATTATTTGTGACTATATAGTCTTCATGAATTCTAATGTAAGTCAATAATATAAAACAGAGTTGGCAAACTTTTACTGTAAAGGGTCAAACAGTAAATACTTTAGGTTTTATAGGCTATGTGGTCTTTGTTGCAATTACTCAATTCCAAAAAGCAGCCACTGACAATATGTCAATGAATCAGAGTGGCCATGCTCCAATAAAACTTTATTTATAAAACAGTGGTCCAGAGTTAGCCTTTAGCCATAACTTCCCTACCTGGAAGGAACTGTGCATTAAATAAATGGGCTTTCCCAACCTGAAAGGGCCCAACTCTTCAAATACTTCACTGCAAGTGGTTATATACTCCCATTAGGAATTTGGGAACCAAGAACAGCTGAAATAACTTACACTATATTTTTCCCACATTATGTGGCTACTCTCTTCTGAGAAATATGGGACTTAATCTAATCCATAATTATTGTTTTGCTGCGTATATGAGTGTGTGTTTGTGGGTGTGAGAGAGAATATATGTTATTCTGTAGCAAGGAAAAATCTTAAAAAATGAAATATATTTCTATAAAAGTCAAATCAACTAATACAATCATTAGCCTTACAGGAAAATGCATCCTTCCTATATGACAAAAATATAGTGTAGTATATTGATGTTTTATCTTAACCCATTTGATGGACTTTTTAAGACAACTTCACCTTTTTATAAAATATAAAATCTATATAGATTTCTAAAGTGGTTGAGACTTTGCTTTCTTATAAGTTAATAGGTTACAATAAGATCTAGGTCCCAGGCAAATTTATGATCCTCTTGGAATAACTGGGCCATAGTTTTGACTTAATATTACTGATGCCACCTCCCCCTTCCCCCAATTAAGATTACCTGACATCTGTCACATTCCTGTAGACCATAGAGAAGACGGGACTTTTAGCAGCAGGAAATTCACTGAGGTCTAATTCTATCTGGTTTATTTTATGTTCCATCTGTTCAGTAGGTCAGATATGAAATAGTGGATGATCCCAGGTTATCTTGTTTCTCATGGGCACCATCAGACAGCTCCCCACTTCCTTGAACACAACCACAAACCTAGAATCCTACCTCAAACCTTCCCTCTTGCCACTGAAAGATGAGAGCCGTGGGATCTTCTCAACACACACACAAGGTCACTGGCTCATCTGGCCTGCCCATGAGGCTGCAAACTGTAGGTGGGCAGGTACGCAATGCCATGAGTAGTAAAGCACTCCAGGTCCCAGATGCCATTGCTGCTGTCTGGCATCTGGTATTTCAGATGGCCAAACCCAGAAGAGCTCCCTGGGAACAGCAATGGGAGATGGGAGACACCATATAATTCTATTCTATTATTCTTCATGCACCATCTCAATAGACTTTAAGGATGTTCAGAAATTCACAGGAACTCTCCTATGATGTCTCTTGAAGCCACTGAACAATCAGCTGTGCCCAAGACATTGTGGTCAATTTAGTAATTTTCTTCTTCCTTCCTTCTCTCCCTAATGAAATTAGGAATTTCCCTCCTAATTAGGGAATTAGGTATTTGCCTCCCTAATGAAATGTTAGCACATAAGCTTTTGCCTTTAAAACTGTTTTCTAGTGCTCCATGCAGTACATATTGCATGGAGCACTGGGTGTTATACATAAACAATGAATCTTGGAATGCTACATCAAAAACTAATGACGTATTGTATGGTGACTAACGTAACACAATAAAAATGACCAAAAAAATAAAATAAACCTGTTTTCCAGGGTAACTGGGCCAAGAAAGGGTGCATGTGTTCTGTGTATATGTGTGTGGGAGAGAGGGTAATCCAACATTTTTTTTAAAAACTTTCAAGTACATTATCATTTTGGGGAGTGGATATACCCTTGATTTTGATTTTGTTAAATCCTAATTTTTGTTACATTGTATTCACATGACCCTTCAAAAAAAAAAAAAAAAAACAACATTTCATTCATTTTCTTATACTACAAATTTTCATGTGCATGTCAAAGAAGTGGAGGAAGGGTGCACTAGTTCTAAAATTTTTATTTGAAATATAAAAGTATGGGGTGAGAAAAAAGTTTCAAATGCCCAACCCACTTGGCTAAATTTTTTTAAAACAAATATTGATAAGTGAAACACATGGCTTTGATTGACTAACGAAAGACCATTCAAGAATGAATATTTTCTTTAAACTAGCATTTCAATAAACAATCTGCCCTCACTCACTGCTTAGGCCACTGTCTCCTTTCAGTGAATTTTACAAATGACTCCTATTTAATGCATCCTCTTTCTCTTACTTTACCTAATAGCACTTATCACCAATTGACATTATAAATTTCACCTATTATTGCTATTTTAATTCACTGAAGTTTAAGGTCAAAGAATTATAAATATTAGAATTATTCTCTGTTTTGTTTACTGCTATCTTTCCAATGCCTAAAACAGTATATTCTTGAAAAATAGTAGGCATCAATTAATTTTTGAAAAATGAAAGAATGCTGATTTAGGAAAGAAGCAGGCAAGGTCAATATTTATATTATTATTAATGCCTTACACTTCTAAAAAAATCTAAGAAATTTCAAGGGGTTTTACTTCTGTCAATGCAATTGTACCTAATAAAAATCTTGTAAGATTTTTGTGCCCATCTTACAGATAAGGAATCTATAATTTCTAGAGTTTGTGTGACTTCTCCAAGTTAACCTCAGTTATAGGAGAAAGCATGATCTTTCCTGCTTTTTTCAGACTTTAAGACAGATTTTGGTGTTATTACTTTTTTAAGAATAAGTCATTTCTGGTTATAATATAGCAACTAATTGGTTATATCATTACTACCTAACTATCATACCTTGAGACCATTGATACTACGTAAACTGATAAATTTCCTTTGCTACTGAAACACAGATTGGCACAAGAAGTAAGAGAACAATGAAATAGGGCGAGTGTTAAGTGCAACTCTTTAACACACACACACACACACACACACACACACACACACACACACACACGCCCCTCACATACACACAGAGGTTGTGCCATTAGATAGTATTTAAAGGGAACACATCCCAAGGTAATAATTCATGACCTGCTATTCTGCAATCGATTCCGGTGAAAGCCTGCTGATAACCCTGGCATTTTCATCATCCTAAAATCTAATTTCTTCTTTTTACCTCAATTTATCACCTTGTATCTTACACTGAAAAAGGTTCTTCTGTTCTGTGTGATTCAAGAACTAATCTCCCGACCTCCTCTTCTTGCCAGTCAAATTAGTCGGAACTAATTAGCATGAACACAAATGTGATCATCTAAGGAGATTTTTGTTTCCTGCCTTTATTGGAAAACAAAGGCTGTAGTGGTTGGATTACTTCAGGAGGAGCAAAATAGGTAATTCCCCTTTTCTAAAGCCACTTAAAAGCCAAAGGTGATTTCAATTATTCACCAAATATGTATATATTATGTGTTAACCAGTGACAGTACAAAACGACAGAAGAATAACAGCATTTCTCATTCAGTGCAGCTCTATCATATACAATGCAAAGATGTGCTCCTCACACTAAAGCAGACAATGAATACACATTGTGTGACACACAAGGCTTAAAAATAGAGATGTGTGGGTAGCCAAGTATCTGCTGTGACAAAGATCTGATCTACTAATTATCTGCAACACATTTTGGGTCCATGACTGCTACCCCAATCTGCTTACAATTCACCTGAGGGTGATTTTGGCAGGCTGTCAACAGGCAAACAGGGAAATAAGTTGGGAAACATTAATAAAGGTTGAGAACAACAGCTTTTCATGCTTTGAGCTCATCATTCAAGTATAACAAAAACTATAAGATGAGGAATGGAGACAATGGGCTGAGAACACAAGAAAGAGAGAAGCAAACATTTAAATGACTGTAAAGTTACATCTGTGAACCTCTTGTCAAATATGTTTGTTGTAGTTTTTTTTTTTGAAGCTGTCTTACACTTTTTCTATTTTTAAGAAATCAACCAATAGAGTTACACCTTCCATAACAGCGAAACATTTCTGTTCCTTAATACAGCAAAATCTTTGACCGTTTAAACATAAAAAAATTACCACATACTATTAAGTTTCCAAAAAGGGGAATGAAACTGTAATAGCTATAAAGATATTCAGAAAAACAGAACCAGAACATAACATGGAAATTAGTTTTTCTATGATTAAAAAAATGGAATAGCTAATGTTATTTATTTATTCTCCTTCACTTATTAATGTGTATTTCTAAAAATTTTACAGCATTTATAGGCAAAATATGTGAGCATCATGTCCAATATATTTAACTACATATTAACTGAATGAAACCAACTTTAAGGAATTATGAAAGTTAGATATAAGTGGAAGTTATACATGATTTCTCTAATCTTAGAAAATTAATGGTATTAAAATTTAGTATTAAAACATATATCGAAATGAGATTTTAATTCTCCATGATAAAAATGAAAATAAGCTATTTTAACCTACTTATGGAGTCATAAAATTAATTTAATTTAAACATACAGGGAATAACAACAAACTTTTTAAACACTGTTATATATAGTTTAAATATCAGTTTATATAAAACATTAAGTTGAAAAGCTTTCTTTATAGCCTATCCCCAGTCTGGTTTCTTTCTCCAGCCCAGTAATTAACCAGAATTGCTTCCTTCCTAGCTACTTTTAGCATTTTTACATACATGTGCTTCTATAAAAGGTAAACGATTTCAAGTATCATTCTAAGGTCTACTTGTTTTTGCACTCAACATTCTGTGTTTGTGACTTTGTATATATATATAGTGTATCTAGTTCATTCTTTTAAACAGCTAAATAACATTGTGTTATATAAACATCACATATTTTATTTTTGTTGGTGCACACTTAAGTTCCTTTGTATTTGCTGTTTTAAACAATGTTTTTAATGCAGATCCTTATACATGTCCTCTTGTGCAAATATACAAGAATATTATTAGAACCTGTACCCAGAAGTGCAATTGCTGGGGAGACATCAAATTTTAAAATTAGTAGGCATCTTAGAAATTGTCTGATACCATAAACTCCTTTTTCTGGGGCACAATTAAAAATTGTGGCAAGGCTAAAAGTAGATTCCAAGCAGGGAACTAATTTCTGTGCTCTTGGCATTGTGTCACTACTTTCTATCCATTTTGGCCTTTTTATGTGCTACACAGGTGTTTGTGCATTTATTTGCAATACAACCCATGAAAGTAGCCCCTTACTATCTACTTCAAATAATACTATAAAGTCATTGACTGCATATTTGCAGGTTGCAAGGACACAGGACCAAGAATGAGAAGACTTCAACAGTGCTATTAATGTCTGACACACTGTGGTCACCGGGCAACTCACTTACCTTCCATTTTTCTGCCTTCTCTTAGACCTTTCTTTGGCCAGACAAACTTCATCTGTATTCTGCTGCCACAAAGCTATTTCAAGGCCGAATATCTGGTCTGATGCTGTCATTTTCTAATTATGTTCTCCACCTCCCCTTCCATACCATTCTTTACACAGCAGTTAGAATTTATTTAAAAATGTAAATTGGGGGCGACTGGGTGGTTCGGTTGGTTAATCATCTGCACTTGGCTCAGGTCATGATCTCAGGGTCTTGGGACTGAGCCCCGGTGTCCTGAGATCAAGCCCTGCGTCAGGCTCTCTGCTCAGCGGGGAGTCTGTTTCTCCCTCTCTCTCTGTGCTCTCTCTCTCAAATAAATAAATAAAATCTTCAAAAAAAAATGTAAATTTGATCATGTCACTACCTACTTAAAGCCCATGACAGTCTCCTTATTGCTATTAGAATAAAATTCCAACTCTTTACCAAGGTCTATCTAGTCTCCCCTGTGCCACTGTCACCTTCATTGGCTATGCTCCTGACACACTGGTCTTACTTGGAACAAGTTATTTTCTTTGCATATATTCTTTCTTCTGCCCAGATCACTCTTTCCACATTACCTCACGTGGCTGGTTCACTCCCCCTTTTCAGGTATAGACTAAATACGACTTCTTCAAAGAGGCCTCCATTGACCATCCAATCCAAAGTAGGCCTCTATCCCCTTACTCACTCTCCAGGGTCACCAATAATTCTTCTTTGCAATACTGTACTATTTTACTAGGGCTGCCATAATGAGATATCACAAACTGGGTGACTTACACAACAGAAATGTATTGTTTTACAGCTCTGGATCCAAGAGCAAAGTGTCAGCAGAGTTGATTCCTTCTGAGGGCTATGAGGAAGAATATGTTCTATGTCTTTCTTTTCTAGTTTTTGATGGTTTGCCAGCAATCTTTAGCATTCCTGGCTTATAGCAACATCCCCTAATATATGCCCTCATCTTCACATGGCATTCTCCCTGTGTTTATGTCTGTATCCATATTTCCCCTTTTATAAATACATCAGTCATATTGAATTAGAGGCCCACGCTACTCCATCATAACCTCCTCTGAAGGTAATTACATCTGCAACAAACCTATCACCAAATAAAGGTCATATCCTGAGGTCCAGGGAATCAGATTTTAAACATGAATTGTGGGGGGGGACACAATTCAACTCATAACATGTACTTTTCAAAATGTATAATTATATATGTGTTCATTCATTTGTTTAATGACCATTTCCTTTACCAGTCTGTAGAGAATAGTTTTTTGGGGTTATATATATACTCAATGTTCTCAATAGGCTTGACACCTGATAGTCAATACATGTTTGTTGTTTTTCAACCCACATAATTACATGATTTATAAAGTCTATTACTGGTCTGAATTTTGTGATTTTTGTTTTCACCATGCCCAATTTTATCATCAAAATTTTATCCAATGCCATCCCAGGGCAAAGTTTTCAAAATGTAAACCGTATGTAAAAATAAAGCAAGCATAAATCCTTTTTTGCTGTATAACTTCCTAAATAATTCAACCCAAAATATGTACATTTTTAGAAAGGAGACGGAGGTATTGCCGTAGTTCACTTAGTAATACTTTCAATTTACTTCAGTTCTGAGGAATGAGGTCTAAGAGTAATAATATAAAATGTAACATCACTATATCTTATGCTGGACAAGAGAAACTTAAGAAAACTCACCTCTACAGTTCAAAATATCACTGCCTTCTGTACTGTCCGTTTGTCTTTTGTTCTTTTTATGTCCACCCCCCTCAGCCAGAGCCCTGAACCCTACTTTATAGCCTACTTTCTGAATACACTTAATCATGCTTTTATTCTATTTTTCCTGAGCCTTCTCTTACTGTCCCTTTTTACCAGTTCCATCTCCTATGCTGTCAAAAAAGCATGAGTCTCCCATTTTAAGAAGGCCTGTTTTAAATCTTCCAAATCTATTATTGGATCTGGTCTCTCAGCTCAACCTTCTTGATATTTTCCTTCAGTTCTTTAAATCAATCCCGTCACCTCTGCTAGATGAATCTTCCAAAAATGCCATTTTCATTATGTCACTTCCCTGATTTAAAACTATATTGGTACCATATCACCTATTGGATCAAGTTTAAGATTGTAAGTCTCCATTAACTAGCCTTAGATTGCTCATCCTTTTTTAACTTCACTGTAATTTCTCAAACTTACGCCATCTGCTTTATTCTCTCAACAGCTCTTGCCAACGTCAACTCTCTTACTTTATTTATGTTACTTTCCCAAGTGAGAAAGACCTGCCCACATCTTCCTGAAAAATCCAGCTCTATCCAGTCATTAAGTTTCAGCTAAGGGAAGTTGCTCTCATGGAATTGACTCTCCCAGTCCATACAATCTTCTCTGACATTCTATAGCAACTTTAGTTAGGAAGCAACAAGGGAAAAGATGTATTTTTAGTTAAATGCGTGAACATTACACTTCTAGTTCATCTGTGCTTTCTGGCATTCTTCAAATCTCAATAAATATATAACTATCCTCAGCACCGTCCATAATTAAGCCTGAGCTACATGGAATCTATTAAGGCAAATCTTTCAGCAACACAGAGATTATGTCACATATAAACTATTCTTTTTACATTTCTGATTGTTTTATACTCATTAATACTTAATTACTTTCTTCACATCAGTTTTCATGTATAAATTAGGTATAACTGAAAGATTTCATAAGGAATAAACCACTTCTATAATAAACCTAGAGAAGATCTATAGACTTAGTAGTAGAAAACCTTTGCAAACACGTGTCAGCAGAAATCACAGAAACTGTAAAGCTAAGGAAGGGCATAGAAAAAGATGTTGAATTTTTTGTTCTAATAAAGTTCTCTCTGATAGCCTATCTTTATTTCATACCTAGCTACTCTATTTTTTAACCATACATAATGATATTAAAGTATTATTATGCTCCTGGCTCATGATTCTTTAACTTCAAACTTATAGGCAATACTGATGGAGGAAAAACAGGAAGCACAAATATAAAATCATATTAATGGACTACAAAAGAGTGTTAATTTAGAATGCATTTCCTAAAAAATGACAAGAATGATCTCACCAATATAGGGAACACATTATCTATAACATACGTAAAGTGTCACATTAAATACCTGTCTTAACAGTATCAATTTTATGTATCCTTTTTAGGAACTGTAAAAAGTATAAAATTTTACACTTTGATGTTTTGTTCAGTCTATTTTCCATACTAGACTATGAACTCTCTGTAAGTAGTGGCCATGCCCGTATTGTTTATTATTGCATCCATCCCACTTTCTAGACCCAGTCACTAGCCACATAGAGTTATCATAAACTTGAAATGTAGCTCGTCCAAAATGACTTGTTCTATAAGCTAAATACACACTGAATTTTGAAGTCTCAGTAAAAAAAAAAAATTACAGTAGCTCTGTAAATTTTATGTTGAGATGATAATATTGTACATAAATTGTGTTAAAATTTACCCAAAAAATGAAATTTACCTGTGTTTTTGTACTTCTCTTAAGGTGGAAACTACAAAATTTAAAATTACACATGTGACTTGTATTATGTTTCTATTGGACAGTGCTGACCCAGACCGTACATGATACACTGTACACTTCCACTAAAGTCCCTCATATAAATAAGTGAACCCATTCCAAAATATGCTATAATAGATGGGGTTTTTTTGCCACAATTATTTATTGACAGTTTATAATGGTAGGTATTTAAAACCGCATTTTTACAACTCTAGAAAATTTCTTGGAGATGCGATGTTCTCTTTTATGCTCAACAAAGCTGACCTTTTACTCCATATACAACATCATTTGCATTATTTATACCATGCAGGATGCATAAATTTTAGTTTTTTCATAGGCTGTCAACATGACATGTTAAAACATGCCAGTTTAAAAAAAATAAAATTTCCAATTTTCCACTTACGCAAATGACATATCTCATACTTCATTTAAAATTGGGTTACTATTTACTCTGAATTGACTGAATGTTTTGACGTTGTCAGTACTTTTGGTGATATGCATTATCATACTTACAAATATTTTGTCAATATGATTTGAAATAGAAGTGTATGGCAATATACCCCCAGCACGTATCTTATATCTGTCTTACGGATGCCTTGCTCACTGACACGCAAGTTCTATTACCAAGAACCAGCCTATTCATTTAAGTTAGTACTCACAGGCAAGACCAAAGCTCTCTGGAGTTGAGTATTAAAATTTAATAGAGCTTGGGAATGTCCAACCTAAATGGGATTAAATTAAGAATTACAGTTGGAGCAGCTTTGGAGAGCACTGCATTTGTTCCTCCTCTACCTGCAGCCTCTGCGGTCTATGAAATTGAGATATTGGTCTTAATGACAAAAAATGGTCGTGGATCCAGACAGATACAAAAGCAAGATGAGCTCCCTAGCAACACAAGGAAATACAGAAATTTTAAGCAGCATTTCTTCCCAGAAAATTTTAGAACTAGCCTATGAAATCTAGCCCAACTCTTCATTTTACAAATGAGCCCACAGATGTCTTGAGGGGTTGACTGCCCATTGTTCAGAGGGAGATCACTGTGATCTTTATGCCACTGACTTCCTGTTGTAGCACATGACTCTGAATTTATTTCATAAGACACATTCTTATTAACTAACTGAACTGGGTTTCAAACAATCCATCGACATCTCTCAAACTCAGAAAATGAAAGAAATAATTAAAAAGACAGAGCAAATTTGCTTAAATGCAGTGAGAACAGTGAAATATATGATGGCAGCTATCGATATTAAAAATTGTTTTTTTAGCATGATAACTGCCAAAGATATAATTTTATTTTTTATGCTTCTGAGTGCATATAGATTTTTTCTTTCTCTGTTTCTGTATTATATTTTCCTAATTACAAATTAAAATCATATGCAAAGGAGTCACCTTGAACCCTCATACCTTTCCTCTTCTAAACTCCTTAGAACCATTATTTCTATCAGTTGCCATCTATGTCCCTTTTATATGATTTTTAGCACTTCAGAATTACCTCCTTTATAACTAGATCATGATTACAAACACTTTGAGAATAGTAACTCCACTTTATAAGTTGTTATTGTTCTAATAGACTCTCATTAAAGGTCTAATACTTAGTAGAATGTATTTTGCGTATTAGACAATCAATAGATGCAAGTTGATTGGCTGTTACAGGTTATCTCCCTTCACTGACTTTGTGAGAGGAAGGTTAATATGTTCCAGATGCTGAAAGAAAGATGTGTGTTGAAGGAATTAGCAACTGGCAATAACTTACTGTCAACTGTGTCATAGGGACCCCTGACTACACACAGAAGTGAGAGGCAGGCTAGACAGGTCACCATGCGAGGTTGCTATAATGTCTACAAACTCTGTGGCCTCACATCTCTGCACTATTTTCTGGATTACAGGTCATAGCACTTTTCAGACAACGTCGTATTTACCTTTATGGTGTTCTCTGATTGTTGAGAAGGGGCTAATGCTTAGCCCATTTCCCTCTATTGCCACAGGGAAAAATACAAGCAAAGAGAGTCTGAATCATTTATACAGTGCTGCACCATAAGGCAATGAAAGAGGCAGGTGCAGGTCTCAGATGGTTGTCTAAGTCCAAATTCCACGCTCTATCTGCTAGATAATCCTGCCTTCCCTCTCTCTCTCAATAGAATATTTCCCTAGATAGTTCCTGAAACATTTATAGCAGAAGCCTGCAGAGTGACTGTTATAGAAGTTTGTGGAAAACTTCCAGGCATCTAAAAATGTAAGAAACGGCCACATTTCACTTTGGGTATTCACATTTGAGAAGTGATGTGTTTTGTTTTTTTTTTTTTTGTCCCCTTCAAATATTCAAAAGTTTGATCTAAGGCAAAAGTTTTACTATTCCTCCCTAAACTAGAGGAATGAAAACACCCATGAATTTTCATCAGTTTGCTGTAGGCAGAAATTTGCCAGTTTGCAGGAAAATGGCTTAAAAATCGAAGCTGAGATGAAATACTTGAACTTCTTGTGTGAACCTATGAAAGTAATATTTTTCTTTATCAGCTGATATGAAGGTTTGCACAAACTCTACATTACTTCGGTATAAAAATGACTTTTGCTGTCTAAATTGTCACAAAACTGTTTGGATTCTTCAGAACACATCCGTAAAAGGATTCTCGTCCCCTTAATTTTGGCATATGCCATCATTTCCCTTTTATTCTTTATCTATTACCATATTTAACAGAAATTCCCTGTAACTAACTTCCTTTAACCTCCACTGTGAGATACAGTTGTGGGAAGAGTGGTAAATGGAATGAAACTGGAGAACTTTTTCTTTCTCAGGATGTCAAAAACCTATAAAGGCCAGAAACTTGCCTCCTATCTAGCTGGAAATCATGATTATATTGAACACTGTAGAGCCCTCTGACCTGAGTTCTACTCTGAAACATACACATTGAATTTGCCTTTCTCCAAATTATCAACTGCGTTGTGACAACAACATAGTGATCATTTAGGCTGTTTGGATGTGAGCTGTACTCATCTTTGGCTAAGCCACTCATGCAGTGCTGTGCTTCTCCCACTCATGGTACCAGAAGGATCCATTTGATGACACCTCATTCTACTTATTTCTCTGTCACACCAGCTCATCAGTTTCACCTCTATGGCCTGCATTGAATCAAACCCATTTCTCAAAAATACTTTTCATGTCCCATCAACAAATATTTCTGGAGCCATCAGCTGCCTGAAAGCTTCTATAAAATAGATGCTATAAAATATTTAGGCTAATCATGATATTAGTGTTGTAAATATGGATGTATTAATTCATCCAATCACAGGCATCTATTTATTCAATAAGTTGGCTAGCACTGTAAGATGTGTGCTTCCTGATCCACCGACTTAGGCATGAAGTATGTGATACGCCTTTCACTAATATTCTTTCTGCAAACCGTTTTGTGAGCTTCCTTAATTATTAGAATTCAAAGCCACTGAATAAATAAGGTATACATATCAAATAGTTGAAACAAGTGGAGGTCTTGACTTTCATTATTTTTGCCTCCTACATATCCCTACTTCACTCTCTAATATAGATCCTGTCTGAGAAGTATTCTATTATCAGAAGGGCACATGTGTTGAGATGCTTTTCTATTAATTGTGGGGAAACTACACATTTTCACTGTCTTTTTGGCTGACCCTTCCTGGCTTATATTAAGTGAGAAAGAATTGAAAGGTTGTTCAATGGATTAAGAGTACAGGTTATCCTTAATGAGTGAAAGAAAGCTAGTTGGTATATACAAGAAGCAAGAAGTACCCATGGCCTTATTAGATTACAAAGCAGCCTAGATTTAGGAAATACTTTACTTAAATGCCACAGACTGAATCACATTTTCAGTCAGCGATGATGCATACTACAGGTTCTCTTTGAAAGAGATGCTAGGACAGGATTAAGACAGGGTGAGAGATTTATAAGGCACAATTGGGAGGGAACCAAGAAGGTCTTGGAGAGCCCTCACCAAAGATGTTTACTTGACTCTGGAGAAGGAAAGCAGTGAAGGTTGATTGGAAGAAGGCAGTTCTAAGAATATTTGGCAAGGTCAGTGGTCAATTGGAGGGATGGAGCCAAAGTAGCCCATCAGAGGAGTTCCCCATCTCCCAGGAATGCCTTGCTCTGCTAGTGTTCTCAGCATTGGCTGGGAAAAGTGATTGGGAAGGGCGGCATTGGTGCCATAGTGGTAATGGATTTCTAAATGCAGTAGCTGGAAACATTGCTCAGTTATGGTCCCCTCAGTTGGAACTCTAAGAAACACAGTCTAATAATGACTGCCACAGGATGCCTCGCACTTCACATGGATCCACTTTTCCTCACAGAGTGGCAAGTGACTTAACCATGGTCCCCTCTTCCTGAGGTCAGAAGAGGTAGTTTTGATGCAGTTAATCTCAGGACAGCAAATGATACTCAAACTATCCCTCCTCTACTTTCCATTCAGAATCCCTTCACACTCAGTGACCTCCTCAGCAGGTCGCTGGTGGTGTATCTTGTTGTGAACCAAACCTTCAGTCCTGGGATGTCTGTTTCCTTGACAATCATACCCTCCTTAGATGGGGCTGCTGTATATATCCATTCATAGTTGCAGTGGGGCAAGTGGGTACTACGAAGGGCCTATGTGAATCACCTGGGCTCTACACATAACCCTCCCCACTGCTATTGTATAAAAAGTAGCCCCGTGTCCTCCTGAAGTCAGGGCCAATTGCTTCTGCCAGTATGATGACTTCTCTTCTAACCTAATGGTCTCAGGTACAAGTGGTCCAAAGTACTCAGGCAGCAGGTATAACATGCACTTCAGTGGAACCTCTTCTAAGTCCTCTGGCAAGAGTATGTCCCCTTTGCTCACCAGGACCTCCAACTCTGCAAGATCTATATATACTTCCCCTTGGGCACACGGCATCACATAGAAGTCACTGATTTAATGCATATACCACATAATTCCAGAGCATTGCTCCAGGCTGGCTCTTCAGCTGAATTTTTAGAGGCTATTCCAGAGCTTTATGAGGCTGGCTGGTTCTAGACGATGTACTATGTGACATAACCAGTGGATCCCATGGTCGACTGTTTGACTTCTTTCATTGTGAGTCATGTCCACTGGATGTTCTGCATCTGAAAATTAGCTCAAATGTGGGAAAAGAACCAGAGACTACTACTTTTTAATGGGGCAATCATCCTCAGCTTCCATCCCTGCCCCTGCATTGTTATTCTTGTTACTACTGACCAGCACTCTTGCTCCCACAGACACCATGTTCCTTTAATCATGTTCACATCTATGCAGAGGTCAAGCTCATTTGACTGCCCCTTTGACCTGGCCAATCTTAGGGTAATTGTGTCCTCCTGGCATCTGGCTCTGCTGGTTGGCTTCTGAAGACTGTATCTGCTACCCCTACTATCAGCCCTGGCCTACACAGGAGGCCACCACTGAATTTCTGATGCTGGTACCTCTCTCACTAGCACACTGATGACGGCCTTGGGGAATAATGTGATCTCTGGGTCTTCCTGTGGAACATAATTGTCTGCTGGATCTTTTGGCCTCACATAATACATTCATTCTAGCATGCCTGTTTCCCTCAGCTTCTTTGTTCATGCCTTTAACATTTGATATGGTAACCCAGGAATTTCTGCTTCACTTAGTGCCAGCCACCACTTTTTTAAGGCCTCCAAGAGTCACCCCAACAGCAAGTCTGCCCCATCTCCTAGGGTCTTTTCTAGGATATGCCTTGTCCCAAGAAAATCAATGCCCCCATATCAAGAGTATTTGCTTACATAGGCTTACATTCTGGCCAATTTGATGAAGCGTCTTCAAAGTGCCTTCACAGAAGTATTCTTCTGGCTTAAACCAGCACATACTAGCTAATCATTTGAACTTGTTCAGTGTATGAAGTCTATTTCCTTCTTTATCAGGCCCTATGTGGTTATTCTGAGACTTACTAGCCTGCAGCCAGAAGCGAAGAAGAGGGTAGCTCCTGAGGGAGTCACTTGTTTCCTTGGGAGGAGATTTTTTCTGTTTGTTTTATTTTGTATCAGTAGCCACCATTTTTACTGCACATCTGCCATGTGCCCAGTCCTTCCACCCTGGGTGTCACTGTATCCTCACCAATCAACTAGCATAACCATGACTACAACCATGACCTTCAAGAAACTGAAGCTCAGAGAGTTTAAATCGCTTGCCCAAGTTCCCCAGCTGGTAAGTAATAGAGGGGGAATCCTAAGCCAGATCTGTCACATTCCAGAGCCCACGTTCTTCCCACTTTGCTACCAGTTATCCTCCTTAGGGAAGGGTCACTGGTGCAGTCTCTGGGGTGACCAAGAGTCACTCTTTTGGAAATCCCTGACAAGTGTTACAGGATGGGTTTAGATTTAAGGGATCCTGGCAATAGGGGTCAAGAATCTTCAAAGATCCTAGACACTCCTTGGCCTAGAGACCCTAGATATAAACAGGCAGATCCTGACAGTTCCGTGGACACAAAAACAAAATTCCAAGGAGACACATTTCCCTTGCCATTGTGTGGTTGTGTGGGTACACACAAACTCTTAACCATACATCATTCAATCCCACAGAAGGGCTATACAGTTCTGGGAATTTGTACATACCCACATATACTCACTATTCCCTTCATGCCCATGCATGAGCATGCATGCACACACATTCACATACACACACACACACTCTTTCTCACTCATTCATGCCCTGGCATAGTTATATGGACACCAAGGTAGGTGGTAGGAAAGAGGCTCTCACTGGGTCAGATGAGGATGGCAATGCCAGATGTGGTCTCATGACGCTAATGAGCAGACAACCACCCTGAGATGCTAAAGACTCTGCCACCATGCTCACTGTGGGTAGAGGGAATGGCCACATGGATGGCCATGTGTCAACTCATACCCACCTGATACAGCAGCAAACCCAGCAGCAAGAGCAAACCTGAAGCAGCCAGGCTATGCCCATGAATAGCATGGCAGCCAATGGCCGAGCAGGGGCAGTGACAAGCCCAGCCAGCATCAGGCCAGTGACCAGAAGCATAGGACAACTGAGCAGCACCAAGGGCACTAGCACCTCCACCACTGCATATTAGGGCCATGTAGTGGGGCTGGCATAGGCAGTTCATGTCCTTCAGGGCTGAGCTCATCATCTGCTTCACCAGAACCAGCAGGGCCAGCACGCAGAACGCAGTGCCTGCCACCAGCCACCACCTGACCAAGCGGCTGCTGGTGGAGGAGAGCAGTACTGTGCCACTACTGCACAGCCCGCCCTCACAAGGCCTACAGTAAAAAAGATAGCTCTTTCTCAGAAAAGGTAGCCTGCCTCTGAATCCCAAAATGTTCACAGGCAAATGTAGACACATCCTCAGGGTCCTCTGTCAAGACAGTCCAATCTCATGTTTCAGGGCCCCCGGTTTTTCTAACCAGCACCTTGGCCTTGGTATAATAAAGCAGAGCATTGGGTGATCATTCAACTATCTCTGGAGTTTTGCAACTCTATTAGATCCTCAGCCTGCTGCACAGCTCTGTCTGTGCATTCACTACAAGAAATAAGGACCTCTTCATAAGATACCAAAGTTGTTGACAGCATCAACACAACTTGGAAGTAACCAGCCAACTCCACTACCTTCGTGGGCACTGTTAACCCAAAACTTTCAAATGCCTGAATCCTTAAATCCTGCCACAGCACTGATCTCCACCCAGATATTTTCCTCTCACCACCAATGAACTCACCATCAATGTAATCCTGAGGAATTAACACTGATTTTCCAAAGAAGTACTGTTGCCCCATCTGCCAAAGAGAACAATGTCCTCTTCCCCCACCAGGCAATGAGTAAGTCACTCCTAAGTCCTTGTCTTATTGCTTGTTTTGTTGGATAACTTCTGATACAATTTGTGTTATTTGGATACTCTGAGAAGCACATGATACTAAGATAGAATTACCTGTGCAAAGATTTACTAGGGGAAAGATCTGTGAGGGAAACTCAAAAAAAAAAAAAAAAGCCCCTTGCGAGGGAAAAGGAAAGAAAGAAAATCTGGGTACAAGGGTAGTAGACAGCATGAGGGTTTTAAGAAAGTTTGGCAAAGTTGTTGGCACATCCTCAAGCCAAAGTTGCCCATCAGAGGAGGCCTGCATCTCCCAATATTGGGCCTGCCTTAGCATCCTTCGGTCTCTATAGCACATGTTTCTGGCTCAGGGGGCAAATATGCTTTCTTCGATTGTTAATTAAGCTACTGAGGTAAAGTGTTTAGTTTCATTGAAATTTAAAAGCAAGCAAAAAAATGTAGAGGCCTTATATATATCTTAAATTCATAGCTCCCTTCTTTATTTTCCTATATTTGTGTCAGTGCCACAATCCACAATATATTCTTATTCTATAATTTTATTTCAATTAGTCTTTGAAGTCCTCAGAAATTCCAAAGACATTATATAAGTGACGTTTAATTAAATTATTACCTCAAAGTTATTATGTTGAGAATACTAGATGAATCCATGTGGGGTGGGGATTGTAAATGATTTTTTAAAATAATATATGTTCTCAGTTATAAATTAAGCATAATTAAAACACAAAATTGTTGTAGTAAAAAAAATTAATCACTCTTCCCATGGTATTACATCAATGCAGATATCATTTGGGTTTTTAAATTTTTTAATAAGTAATCTCTACATACAATGTGGTGCTTGAACTCACAACCCCAAGATCAAGATTCATATGCCCTACTGACTAAGCCAGCCAAATATCCTTCTTTTCTTTCAATATAACAATTCAGTAGTTCCATATATTACTCAGTGCTCATCAAAATAATGTACTCTTGAGTTAGAGGATGGGAAGATGGCAAATAAGAGAAAGCTAAGCTCACTTCATTCCATGCATTCAACTAGATAACACATCAGCATAAATAACCCAGAAAATGACCCAAAGACTGGCAGAACAAACTCCATAACTAAAGGTAGAGAAGAGGCCACATCCAAGAGGGTAGGAAAAGCAGAGATGTGGTGGGGAATAAAGAGCCTGTGGCCATCCACAGAGTGTGGAGCAGGGAGGGAGTCACAGGTGTGGAGAAAGGCAAGAAACATACTATCACACTGGAGCTCACAAAGGGGAAACAAATCCGCATAGCATTTGGCATTAAAAGTGAGAGGGGCCAAATTTCCTGAGTTCTTACAACCAGAGGGACTTAAAGCCTGGAATTTTACAAATCAGTGGGCTCTGTTCTTGGAAAACCCAGAGAGCAACAGGAAGCCAAGACCCACCCTTAAAGAGATAGCACAAAAAATAGCCCTAGGAAATACAGTGTAGAAACAGCAGTTTGAAAAATACCTGGGACATAAGGGAAGGAGAGTAGTTTATTCATTCCAGAGTATGTCCTGGAGAGATGCTCCTCCAGAAACAAAGAAGCTAGCAGGTGCCATTTCCCTCCCCTTCCCCCCAGAACAAACACAAAGCCACCTGAAGGAACCAACACAGTGTCAACATGCCAACTAACTTGCTTACATCAAGCTCCACCCCACTGCACTTTGGTGGATCTGCTCTTTGCAGCCATGCTTGCCTCAGTCCCAGTCTGTGGGTCCCCTGACCCAGAAGACTGGCACAAACATTACCAACACTGCATTTCCCCATCTGTGTGTTTTGCAGGACCTCAGTCCTGCCAGCATGGTGGTGAGCCATGCAGAAGGATGAGGTGCACCTTGTTAAAACTGCACACCCTGCCTACCTGGCCCAGGTCCCAGCAGTGGCTATGGCACATTTCATTTTGCAAGCAGACCTGCTCACACCTCGTTAAAACTGCACAACCCACCCTGGCCAGGGACCAAACACTGCCCACATCAGGCAAAGAGAGCTTCTACAGATGTCTGAACCAAAGGAAAAAGTGGCCAGGACAAAACAGCAAGGTTCATGCAAGACACATAGTAGACACCCACTAAAATGCCACATTCTGGGGATCAAGGAACGCTGTACTGCAGGGCAGTACAGGCCCTATTCTTCATAAGGCCCATTAATTTCTTTTTTTTTTTTTCCTAAATATTTTATTTATTTATTTGACAGAGAGAGAGAGATCACAAGTCGGCAGAGAGGCAGCTGGAGAGAGGGAAGCAGGCTCCCTGCTGAACAGAGAGCCCGATGTGGGGCTCGATCCCAGGACCCTGAGATCATGATCTGAGCCGAAGGCAGAGGCTTTAACCCACTGAGCCACCCAGGCGCCCCAAGGCCCATTACTTTCAAGAGTAGGAGACATGGCTGACTTTCCTGACACAGAGAAGCATGCACAGAGATTCAGACAAAATGAGAAGGCAGAGTAATTTGTCTCAAATGAAATAAAAGAAAAAAAAAAGAAAAAAAATGAAATAAAAGGATAAGGCCACAGAGCCAGAGATCTAAGTGAAAAAGGTATAAATAACATGGCCGATAGAGAATTTAAAGTAGTAATCATGAAGATACTCACTGGACTTGAAAAAAGAGTGGAGGACATCAATGAGACCCATAACATAACAAAGAGATAAAAAAGAACCAATAAGAGATGAAAAATACAATAAATGAAAGTAAAATACATTAGATGGAATAAATAGTGGCTAGAGGAAGCAGAGGAATAAACTAGTGACCTGGAAGACAGAGTAATAGAAAGTAATCAGGCTGAGCAGGTGACAGAAAAAAAAAAAATGTAAAATGAGAACAGACTTAGGGAATTCAGCAACTCCATCAAGAGTAATGACATTTGCATTATAAGGATCCCAGAAGGAGAAGAGATAGAAAAAGGAGCAGAAAATTAATTCAAATAAAGGGCAAAAACCTCCCTAATCTGAGGAAGGAAACATATCCAGATCCAGGAGACACAGATATTCCCCAACAAAATCAATCAAAGGAGGTCCACACCAAGATATATAGTAAGTAAAATGGAAAAAAGTAGTGATAAAGAGACAATTTAAAAAAATGTAAAAGCAGCTGTATGTTAACTATACTGGACTAAAAATAAAAATAAAATAACCAAAAATATTAAAAGCAGCAAGAAAAAATAAGATAGTTATATATGAGGAAAACCCCATAAGGCAATCAGCAAGTGTTTCAGCAGAAACTTTTCAGGCCAGAAAGGAGTGGCATGATATGTTCAAAGTGCTGAATAGGAAAATTCTGGTCAAGAATACTCCATCCAGTCAGGCTATCATTCAGAATAGAAGAAGAGATAAAGAGTTTCTCAGACAAAGGCTAACGGAGTTTGTGACCACTAAACCAGCCCTACGAGAAATGTTAAAGGAGACTCTTTGAGTAGAAGGAAAAGATCCTAAGTAAAAATATGAAAAGTAGGAAACACAGAAGCAGTAAAAATAAGTATATCTGTAAAAATCAGTCAAAGGGTCACAAAATAAAAGGATGTAAAATATGACACCATTTACCTAAGAATGGAGGGGAGAGGAGTAAAGAATGGGTTTAAACCTAAGCATCCATCAACTTAATACAGACTGCTATATGCAGCAGATGTTATATACAAACCTAGTGGTAACCATAAATCAAAAACCAGTAATATATATACAGAGAATAAAGAGAAAAGAATCTAAGTATACCACTAAAGAAAGCCACTGAATCATGAAAGAGGGCAAGAGAAGAAAGGATCAGAGAAAACCTACAAAAACAGCCACAAAATAAGTAATAAAATGGCAATAAATACATATATACCAATAATTACTTGGGATATAAATGGACTAAATGCTCCAGTCAAAAGACAGAGGATGACAACATGAATTAAGAAAAAATTACAAGATCTGTCCATATCCTGCCTATAAGAGATTCATTTCAGACATAAAGACACATGCAGATCAAAAGTGAGGGGATAGAAAAACATTTATCATTCAAATGGATATAAAAAGCAGAGTAGTAATACTTATATTGGACAAAATGGACTTTAAAAAGAAGACTGTAACAAAAGACAAAGAAGGATACAATATATTAATAAAGGGGACAATCCAACAAGAAGATATAACAATCGTAAATATCAAAGAAGAAATCAAAAATTAGGTAGGCCTTATACGGTTCCTTCTTAGAACCTCTTTTGCTGCATCCCAAAGATTTTCCACCATTGTGTTTCATTTTCATTTTTCTTCATGTAATTTTTTATTTCTTTAGTTTCTTGGTTGATCCATTCATTGTTTAGTAACATGTTATTTAACCTCCATATATTTGTGCTCTTTACAGATTTTTTTCTTATGGTTCATTTCTAGTTTCATAGTGTTGTGGTCAGAAAAGATGCATGGTATGACTTCAGTCTTTTTGAATTTTTTTTATTTGTTTTGTGGCCTAATATGTGACCTATTGTGGAGAATGTTCTGTGTGCACTTGAAAAGAACGTGTATTCTGCTGTTTTAGGATAGACTGTTCTGAGTATATCTGTCAAATCCATCTGGTCCAGTGTGTCATTCAAAGCCACTGTTTCTGTATTGATTTCAATCTTCTGTTTAGATGATCCACCCATTAATATAAGTGGTGTGTTCAAGTTCCCTACTATTAGTGTATTACTATTGATGAGTTCCTAAACTATCGATGAGTTCCTTGTTACTATTTTATGCATTTGGGTGCTTTCATATTGGGTGCATAAATATATAAAGTTGTTTTATCTTCTTGTTGGATCATCCCCAGATACCCTTTCTACAGATGCACCGCAAGCTTCAGTCATTCCATCAACTTTTCTGTACTACCTTTTTTTCCTATTGTCATATTTATCTCTGCATAAGGGCTTGAGACAGGTGACTTTACCTGCATTTGAATTTTCAATTTCCAGTTGTGTTAGTTTCTATCAAAATATAATCCTCACACAAGTCAGCACTAAATATCTAGAGACAAAAGAGTGCATAGTCAAAATTATCTGTTAAAACTGTTTTAAGATTATCATTTCGTATGTTTGTCTTCTTTTTGTTACTTTTATTATCTCAAATATTTCCATTTTTACCTGGATTTCTACAATACACGTAACACCCTAATCACATTATACCTAAACTATGTTCTTTATGATACAAATGTTTCTGGCAGGTGACTCAAAGAGCTTAAGAAATCTTATAACCAAAGTCAGTTTTCTCCTAAGTGAAATTCACATGTCTGTCTTTTCAAATGATTTCTGAGAAGACAATAAACCTTGTCAATACACTACAATTGATTCCACTTGTCTGTTATCATTTTATAAGAATGGTCCATCTCCAAAGAAATGATCAAATCAACCATGAAAAACTCCACACTGACATTAACATTGGCATTAGTATAGCAGAAAATGATGTAGTCTGCTCTTTTTCAGTTGGGTAGACATGACCTTAGGAAAGATACAAACATTTTCAGTAAATACTATGATGAGTTAATTTCCTTTCAATCCTTCATGAAGAGAAGGGACTTATTACAAATGGAATTCCCATTATGAGTCATGTTCTTTCCAATTCTCAATGCAATCTTTGCAAACTAAAGTAAGTATATATGAGTCACAAGTACTCCCTTTATTCATTGCAGTATGTCTGCTTGTGTTCCTGTTATAGATACATGGATGGGATCATGGATGAAACTAAACAACCCATTTTTGGACTTTTGGTATTAGGTCTGAGGTAGAAGCCACCCTGAAAAAAACTATTCCATCTCTCATTTTTATAGGGTCCTCCCTAACTCATGCTTAACCTTCAAGGGTAAAGGCAATTACAATAAAGGAACATACCTAAATACATTAGAAGTTCAGATATGAAGGAAGAAAAAGAAGGCTCGCCCAAAGGAGTCTGAGCAGCAGAAGCAGAACAAAGTAATAACCAAAGAAAGTAAATGAGTCTCTATGCCCTTCCATTTATTCTCATTTTTTAAAAATATTTAAACCTACACAGCACAGTGTTGACATTATCATATTTCTGAAGATTCCATTTTCTATCAAGATAGACAGCAGCCCCAGGTTGGGAACAGATTTAGGGAGAAAGTCTTACATATCCCTCCATTACTGAGTAAACGGCCTTTAAAAAATAACCCCTTAATGAGTAAAGATCCTTAATTCAGTGTAGGAGAATATCTCACTAGCTAAAACTCTTTGTAAAATATTATGAACATATATTTATCTGAGAAAAGGATTCACAGCTTTCATCAAGTCCTTGTCAGATCTATAAAAACCACATTAAATAACTTAAGGATTATCATTGTACTTTCTTTGCGTTTGTTCCCTACTCCCACCCCGCTTCCTGTCATATTTTACTGTTGTAGAATTTCTGTAGCACTATGGAAGTACTTACTTTTGAACTTCTCAACCTGAAAGTCTAGTGCAACTTTTACTTTTCCCCAGATCTACATTTCTGCTTTTGAAAGACTCTTTCACCTCTTCTTCAATGAGATGTCACATGAGGTGTTCATTCCAATTTAAAAGCACTTTTTCTCTAAAAAAGATAATTTCCTCTTTCTCAGATGACAAGTTCCTCTTGTTTTCCAATATTTATTTATCCATTCAGGATATCCATCACATTTTTTCATGCTCCTAAGGACACCAGCTATCACACTTACTACATTCCCTCCAGTTTCATCAATTCTACCTGTAATTTAAAGCAACTTGTTACTTTCTTGTGAAATTCACCTTTTCCTTTCTCCTATACCAATATATACTTCAAAATTTACACCAACCAAAATACCAAACAGAACGGTCTAACTTTCGGAAGAGTAAAGAAGGCATAATTAAGTCTCATGTTAGTTGTACTACACTTCAATAGGAATCAAAGAAGTATAATTAAAGTAGCAATGCTATTCAATTATTCACTTAAAAATTGGCAAAGATTCTTTAAAATATGTTTATGCCAGTGTAGGTGTGAGTGAGTGCAGACTGGTACTTAATCTGTTGGTGACACCATACTTAAAAATAAACTCAAAATGGATTAAAGACCTAAATGTGAGACCCGAAACCATTAAATCCGAGAGGAGAACACAAGCAGTAATTCCCCTGACATCAGCCATAGCAACATTTTTCTAGATATGTCTCCTGAGGCAAGGGAAACAAAAGCAAAAATTAACTGTTGGGACTACCTTAAACTATGAAGATTTCTGTACAGTGAAGGAAACAATCAACAAAATTAAAAGGCTACCTACTAAATGGAAAAATATATTTGCAAATGGCATATCAGATAAAGGGTTAATATCCAAAATATGTAAAGAACTTCTACAACTCAACACCAAAAAAAACAAAAAAAATATTAAAAAATGAACAAATGAACTGAATAGACAGTTTTTTTAAAGAAGACATACAAATGGCCAACATACACATGAAATGATGTTCAACCTCACTCATCATCAGGGAAATGCAAAGCAAAAGCCACAATGAGATATCATCTTACACCTGTTCAAAATGGCTAAAATAAAAAATACAAGAAATAACAAGTGTTAGCAAGGATGTGAAGAAAAAGAAACCCTCATGTATTGTTGGTGGGAATGTAAACTGGCACAGCCACTGTGGAAAACAATACGGAGGTTTCTCAAAAAATTAAAAATAGAAGTACCACATGATCCAATAATTCCACTACTGGGTATTTACCCAAAGAAAATGAAAACACTAATTCGAAAAGATATATGCGCACCTATATTTACTGCAGCATTATTTACAATAGGCAAGATATGGAAGCAACCTAAATGACCATCAATAGAAAAATGGATAAGGAAGATGTGGGGTACACACACACACACACACTCACTCACCCACACAGAGAAGAATATTATACATCCATAAAAAAAGAGACCTCACCATTTGCAACATGGATGAACCTAGAGGGTATTATGCTAAGTGAAGCAAGTCAAACTGAAAACCCAAATACTAAATGATTTCCACTCTATGTGGAATCTAAAAAATAAAACAAATGAGGGGCGCCTGGGTGGCTCAGTGGGTTAAGCCTCTGCCTTCGGCTCAGGTCATGGTCTCAGGGTCCTGGGATCGAGCCCCGCATCAGGCTTTCTGCTCGGCGGGGAGCCTGCTTCCCCCTCTCTCTCTGCCTACTTGTGATCTCTCTCTCTCTGTCAAATAAATAAAATCTTTAAAAAAATAAATAAAATAAAATAAAATAAAACAAATGAATATAAAAACAAAAAGCAGAATCAGACCTGTAAATTCAGAAAACAAACTGATGGCTACCAGAGGAGAGGGGAATGGGGGAGACAGGCAAAATGGGTGAAGGGGAGTGGGAGATACAGGCTTTTAGTTATAGAATGAATAAGTAAGGACTAAAAGGCACAGCATAGGAAATATAGTCAATGACACTACAATAGCATGTGTGGTGGCAGATGGTAGCTATACTTGTGGTGAGCGCAGCATTATGTAAAATAAGTTGAATCACTATGTTGTACACCTGAAATTAACGTAGCATTGTGTGTCAACTATACTCAGATTAAAAAAAATAAAAAATAAATCTGCTGGTGACAGTGTAAATTAGTAGTCTTTCTGGGGAAACAACATGGCCATATGCTGAATGTGCCTTTTCAGGATATAAGTCTTTATTTCAGATTGACACTTTTCCAGATTTGTCTTCTAGAAAAACACATTAGACAAGTGGGAAAAGATGAATATATAAAGATGCTTACTTTAGCACTAATTTTAAAAGCAAAATTAGCAAGCAATCTAAATAATAAGGAACAGGGAGTAAATAAAGTAACTTTGATATAGGCATACCAGAAAAATGCCATGAAATTTTAAAGTTGTATTTTACAACGCATCTAATGACCTAGAAAATGCTTACAATATATTATTTGAAAATATGGGTTATAAAACGCTCTGCATAGTACCTATGTTTTAAAACCATATCTATATACAAATCTGGAAATACATAAACCAAAATATTAACTTTTCTTTTTATTCTAGATGGTAGAATTCTGACTTACTTTCTCTTGCATTAAACATTCCAAAATTTCTAAATCTTCTAAGAAAAAAGTTAGGTTTGTATTTTAGACATAAAAATCAGAAAAAAATTAGTGATATTTTTAAATAAATGCCAAGAAGAAATCTGAAAAATCTACGACAAAAAAATTACCAAAAAAAAGAAAAAGAATTTGAAAAATTTATAATTGCAATAGATTTTAAATGAAATGTAATGTTGTTAAACTAATTTGCACAGTCTACCACTAGTGATAGAAAAATATTAAGGTAAATCTTGTTCCAAAGCTAATATACTTTACAGGTCTATGTAAACCTAAAAGGCTTCTGCTCAAGGTAACATCTCTATAAGGAGAGCAATGATTTATTTTTAATATGTTTGTTTCAAGTTTTTATTTAAATTCCACTTAGTTAACATACAGTGAGATATTAGTTTCGGGAGTAGAATTTAGTGATCATCAGTTACATATAACACCCAGTGCTCATCACAACAAGTGCCCTCCTTAATACCCATCACCCTTCAAGCCCATCCCCCACCCACCCCTGCATCAACCCTCAGTTTGTCCTCTACAGTTAAGAGTCTGTTTTATGGGTTGCCTCCCTCTCTCTCTCTTTTTTTTTTCCCTGTACGTTCATCTGTTTTGTTTCTTAAATTCTACATATGAATGAGACTATATGTTGTCTTTTTCCGACTGACTTATTTTGCTTAGGATAATACACTCTAGCTCCATCCACATGGTCAAAAATGGCAACATTTTATTCTTTTTTGTGGCTGAGGAACATTCCATTGTATGTATTCCATTGTATGTATACATGTATGTATACACTGTATGTACGTATAGATGCATATTCTTTATCCATTCATCAGCTGATGCACATTTAGGCTCTTTCCATAACTTGGCTATTGTTGATAATGCTGCTATAAACATTGGGGTGCATGTGTCCCTTTGAACTAGTATTTTCGTATCCTTTGGATAAACACCTAGTAGGCCAATTGCTGAGCCATAGAGTAGTTCCATTTTTAACTTTTTGAGGACCATCCATACTGTTTTCCAGAGTGGCTGCACCAGTTTGCATTCCCACCAACAGTTTAAGAGGGTTCCCCTTTGTCCGCATCCTCACCAACATCTGTTGTTTCCTGACTTGTTAATTTTAGCCATTCTGAAAGGTGCGAGGTGGTATCTCATTGTAGTTTTGATTTGTATTTCCTTCACGATGAGTGATGTTGAGTATTTTTTTCATGCGTCTGTTAGCCATTTGAATGTCTTCTTTGGAGAAATATCTTTTCATGTCTTCTGCCCATTTCTTAACTGGATTATTTGGGGTTTTTTTGTATTGAGTTTGGTAAGTTCTTTATAGATTTTGGATACCAACCCTTTATTGGCTATGTCATTTGCAAATATCTTCTCCCATTCTGAAGGTTGCCTTTTAATTTTGTTGTTTGTTTGCCTCATTGTGCAGAAGCTTTTTATCCTGATGAGGTCCCAATAGTTCATTCTTGCTTTTGTTTCCCTTGCCTCAGGAGACATGTCTAGTAAGAAGTTGCTATGGCTGAGGTCAAAGAAGTTACTGCCTGTGTTCTCCTTTAGTATTTTGATGATTTCTTGTCTCAAATTTAGGCTTCTCATCCATTTTGAATTTATTTATTGTATGATATAAGAAAGTGGTCCAGTTTCATTCTTCTGCATGGCACTGTCCAAGTTTCCCAACATGATTTGTTGAAGAGACTGTCTTCTTTCCAATAGATATTCTTTCCTGCTTTGTTGAAGATTAGTTGACTATATAGTTGAGGGTCCATTTCTGGGTTTTCTATTTTGTTCCATTGATCTATGTGTCTGTTTTTGTGCTAGTACCATATTGTCTTGATCACTATAGCTTTGTAATATAACCTTGAAGTCCGGAATTGTGTGCCTCCAGCTTTGCTTTTCTTTTTCAAGACTGCTTCGGCTGTTTGGAGTCTTTTGTGGTTCCATATAAATTTAAGGACTGTTTGTTCTACCTCTGTGAGAAATTCTGGTGGTATTTTGATAGAAAATGCATTAAATGTGTAGATTGCTTTGGGTACATTCACATTTATCAATATTTGTTCTTCCAATCCATCAGCATGTTTTTCCATTTCTTTGTGTCATCTTCAATTTCTTTCATCAGTGTTCTATAGTTTTCAGAGTACAGGTCTTTTACCTCTTTTTAGGTTTATTCTTAGGTATCTTAGGGCTTTTGGTGAAGTCGTAAAGCAGATTGATTCTCTTTCTGCTGAATCATTATTGGTGCATAGAAATGCGACACATTTCTGTACATTGATTTGTATCCTGCAACTTTACTGAATTCATGTATCAGTTCTAGCAATTTTTTGGTTGAGTCTTGCAGGTTTTCTACAAAGAGTATCATGTCATCTGCAAATAGTGAAAGTCTGACTTCTTCCTTGCTGATTTGGGTGCCTTTTATTTATTTTTGTTGTCTGACTGCTGTGGCCAAGACTTCCAGTTCTATATTAAATATCACTGGAAAGAATGGACATCCCCATCTTGTTCGTGACCATACAGGAAACGTTCTCAGTTTTTCCCCACTGAGGATGATATTCGCTGTGGGTCTTTGTATAAGGCCTTTATAATGTCGTGGTATGTTCCCTCTATCCCTACTTGTTTGAGGGTTTTATCAAGAATAAAGGCTGTACTTTGTCAAATGCTTTTTCTGCATCTATTGAGAGGATCATATGGTTCTTATTCTTTCTTTTATTAATGCAGTTTATCACATTGATTGATTTGTGAATACTGAACCACCCGTGCAGCCCAGGAATAAATTCCGCTTGATCATGGTGAATGATTCTTTTAATGTTGGATTTGATTTGCTAGTATTTTGTTGAGAATTTTTGCATCCATGTTCATCAAAGATATTGGCCTCTAATTCTCTCTTTCAGTGGGGTGTTTGTCTGGTTTTAGAATCAAGGTAATGCTGGCATCAAAGAATGAGTTTGGAAGTTTTCCTTCCATTTCTATTTTTTTGGAATAGTTTAAAAAGAATAGGTATTAACTCTTCTTTAAATGTTTGGTAGAACTCCCCTGAGAAGGCATTTGGCCCTAAACTTTTGTTTGTCAATCATTATTGATTGGTTCTACT
>CM052895.1:113009565-113030326 GCA_028534135.1 Potos flavus | reverse complement strand
GGAAGGAAGGAAGGAAGGAAGGAAGGAAGGAAGGAAGGGAGGAAGGAAGGAAGGAAAAAAGGAAAGAAAGGAAGGAAGGAAAAAAGGAAAGAAAGGAAGGAAGGAAGGAAGGAAGGAAGGAAGGAAGGAAGGAAGGAAGGAAGGAAAAAAGTTATTCCCCTTCAAAAATAAATTGTCAACTTCTAAAATTAAAAAGAATGTATTCCTATCCTTTAAAAAAAAAAATGTCAGAGGGCGCCTGGGTGGCTCAGTCATCAAGCGTCTGCCTTAGCTCAGGTCATGATCCCGGGGTCCTGGAATCAAGCCCCACATTGGGCTCCCTGCTCAGTGGGGAGCCTGCTTCTCCCTCTCCTCCCCACTTGTGCTCTGTTGCTATCTCTGTTGCTATCTCTCAAATAAATGAATAAAATCCTTTTAAAATAAATAAGTAAGTAAGTCATGTTTGGCACTCAGATAGATAGACAAATTCATTTATACATTTTTGTGTATATATATGAATGTGCACGTTCTCTGCCAAAATAATTTCTGAAATCTGGAAAGCAGATAATTGAAAATAGAATGTTGCATTCCTTATCCAAAAAGTAATGAATTTAGCATCAAGACACAGATGTTCATTTGCTTGAACCTCTAAAAGTTTAGATAATACCAGAGTTTCTTTGTTTTCCCCCAAATCTTTTTCTCATGACATTCCAGGAACTTGGTTATTCCCCACACTTCTAGAGAGCGTATGCTTTTCATAAACCCTTGCTGAGACTCCTCTAGACTAAGCAAAATGACTGGCATGGTGGAGAAAGAATGCACTAGAAGCAATGGCGCTAGGCTGGCTATACCTTCCTTCAAGAGCAATCAAAACACAGCCCTGCTCCAATGCCTAAGAAGGGATACAAAACATGCATTCTGGCAAAAGGCAGATAATGGTAATAATTATACCCACACAGATGAGGGAATTTAAAGAAGCAGCCCTAATACTCAAAAATATCCACCAAAATCATGAATTTAAGAAATCCCAAAGAACTTAAGAAAATGTAAACATCTCCCAAAGAGGCACATAATTTTAGTGATAGGAAAACATTTATACTTCATTAGTCTTTTAAAGAATCCTGCTAGCAAAAGATATCAATATTTGTTTGAAAATAGGATGAAAGCCATATTTGGCAGAAGCACATTTGAAATCTTTCCAGAATGTATTTTTGTTCTCAATGGAACAACAGAACTTGGCCTTTCTCCAATTTTAGAAAGGCACACACATATTCATATATGTACATGTTTATGTCAAAGCAAATGAAAAGTGTAACTTTAACAGATATTCCTCCCCCTACCTCAACCAAGTCACTTTTTTTCCCTGACAGATGCAAAGACACAATTAGAAATGACCTAGATGGTTATAAGAGCCGTACTGACACTTTGAAGGACTGTTTGGGGGCAGGGGAGGGCAGCGATTTTGTCAGGTGTCCTCTGCTAAAGGTGCTTTTATACGTAATATGTATCTATGCAAATATATAGTTCATAAATATCATGTTGTGTCAACTGTCTGAAACTTGCTTATTTGTGGTTAGAAATATATCTGTTCCTCATGGACTGTGAAAAAGGTCCATTACATATTACTAGCTGATATTTATTGGACACTTACACGCAAGACACTCTTGGTGTTTTACTTGTGTTGTTTCCTTTAATTCTCACAAATATGTTAGGTATCATTTTACAGGTGAGAAAATAAAGTCACAGAAAAGTTTAGTTACTTTCCCAAGGAGACAGCAGAGCTAGGTTTTGAATCCAGATGACCTTATTCTTCTCTACAGTATTTCATGGGATTCTTTATAAATACTTAACATTCCTTAAAAATATTCCCCCATTAGTAGACAATCAGCTTATTACAAGTCTTTTTTTTTTTTTACATAAACATTGCTGCAGTAAACTTCCTTATCTCAAGTTCTTTATGTATACATGTGAGCACCTCCTTATGTACACACCTAGAACTGCAATTCCTCGTGGAAAGTAATCCTAGGCCAACCTTCAGTATTTAGTTTTATTTTGTTTTGTTGTTTTTTTTTCTTTCCAGTGAAAAACGCGCTTCTATTAAAGCACAGGAACAGGGCCCGTGGGCATAAAGAGCTGTGCTTGTGACTGTGCGGATGATTATATACTTTTTAGTTAGTGGGGGTTAGGGAAAAGTGAGTCTCTAAGGAATTTGTGTATGTGGAAAGTGAGGTTTGCAGGGGCTACTGTAGCAGACAGACCTAGATTCAAATTATGTTTTTCTACTTAGGGTTTTGGGGGGAAAGGTCTCTTTAAACATGTTTACTCATATGTGAAATGAAAATACTGACAGTACTTATCTCAAAATTTTGTTGGAGATCAAATGAATTAATGCATGCAAAGAATTTAATCCAATGCCTAATACACAGTGAACATTCATGATAATTATCATTATTAACTTCAATGGGAAACCACTGAATCCTAAGTCTACCCCCATTTCATCTTACAGTGTCTTATGACTCATCATTATTCCTTCCTGTTATATTCTAAGCAATCATTTATTTTTCTGTCTTTCTCTTTGTATTTACAAGTGTCCTGATAGAAGGGACTATAGTTTCTATATGTATCTGCAAAAGTACCTGGAACATACCTAGTATTATTCACGTTTAATAAATGAACAAATAATGGAGGTGCAGAAAGCAGATCCCAAAATGCTCTAATTCTTTCACATCTTTTTGACATCTAAGAATCTCTTAACGTATTATTTCTTTATATTCCTTCCATTCAAACATACCCAATTTTCCTTTGTCACATTATTTCAAGGGTCGGTGTATTAAAAAAAAAACTGAAGAAGAGATAACTGATTTTAAAAACCTAAAATCTCTCTGAAATATATAATTGGGCCAAAACAAAAGCAACCAAATAATTTTTACCCTTAGTGCTCTGATCTGATCAGGATAACAACTGTGCAGGTTCTTCAAGCCACAAAGTAAACGACTGGTTCCGGCTCTCTCATTTAGTTATGCACATTGATCAAAATAAGTGGAGAGTGAGAAATTTCCATTCATTCTCTGTTGTATAGACACAGCAGGAAGTTGTTGCAGTTTGCTTTATTGTCTGCCTGGAGGAAAAGTCATTCTGTTGTTTTAATAAAACATCGCAATAGTTTAATGATGGATGGGGTTTCAGAGCTCTTAATCAGCTTCCCACAATGACTAGCATAAACTGAACCCATGTAGCTGTAACAGGTTCAGAGATGAGAAGATGCAGACATGAGAAGAAATGCCACCTAATTTACAATGAACATGCTAACATCACTTATTACTTTATCATATGCTTTCACATTTTGTTTCATTAATTTCGTAGGGTTTTTTTTTTTTTTGGTCCCCTTTTCCTGTCTACTTTTTATTCTCATTTTGTTCATTTTATTATACTTTGTGTGTTCATACCTGACTCCAACCCCTATATTTGGAAATTCTGCTTTCCTTTGAATAAAAATTTGGAATTCATTCTTATTAAGGTCAAAGGAAAAAATACCTGCAGCTGAATGTGTGTGCTTGCCAAAGTACAAAAGTGAAATGAAATGTGGGGAAAGTATCAAAAATGAGAATGAAAAGAAATACATGAGTGCAGGGAATTGGAAGTGGTCTGGGTTCCATTTGCCTGATATGCACAACTTCTCTCCTTTACCACAGTTTTTATCATTCTGCATTTGTATCTTGCATAATTTGTTATAAGAAAACTGCGAGAGAACTAAAGAATGCAGTAGAGAGTTAGGGACTAGGTTCAATCCTGATGTTCATTTTCAGTATTGGGCAGTAAAGGGTTTAGCTCACAGAATCTAGAGAAAGCATTTATCCAGAGTGCAATAATAGGGCACAAAGAGACGAGACATAAAAGAACAAGAAGCAGTCCTGTCCGTGATCAGGTGCAAACCTGGAAAGTAGTTCTGGCAGCTTCTGCCAAAAAAGCAATACCGTATGGCAGAGGCAGATGTCCAAATGGTCCAAATAATCAGCCCCAATCCTACCATCATGCACCCAAAACACCCATTAAGGGCTGTTGCACAGCAGCCTTGATCCTGTGCCCACTGTGATATGCTCCAACTCTACTTCCAAAGAGCATGGTTATTTCTCAGTCCTTTCTTACCAACCACTGCACTAATGAATTGTTTTTTTAACTGTCATGCAAGTTCTAGAAAGAAATAATTGGCTTAGTATACAAAAGAAAAATATTAAAATTGCATCTTCAATATCATAAGAAACCCTCCTAGTATCATATATCAAAGTTCCAAAACAAAAGTGCAATTTGTTGGAGCTCTAGTGAAAAACATGTGTAGAGCGAAGTTCTTACATCAAGGCTAGTGCCTTAGTCCTGCAGAATTGGTACAACTCTCAGCTGAAGGACACACCTCTATCTTGGTTCTCTCAAGATGCTTGTCTCATGTAAGTTTCCTGGTTGTTTGGCATCACTGTAAAGCTATTATGTATGACCAAAACCAAGCCACAGCATGCCAGACATTTCCTTACATTTATATTGATAAATATTTTCATAGAAGTCTTAGTATGTCTGACAGCTATTGTTCAATTTTACAGACTTTGTATAGAATCTGTATTCATTAAACCTCTGTGGCTCTAAGCAGTTACTCCCAATTTGACACACTCAGAGCCAACACATATGGCAGTTCATTAATTTCCAATTGGTGGTGTGTACATGCTCTCAGTAACTTATTGCTCAGACAGGGTTGCTTTCTGAGTTGCTTTCCAACTACCCAGGAGCTAACTGATTATACTTAATTCTTGGATAATCCTCTACAATAGCTTCCTGAGTTGCCACTAAGGTGTTACATGCACTTTTCTAGGCCAATGAGGTATAGTTTACTAAAGCTTTTACTCATCCACATAATCATTTACAAATCACTTACTGAACACACATTTGTGGTGAGGCAGTGTGATAAGCCTGAGGCTGTGAAGACACAGCTTAATCACATTACAACTTGGGGAAGAGAGATAAATGCATAAACCAATGGGTACAACATGTGATAGACACTGTAAAAAAGGATACCACAGGAGAACAAAGGAATGGTCATTTCTAATTGGGGAGAGGGAGTGGCCATTTCTATAGCTCAAGAATTTCTGGAGTACCACTGAAAGAATTTCAGATGCATCTAAAAATGTGTGTCATTAAACTGAAACTCCGAAGATATAGAATAATGTCCAAAATAGGATATTTAGAACTTTGCCCTTGTCCCTATCCAGGTGAATTCATAGTCTGCAAAATGTTGATCTCAATCAGGAAAATAAAGACAAATATCTGTTTCCTAGTGTCTCTTCCAGGCACTCCCATAGTCTCCTCACCATTGTATTTTACCTGCCGGACAGAATGTAATAAAGTCAGTCTTTCCAGTGAATGGTTAATGGCTGTGTTCACTTCAGAAGGAAGTTAATGAAATGTATGCATTTTGTACATTTTCACCTGCTAGAATTATATTTAGCAGATTATTTTTTAGATATTTATTCTCCTTTAAAGTTATTCTCTTTTAAAAAGCATATTTTCAAATCATTTCATCAATATAAAATGCAAAATATTATGTATTAAATATTCCCTGTGAAACACATCTTGGTGCTATACCTCCTCATCTCTAATCCTTCAAACAAATTCAGGATAAAATTGTAGCACTATGGTAAGAATTGCTAATGCTTTCTATTAAAAAGTTTTTGATGATTTTCATGTTCTCAGATACGTAAATTCCATTTTGTGGTGACTTTTTTGTTTTTAAAGTAACCATCAGTAGAATTAAGTCATTTTTAGTTGTCAGATATCCAAAGGCTAGTAACAGAACATTTGTTAGCTGGTTCATAGGATTCTCAAGTTGAGACTGATGTGACTATTTATAGTATAAAATCTCTAAAAAGCATGAAATTCTATTTTATATTCTTATCTTCCTGAAAAATCGATCAGTTGAGATAGTTCATATTCTATTTCTTATAAGAAATAAAGTCAATAAATAAATATTAGATAGAACTTTTCCTTATGGCAGACATCAGAAAAGCCAATCCTAAGAATAAGAGTTTTGGTCTACATATGATCATATCCAGTGCATGGTCATTAATTTAAGAAGAGAAGGAACACAAGAATTATTTTACCTATATAGTCCGATGAGGTTTTTGAAATCATTAAATAACGCCTGCACATTAGTAGAAAGAACAGAAAGACATTTGAAATAAAATACTTATTCATCATGCTTTCCCCCAGAACCACTATTTTCTTGTTCAAAAAAAAGTGAACGAAAGCACAAATAAACTATTACCTTTCAAAAAATGAAAATTTCAAATAGAATCACTTTTTTTGAGAGAGCGAGAGAGTGGGGGAGGAGCAGAGGAAGAAGGAGAGAGAAAATTTTAAGCAGGCTCCACACTCAGCACACAGAAGGATGTGGGCGGGCCTCGATCTCAAGAGCCTGAGATCATGACCTGAAATCAAGAGTCAGACACTTAACTGCACCACCCAGGCACGCTTCAATTAAAATCACTTTCAAAGCAATGGAAACTACTATGACGTGATGCTCAATAACAATGAACAAACCACAGTGCACAGAAATGCTCACATTTTTACAAAATTCTTTCCTCCATTAAATATATTAATAAATAAATTCCATTTTTTTCATAGTAATAGATATTGCAAAAAGTTAAAACACCCATCAAAAAGAAATGTTTCCACTGAAACATGCATGTTTAGTACATGTTTCATGTATTGCCCAGGCCGAGATAATGTCATCAAGGCTTCGTGGAGAATAGTGACACTGTGAGTGATCAAATTAAAATGAAAACAAAAACAAACAAGTAAATCTTGTTAGTCACAAAGGTTGTGGGAGCAGCAGGGATTGGGCTGGGGGGTGGCAAAAAAAAGGGGGGGTGCTTTTTAATCCTACCTCCTCCTACTGTCCCATAAGAAAATATGTTGATTCTTTGTGCAATTAGCTCCCACAAGAACCTACCTAAGGTTCCCTGGCTATTTCTTTACTTTCCAGGAACTATTTTAATGATATCTTTAATTACTATGAAGTTTCCACCAAGAAGCTCAGGTGCTACATCAACAATTAAGACATCACTGTAAACAATAATAATTAAAACCACATAAAGTTCACAGCACAGAACAGCCGCAAGAACACTGAGCAGAATGGCCTGTTGAAGGAAAAGGGTCCTTTTTGCCGTTCTCCCTATAATGTGATATTACAGAGCCATTTTTCTGAAGTTCAAAACCAGTTTAAAAAGCAACATCAATTGATCAACTGCAAAATGCCTACAGGTTGATCTATGGAAATTTGCTCTCATATTTGGGAGAATTATCCACTACCATTGTCTCCTTTAAAATCAGAACTTCAAAAACTAGTGTAATGCCAATTAAAAAGGAAAAAACCTGCCAACAGAGTTTCTGACTGAACAGAGATTGCTTGTAGGATTTTAGTAATTCAATCTCCTTTTTGCATATTCCCCTGCTTGTGATGATTAGTAAGTTGTGTAACCCATTTATAGTTTTATTTTAGCATCTTTGAACAAGGAGCAAAAACTGTTTCTGACACTGAAGAAACTACTTTAAGTTGTACAAACTACAGATTCTATTTATCTACCAAGTAATTCACATAACCCTTCCCACATATTCAATGTTTATCCAAGGATACCACCTCTTTGGTTTGAAATATATTTTTCTTTTATATACTTTCAGGAAATAATTCTGTGACTTCTTTATAGAAATGCCAAATATCTTTTCTTTTTTAGTAAAATAAACTTACTGAAATCTTTATCACACACCATAAGGTGAGCAGAATATACATGTACAGCTTGACGAATTATCACAAAGTGAGCACACCCATGTAATCCCATTCTGATAAATAAATTGAACAATTCCAGCATCACAGAAATCACCTTCTTGTCTGCTCAAGTTATTACATTACTTCCAAAAAAGTAGCCAATATGCTGCCTTCAATGTCCATCTACTATTAACTGGTTTTGACCTGTATGGGAAATAGGTCTATACTATGCCTAGTCTTTTGATGACTCCTTTTGGTCCACCTTGTGTTTGCGAAATTCATCCATTATGCTGTGTGTAGCCATAGTGTTTCCGCTGACATTACTTCATGGCATCACTTTATGTGAATACGCCACAATTTATTTGCTCATATCAGACTGTAGGCTGCTGTTATGAACATTCCTGTACGTGTCATTTGATGCACACAGGTTTTCATTTCTGTTAGGTATATGCCTATGGTAGAACACCAGGCCATAGAATTTGTGCATATCCAGCTTCAGTAGATATTTCCATACGATTTTCCAAAGTGGCTGATTCATTTTACATAATCACCATCCGAATGCAAGAGTTCCAGTTGCTCAATATACTCATCAAAAATTTTCATTTTCGTCTTTTAAAATTTTTAACTTTCATTTGTAAGTTAATTCATTGTTTCATTTTTCATATCTCATTTGGGTTTTAATTTTAAGTTCTCTGATGATTAACGATGTTGAGCAACTCTATATATGCACATTGGACATTTGAATATCTCCTTTTGTGAAATGCCTTTTCGATATTTTTGCCCATCATTTTAAAATTGAGTTGTCTGTATATTTCTTAATGATTTAAAGGAGCTCTTTGCAAACTCCTGATGTGAGTCCTTCAAATACTTATATTGCCAACATCTTCTTCCACTCTGGTTTGTCTTTTTCTTAATGGCAACTTTTAATGAACACAAGCAATCAATTTTAATAAAGTCCACTTTATAAATCTTTTACTTTTATAACAATGGTTTGGGGTAGATAATTTAAGAACTATTTATCAACTCCCAAATCATGGAAACATTCTCCTTTGTCATTTTTTAGATGTATTGTTTTACCTTTACATTTAAGTCTACGGTACCCTGAGACATGATTTCTTTTTTAATCATCTGAAGCGGGGCTAAAGATTGCTGGGTTGTTTTTTGTTTTTTGAGTTTTTTCATGGATATCCAGTTGACTTAGAATGACTTATTGAAAAGAACATCTTTTCCCTATTGCACTGAAGGGGAACTTTATCATAATTCAAGTAACTATAACTTGGCATTGTGTGGTATTTTATTTATCTGTTCTCCATTATTTACTGAATAATTACCAAGTTCCTAAAGATTTATAAGTCTAGATATTTTGCCATGTAAGATTCCTCACTTTAATCTTTTTCAAGATTATCATTTCTATTCTTGGTCCTTTGCTTCTCTATACATAATATAAATTCATCTTGTCAATTTCCATCAAAAAAACAGGTAAAATTTTTATTGGAATTCCACTAAACCTATAGATCAATTAGGGTACATCTCATATCGTTACAAAATTGGATCTTTCCAATCCATGAATACAGCACCTCTTTCCATTTATTTAGTCTTCCTTAATTTCTCTTACACCTAGTAGTTTTGTTTGGGAGTTTGTAATCTTACGTTACATTTATCACTGGTTATTTGATGTATTTTAAAGCTATTCTTAAAGTTATCATTATAAATTTTTTTTAAATTTTCCTTATAATTATAAACAAATTTTATGTTTATAGTTAAAATCATATACAGAACCATTGTATTCAGAAGCTGAATCTACTCATTTTTAATAGTTTTTAAAAATTATATGAAATAATGACAATTTTCTTCTCTTTCAATACTTTTCCTTTTTATTTATTTAGTTCCATTGCACTGGACAAGATCTTCAGAAAAATTATGAACAGAAGAGATAGTGGCATTCTTATTTCATTTGTCTCAAGGGGCAGCTTTCAATCGTTAACCATCAAATAGGATATGTTTTCTGTAGGTTTTGATTGATACCTTTTATGAAAATGAGAATGTTTCCTTCTATTCCTAGTTTGTTAAAACTTTTTATCATGAAAAGATGTTGGATTTTGTCAAATACCTGTTTTGCATCTATTATAATTATTATGTATTTCTCCTGAACTCTGTTAACATGGTCAATCACACTAACTGATTTTTGAATGTTACTCTCACGTTGAATTCCTAGAATAGGCCAAATAAATTTCATTGCATTTCCTACCAGATTTTCAAATATGAGAATTATAGAATTAATAGAACTTTTTTTTAAAGATATATTTATTTATTTGAGAAAGTGAGATGAAAAGAAAGAGAACACAAGTGGGGGGAGGGGCAGAGGGAGAGGGAGAGAATCCTCAAGCTGACTCTCCACTGAGCACACAGCCTGTCACAGGCTCGATCCCAGGACCCAAATCATGACCTGAGCTGAAATCAAGAGCCGAGTGCTCAACCAACCGAGCCACATAGGTGCCCCAAATTAATAGATCTTTTAAAAAAATCTATCATATTTTCAACTATTTCTGACACCTTTTTATAAAGCATACAAAGTTACCTTCTCCAAATATCACTGGTCTTCCTTTACTCTCAGGTATGCTTTTGCAATGACCTGAAGAATTCACATTTTCTTTGTCCATTATAGCTCATTTAATCTAGAAATTGGTCTTTGAATGCCTTAGTATAGGAATTAATATGAAATGTTGTATATTTATCTTATTGTTGGAAAATGGTTTACTTTTAAACCAATGGTTTAAAAAATATATTGACCTAATAATTGGCTTTTAAGTATATATATGGCCTTTGTATAATCAGTTCTTCTGTCCACTTTAAAACATTGGTAATGTCTAGATGGCAAAGTTTATGCAAATAGGAAGATAAGGTTATGAAGAGTCCACATAAACACAGAAAAAAACAACCACACAGGTACCGATAGGCTCAATCACTTTAAAAACATGTTTTATCCATCTCCCACACCTACAACATTTGGAAGTGGAAATGCTATGTACAAAGTGGTATATATGGAAGTACTTAAGTAGGAACAGACTTGCCTTTTATAAAAAGTATTTGAAAAAAATTGTTTAAGGTACATAAAAGGAACAATTATTAATCAAATGAAGTGAGTGAAAGAATTTAAAAGCAAGCCATTCAAAATTTTAGAATCGCCACATATGTGGGGGGCAGGATTAATAGTCAGTATTTGGGACTCTAATACTGTTTCATGTTCAAATAGAAAAATGTGGAAACTAAGCCAAGAAGTTAGTTTAAGAAGCAGCTGCAGCCAATTTTAGAAGCATACACGGGCATTCCTTTAATGCTGTCACTAAGATACCAAATTTAGCATAAAACAATAAAGCTTGGAAAAATCGAACAGTGAGGCCTTGGAAGTTCATTTTTACCAAGAAAGTAAAGTTTGTGATAGGTTTGCTGTATTAAATTCATATGATTTAGTTCAGCTAATTTTTTTCATCTCTTTGTAGTAAAATATAAGTATTCTTCTGTCTCACTCTCTAAAGCCTGCGAGCGGTAAAAGTCCATCTTTTCTAATTTATGAGAATGTTTAATCAAATAGGACTTTGAACTTTCATTACAGCCTTCAAACAATGTCTGAAGATCATCTCCTAAGGTTCTGAATTTCTAGCGAGTATCACTTTGCCAGCCATTTACTAAATCGTCAATATATTTAATAAATAAGAAACCCTTGTTATGTGATAAAATGTTTGATTAAAGAATGAAACAATTTAACTTTCAAACTTATCTTTCAAAATCTGGATTGTGAATAGTCCATGGATCAAATTCATTAGTTAATATGAAAAAAAAAGGTTAATGTCTTTACTCCTACCTCTTACTTGTTACTATTAACTGTTAGGTAACATTAGAGCTTGGGTCCATATTTGAAACCACTGTGTTATTTCAGTATTGGAATTAAAACTTTCTCAGACACTCCCAAGATATAGCATGATTAAGATGCAAAAATAAAAATCTTTTCTAAAGGAGAAATTGCATCTTCGAGGGAGAGAGTATT
Source organism: Potos flavus (assembly GCA_028534135.1). Classification (NCBI taxonomy): domain Eukaryota; kingdom Metazoa; phylum Chordata; class Mammalia; order Carnivora; family Procyonidae; genus Potos; species Potos flavus. The sequence continues at coordinate 113,018,495 of CM052895.1, read as the reverse complement.
TTGCTCCTGTCGGCCTCACTGCTTTTCTGCTCAGATTTTAATTTTTTGTTACTTATTATTCTACCCATGCAATCTCTAATGGGCCAAGTTGAGAAAATAATTTTGTTTTCCAAAAGTTGCAGTAGAGAGGCTTTCCTTTTAAATGAACATTTCCTATAATAGCTTTATATTGTACTTTCAGAAATATCCTGACAAATAAACATAAAGAAATTAGTTCACGGTCTTATTTATTGAATAAAGGTGGGCACCCTCCCTCTATCTTCATGTTGTATTCATTGATAGCAAATTGCTCTTTTCAGATTATATGAGACAAAAATGGCAAGTGTCCAGGCATTTTGCTGCTCAAAATTTAAAGGAATAGAACATCACCCTATGAAAGCAAATACGATCCACATCATCTAACAGGGCAGGATTACCACCGTCATATTCACCCTCCAGTTGCTCCCTTGTCAAACCCTTCAAATATGTCAATGTTTTTGTTTTCTTTAATTATTCATTTAAGCAATAAAATACAGGAGAAACTTCGTCCACTTCTACCAAAAAAAAAAATCTAGGCCAGATTTTATTGTTCTCCATACATTTCTATCAACTTGGTTAATAGCATTTGATTATGGAATGAGAATGGAGCATCTTACTGGGAATTCTAAGTTCTCTCAAGAGTAAGCTGAAAAATTTATAAGTAAAATTCCTTATTAACTAAGCAGAAGCATCTGAAAATCACCATGTCACATTCGTAATTCAGTTTAGAAATTTAGAGACGGGTTTAGGGAACACTATTACTTACACACAAACCACTTCATTAAGGATTCACTCTATTTGTTCACAAGAACAAAGGGGACATCTCTGTAAAAGAAAAATGTTTGCTACTTCCGTTCCTTGAAAGGATAAGTGTTCTTCATCATATCTAGCAATTATGTTTGAATGACATGTGCCCTGTTGTTGTATTTGAAATGTGGTTTTTTTACAGTATTATGCTGGTTACCTTTTCAGTGTTAGAATGTATTTTTCTAGAAAGTTATCAATCTAGAAACAAATATCAAACCTCATGGACCTTCTAACAAAAGAGAGGTTATAAATATTGAATTCAAAGAATTGTAATCATATTTTGTTGAATTCATACTTGAATTCACTAAATATTCATTGAATTAAATTCTAAATAGAATTAAATCCCAAAATAAATTCATATATTTACTCGTCTAATGACAGCTCCTTCACCACATTTTAACAGACCTGATATGCAATAGATATGTTATTTTATTATAGATAGTATCTACTATATAATGCATCTATATTTCTATGTATAAGAACCGTGTTTATACATATAAAGTACATACTCCAAAGCATCACAGATCAAAATTTTGAATTCACAGAATCTGAAGATACACTAATATCATTCAAATATTAAAATAGTTATTTATGGATAAAAAGCTTTTGCACAGCAAAGGAAACAGTCAACAAAACCAAAAGACAACCGACAGAATGGAACAAAACATTTGCAAATGATATATCAGATAAAGGGCTAGTATCCAAAATCTATAAAGAACTTATCAAACAACACCCAAAGAACAAATAATCCAATGGAGAAATGGGCAGAAGAATGAACAGACATTTCTGCAAAGAAGACATCCAAATGGCCAACAGACACATGAAAAAGTGCTCAACATCACTCGGCACCAGGGAAATACAAATCAAAACCACAGTGAGATACTACCTCACACCAGTCAGAATGGCTAAAATTAACAACTCAGGAAACGACAGGTGTTGGAGAGGATGCGGAGAAAGGGGAACCCTCTTACACTGTTGGTGGGAATGCAAGCTGGTGCAGCCACTCTGGAAAAAGGTATGGAGGTTCCTCAAAAAGTTGAAAATAGAGCTACCCTATAACCCAGCAATCGCACTACTGGGCATTTACCCTAAAGATACAAAAGTAGTGATCCGAAGCGGCATGTGCACCCGAATGTTTATAGCAGCAATGTCCACAATAGCCAAACAACTATGGAAAGAGCCTAGATGACCATAAGCAGATGAATGGTTAAAGAAGATGTGGTATATATTTGTGTGTTTGTGTGTGTGTGTGCGTGTGTGTGTGTGTGTGTGTGTGTGTATACATATATACACACATATATATGTGTATATATATATACACACACATATATATAGGAATACTATGCAGCCATCAAAAAACAAAATCTTGCCATTTTCAATGACATGGATGCAACTAGAGGGTATTATGCTAAGCGAAATAAGTCAATCAGAGAAAGACAATTATCATATGATCTCACTGCTATGAGGAATTTGATAAACAAGACAGAGGATCATAGGGGAAGGCAGGGAAAAATGAAACAAGATGAAACCAGAGAGGGAGACAAACCATAAGAGGCTCTTAATCTCAGGAAACAAACTGAGGGCTGCTGGAGTGGAGGGGGGCGGGAGGGATGGGATGGCTGGGTGATGGACACTGGGGAGGATATGTGCTATGGTGAGAAAAATAAAAAATAAAAAATAAATAAAAATTAAAAATCTATGACTCAAAAAATAATTATTTATATAATTTATTCAAGGTTGTATTTATTTATATAATGTATCCTATATAAATACCATATATAACATTTATATACTTTATATTATATAAATATCACCTATTTATATAATACATATTATATAAATATTATATATAACTATGTGAATATTAATGTATATAAACATATAAAATATATTCCTAAATAGATTAGGATTTTTTATAGATTCCATTATAGCAATTGAAAATAAATTCTCCTTCTCAAAGAATTTACAAATGGCTAACAAACTGCATTTCATATTATCTGGAAATAATCACACATATATATAATTATATGAATAGCATTGCTTTACAGTATTTTCTTCTTATTGCAATGGCTTTGTTACAAGAAAATGTGTACTATAGGAAGGTAGGTGTTTCCTACTATGCACTACGCATCCTTTGAACAAGTTTAATATTCAGTCAAGGTCAAGTCTATTAAAACCAGCTGTCCCTTACAACTTACCTATTACTCTTAATCTCAGTTAATCACCTCACCTCTTATATTCCTGTACCTTTCCCACTTTGTTACTCTGTTCCCTTTTGTTTACATAGCACCTAGTAGGCATTCAGTACATGTTTTTAAATAGCATTTAATAAACAATTCCATTTCCAGAGACTCAGAACTTTGACTTCCTGATATGACTTCCAAATGTGTCCTTTATCCACACATTCCTAAAATTCTTCTGACTTTATCTCATACCTAAAGTTCCTTAACTTACTTTTGCCCATGTTGAATAATGCCAGGAGATTAATCACTATGAAACAGCACTGTCATCACGCCATGGTTCTACACCAAAAAGCATCAACACTCCCCCTTGCCTATAGGATAAATTAATTAATTCAATCTAAAAAATATCTACTGAGTATTTCCTATGTGCCAAGATATTATTTAAACCTCATGAACTGGAATTCACATCACTCTGAATTTGGTTGTAATCAATATTTTCAACAATATATCTAAACTCTGACCTTCCTGGATCTTATACTCTAGCTAAATTTTTCTTCTTGGCTCCTTTACACATACCTTGTGCCTTCCCACTTCCCACATTTTTCACATTAATGATGCTCTCTTCTTTATAGCCTAGCCTAATTTTTAAGATATAATGAAATTCTCCTCTTTTATGAGACTTTCACAAGCTATTCTGAATATGGCTAGTTTATTTTCTATTGTTTTGGATTGTCTTTTAATTACAGGCTACCTTCCAATATATTTCATTTTATTGTATCAATTTTTATTATGTTAGTATCATATGCAGAAAAGAACAGGTCTTTTGAATTGGTCATATTTGTGTTCAAATTTCCAGTAAGTTACATACTAGCCATGTGATTTTGGTTAAATTAATTTCTGAATGGATTTCCTTATCTCTAAAGTGAAATTAGTCAATAACTATTTCCTAGTGTGATGGGAAAGAATTCAGTGAAATAGCATTGGTACTTATTAAATATGATTTTGCTACAATCCTACATTTTTTACATGTTTATCTTTACCACCTAGTTTGCAAGCCCTTAAGAACCAAAGAGTTTTATTACGTTTTATTTCGTATACTATTATAAAAAGCAGAATTATAGGAAACATTTATTTAATAATAGATTGTTTATTTCATTTTCCTATAATACACTTATGGGAAAAAGTAAACCAAAGAAATAAGAACATGTTAGAAAGATAATATCCTATCATTAAATAATTTAAGCTAAATTTTATGTGTATGTGCATGTATGTATGTATTTTTGTATATATGTTTATTTTAATTTATAGATAGTATATATATAAATGTACATTATACCTGTATAAATAGGTTTATATAAACAAAAATACACTCTCAAACATCTGTATATACACATACACAAAAATAATTAAGCCAGATAAAAAACTGATTATCTTGGGTTGAAGTATTTCTGGAAAGCATAGTTCTGTTGGATTTGCATTTGGAAGTAATAACGCACTTCCTCACAGACCACTATATCAACATTTTAAGGTGGATTTCAAGACTTCAATTTGAAGAGAGCTCAAAATGTGTATTTTGAACTCATCGGTTTCAATTATATTAAAGGGAAATCAATAAGTCAGTAAAATACACAAAAATCATTTGTAAGATTATACTAATTGAAAGCATATTTCTCTAAAAATTTGCTTTTAAGGAGCATATCTGGATTTAGTGGAATTTTAAATTTAATCTTACATTGCATTATTGATCAACTTGATTAAAAGAGCACTCCCATTTTTCCACATTCTATTTTTTACATTAAAATCCAAGCACAAAGTGCTATAGCATCGCCCTTCATTTGTTCTTTCCAATTGGAATGCATGGCTAATCTCTTCAGGGAATGTTCTTGCTATTTATTATTGATTTTATAGCTCAAAAACGTAAGTGGGCAGTGAATGGGCTGGATTTCAGATTAGGAAATAACCACTTAGAAGAAGAAACCAGCTGGACACTTGTGATAAATTGCTATTTTCTGTCTGAATTTTATACCTAGTGATAGGTGGTTTGCGGAATTAAGCTCCATATGGACAAAATGGTGCTGAGGGGACTGCACCATAACCTGTGCGTACTTACAGATGCCTCATTCGCTCTTTGGGGACACATTTTAGGAGAAACATGTCATAATCAGGGATTTAGGAATAATGAAAGATTTGGCTTTCATCTGTTTTTCATGGATTTACCAGAGCTCAGATAAAGAAAACAAACACACACAAATGTTAGCTGTGATAGCATTAAAGCCCACTAAACAAATGTTCCCTGAACGTGATCACACACACACACACACAGGCACACATGCATGTGCACACATAAACACACAAACTCTCACACAACCAGCACCAGCAGCACTGTAATTCCTAGTACAGAAATAGTTTCAATGCTTTACAATAATGGAGAAACAAATACTCTGTTATAAAAGAAAAGAATACTAATGAATTCTCCAATTGCTTTCTTGGTTTTATATTATCTAATCTAAACTAACCTTATGCAGACTTCTTAAGTGCTGAACTACCGGAAATATTCCAATTTATCATAATGATTTTGAGTTAAAAAAAAAAAGATTTTGGATTATTTGTATTCTTTAAAACATTATTATCAATAATATTTCCACCAATGTTAAGGCAGGAAACTGAAATCACTAAGTAGTTGAAACTGATAACAATGTAATGCAGGGAATTGGTTACACATATGATGGAATTACTGAATGACCAGATAGGTGAGAGGAAGCAACACTGAGATTAGCAAAAGCGTGAAGCCATTTCTACCCATAGACTAGAGAGATAACAGGAAGGAGTGTTGATATTACCTGGGTCCAGGGCCCTGGATTATCAGGACCCTGGGCCAAGGTGGACCCATGGAGAATATAAACCTATTGCTGAAAAACTGAAGCAGAGCAAATGGGTGAAATAATCCTTTCCAGGGCCCTCCAGTTGCCAACTTATAACTCTCATTGGATAAACCAGGTCAGGAGACAGTTAACAAAGGGGAAACACTTCCTGTAGGGGCAATTCCCCTTTGATTTTCCTTTCTGGGGGAAAAAAAAAAAAAAAGGCGTGATCTAAGGGGAAACAGGCCCAGGACCAAAACAGATATATATCACTTTTATATATAATAACTTGTCAAACTTTGAACTATTTTAAACTCAATAGACTATCTTGAAATTCCAGATTCATATAAAATTTCATTGCCATACTATAAAAATTAGAAACAAAAGAATTTTGAAATTAAAGAAAAACTGCACCACTGAAAATTTTAGACATTTCTCATAGCTCATTTTTATTGTAGTTTATCAAGCAAAGATAATGACTGCACTAAATTACTTGGATAAATATAACAATTATATATTTTACACATACTTATCAATGTATCTTAGTGTTTATGTGATATTTTCCTAAAATCAACATCATTAAATATGGGAATATAGTAGTGGATTTTTCAAATACGTTTTGTACAACTTAACAATTTAGTAAATTAAGTATTAATATACTTGATTTGAGAAGTATCAGCTGTATCATCTGTTCTTTAACTTTTATTATCGCTTACATAGGACATAACTGACTAATCACGTCAAGGACAGATCACAGACTGAATTTTTCTAACTATTCACAGAATGTGTTACACTAGCTGTAAGTTAAAAGGGTCAAAGTACAATCTAATATTTTTAAAAATAAATAGAAAAGGGTATTTTTAGTAATAACACTAATTAAAAATTACATTTAAATCCATGGAAATATGATCAATAAAAATATGCTTGTGGCATTTTTCTCAATTTATTGACATTATTCCCTGGTGTGTCAGTAAAGGCCCGTTTCTTTAGAAAAAAATTTCCTTGAAAATAGTCTTAAAACTTCAAGAAGAATATTTTGAAGTAGAAACCAGAATTTCTTAATATTTCTGATACAGTCATCTCCATTATATAATGAACTTTCCCTTTGCTGTATGATGGCACAGGATATCATACACAGTGACAGATCAAAATTACATCACAGACTGCCATGATTTAGCACCTAAATCAGTCTTACCTCATTTGAAATGTATCCTCATCCTTTCAGACTGCCAGGTTAACCTTGAAGACTCTGAATTCCTGACCCAATCTTGGAATACTCTAAAAGACAACAAAGCAAGATAGACTACTATGATAAACCAATTGAAACCAAGAAAGATAAACTTTTCTAAAATGATAAAACCACAAAGACTGACCCCAGTCAATGCCAGTGTAAATATGACTCTTAACTAGACTAATTAACTATGAAATACTTTGAGTTTTTTTTCTGATTTTTCTATTAATTTTTTCATTAACCTGATTTTTCTAGGTTATTTATTAAAGAAAAACATGGAATGCATAGTTTTAGTGGGGAGTGACTGGCTTTGACAATGCTAGCTGAGTTGGTGGAGAGGACTTCCCCAAAGGAAGAAGCAATTGCCTGTGTCTTATGATTGTCATGGGTTTAATCTGACAGTGTAACCCTTTGTATTGTCTCATCATCCTTTAAAGACCTGTTATGAGGTGATGAATGTAAGTCTGAAAGATGAGAAAAGACTCAAATAAAGAAACTGCCAATATTAAAACTGCTTACCACATGACCTCGACAATCTTATTCCTCACACCAAAATAAAGTATAAGCCAGTTCCCTTTGAATAACTCCTATCCCTACCCTACTGAAAATCATCTCCAAAATATGTTGAGGTTTGGAGGAAAATTAACATCCTGCACTATTCCTGAGACTAGAGATGGGAAAATTCTAGCACAAAACATCTATTCACATGCAGTCATTTCATCACTCATGTAAAATAAAATGCAAGAATGCAATTAGAATTCTAAGTAATGTGGAATCCAGACCCTTGGAGCGTCTCTCCATTAAAGGATTATTACCAAGCTTGGAATGGGACCTCCTGCAAGAAACTCAGTGAATCCTGAGTTTCTCATCTGTACATCTCAAAAACACCCCTTTCCATCAAGAAAACGTCCATTCATATTCATAATTTACATATTCATAATTATTAAGAAATGTTTTAAGTTTCTGTTCTAGAAGCAAGTACAAATTTAGAGTAATCTGTTATTGCTTCATTATTTCCAGCTTATGAAAAACAAACAGAAATTAGAGTTCCAAATATTATTTTATAATCAGCAAACAGTGAATATTCTGTTTTTAAAACAGCCTATGATATTAAAGAAAGATTAATCAAACGGTATTAGTAAAAATGGCTACGATCCTTCAATATGAAAGAATATAATAAAAAGGAAATGGAAACTTCAAAATTAGACATTATTTAATACTTTCATCTCTCAAGTGTAAGAAACTCTAAATAGAAACATCTTTCTCATAAGATGCCTACTTTGACCAATGAACCAGAACAAATGTGGCTAATGGAAGAGGAAAAAAGAATACACAAAGAAGACACAAAGAATAAGTAGCTAAGAAATGTCTTGATTTCCTTCTTGCTTTTTATTTTTAGTCAGAACTTTTTTTTCTCCCTTTTTTAATTTTTTTTATTTTTTATTTTTTAATTAACACATAATGTATTATTTGCCCCAGGGTACATGTCTGTGGATCCTCAGGCTTACACATTTCACAGCACTTACCATAGCACATACCCTCCTCAATGTCCATAACCCAGCCACCTTATCCCTACCCGCCCCTACCCCCCAGCCACCCTCAGTTTGTTTAATGAGTTTAGGAGTCTCTTATGGTTTGTCTCCTTCCTGATCCCATCTTTTTTCATTTCCCTCTCCCACCCCCCACAACGCCCCACCCTGCCTCTCAAATTCTTCACATCAGAGAGATCATATGATAATTGTTTTTCTCTGATTGACTTACTTCGCTTAGCATAATACCCTCCAGTCAGAACTTTTAAAAGAATAGATTGATCTTTAAGTTAATAAAAAC
>CM052895.1:112987616-113009065 GCA_028534135.1 Potos flavus | reverse complement strand
CACATTGTCCTAAACACATCTATCTAGTAACCCATACTAATTTTAAGCATATGCCTTCCCAAACTTTAATGTCCAGATACACACATATCTCATGCTCAGCAAAACATACAAAAAGTAATAATCTATATGTAATTTCAGATCAATAAACAACATCTATTCACAGATATAACTCACAAATACCCAAATGATGTAGTTCCTTTCTGCCTGCTAGAATTAGAGGAACACAATACATACTCGTATATATGTGCATATGTGCAATCTATTCCTACGCACACACACAAACACTTTCAGAAGATCGAAATGATTCCTGAGAGTACATGAATTAGCAATTGTAAGAAACGTAACTCACACAATAGATTACCCGATACTCTACTCTAAAGTAGAGCTGGACAACCATACTTCAGTGGAATAGGCTCAGAATCAGCAACTTGTAGATTTTTCCCTCTCGAGCTCTGTGATTGATGGGACTGAGCCGCCAATTCCCAGCTCCACGTTTCTCAGTTGTAATTTTCAAGTGAGAGGATTTGAGGAGTCCAGCTTGAGTCAGGCACCCAATCATTAATTTAAGCACCCATTCAAAAGAATTGAGCATCTACCATGTACAATGATAGTACTAAGAATTGGATATATTGAGGTTCAACACAGCAGACAGGCATGTCATGGCCATGAGGGTGGCTGAGCAGGGCCATACAGCAGTAACATGTCTGTCTAGGGCCTACTCTTGGGGAGCAGAGAAGATATGCTCTGCTGATGATATCTAAATAGGTGTCTACAACATGGATATGATGACTTGGGTAAGTTAATGGGGTTGGTTACTTGGGTAACCAATGAGGATGGTTAAAGGGTAAGTACTAAAAGACTAGAGTTGATAGTTAGTGTGTCGTTAGTTAGCTAGACAAAGGAAAGAATTTGAGGAGACAAGTGAGTGAGTTGCCTTCCAAACGATCCTAAGAAGTCACTTCATGGTTAGATATTGGAATTCAATGTGTTAATATTTTTTCATGCATCTATGAGTTGCTATTGGTAAATGAACCCAGGGTCAATAAATTCAAATTCATCTTCCTGAAGGATTTAAAGTTGGAAAGAAAGGTAAGCATCCCATTTCATGTTCTTGCAGATTATGAAATTTCACTAATAAAACTCTAAAAAATATTGTTACCATAAATTGTTGTCTTTAATGCTGTGTAATTTAAATTTACTTCTCTTCTCCCTCATACTGGTAGTTCCAAGACAATAAAAACTTGTATTTGAGGAGGCAATTACTTAATCTCACTTTATCATATAAAATATTCTCTATTAGATTAGAGAGTTAGTAATCATTTTACGTCTTGACAAAGCACCAGTTACTAATTTTCTAAACCTTTTTGTGCAAGGCTTTATCTGTAAAATAGCATGTCATATAGCTTTTTACCTTATTTTCATGCCATAATAGAGGGATCTTAGTACAATTAAAGGGATATTACATTTTGCTAAGGAGAACTGAACCAATTATTAATTAATAGAAATAGTAAGTAATTTAAAAACTTCTCTATACCTCCCCTTGGTCCAACAGCATTACATTAGCAGAATTAGAAACCACACAATTGGATTTTTCCAATTAAGTAAATCTAAGGCACTATGGGTTATACATAATAAAGTAACAATTTAAGGTCACAGTCAGTGCACATAAAATCAAACAGTGACTCATTTTTCTCAAAAAAGACAATTTGGAAGATAGTGATCATAAGGTTGTGGAGTTTGAAATACTAAAAGAAGTGTGAGAAAGACTAAAAAAATATAGACTTCAAATTCATAATTTTAGAAAGCTCATAACATTGATAGAAAAAAAATTACAGCATTTTATTTCCTTAAAGGGATAGTTTCTCTTTGAGAGATGTTCCCAAGAGGAAAGGAGGAAACAATCAAAACTATTCAGGAAGTAACTTTTACAAATTAATTTATTTCATAAGCAACAATTATGTGCTCTGAATCAGGGACAAGGCAGGAAAAAATATACAGATGGCCTCAGAATTTCCAATAAGGTGGAAGGCACAAGGGACCATAAGATTTCAGTGGGCTAAGAGGGAGGAGAAAGAAAGTAGGAGACTTCAAGGGAAAACACTGAACCTCCTACTTGGAAGGAGAGGGTGGGCTTCAAAGGCTTTTTGAAGTTGAGACCTGAGGATGAGTTAGCCTTGGGAAGAAACAGAAAGTGGGTGGGGTAGGGGGTTAGGGACGAGAGTTTTCCAGCCAAAGGAACCATTATATGCCAAAGGTCAGGAGGACAGAAAGGCAAAAGAATAAGATTTGTTTGAAGACATGAAGAAAAATTCAGTAGGACTGCAGCCTAATCACACGTTAAGCAACTTTATTTCCCACAGAGTTGTAAATAATTGTGTGATTGCATACAGAGAACTAAAACGATGAAGTTTCCAAAGTAATCTCAGGAAAGATCTCTTGGAAGGAGATAAGATGGGATGGGAAAGAAGGAATGGTTGGGAGGTCTTTTCACTAAGTTGGATGAAAAATGACAAAAACCCAGTGGGACAGTAGTAGTGGGGAGGAAAGATAGACTAATACGAGAGATACTGAGAAAGCACATGGAGAGTATTTTGAGATTTATTTCATATGGAGAGTTAATGATAGGCAAGGGTAAAAAAAATAAATGCTTTCCAACTATTGCTTAAGCAACCCAGTGGTGTCTGGTGTTCTTTGTTAGTAAAGGAGTGCTGGGGGAAAAGAAGATATATATATATCATCATATACTCCCTAAAAATATGAGGAGAAAAAGAAGCAAGCAGGTTAATGAGTTTCAATTTTGAATTTTTATAAGAGCTGAATAATTGAAGACTCACATTTGTGCACGATGTCATAAAAAATAATACGAATAAAAGAATAGTGTCAGAGATGTCACTATGCAAAATAAAACACAAAAAGAAAATAAAAATAATTGTGTAAATGAACTGAAAAATATGAGACTAACAAAGGAAAATATAGATCATTTAGCTAATTTGGAAGGTAAATAAAGGAAATTTGTGTTTTAGAATATCGATTTGGTTATTAGTTAATGTTATGCAAATCTTACAAAAATCTTGCAAAAGAAAACCCAAGAATGAATTTCAAATTAGGTTTAAACAACTTCACCGTGTTAGAGGTTTTAAAAATCACCTATATTACATACTGTGAAATCCATCTCAGGAACATTTATACTTAAGAATATGTATTCTTTTGAGATACTAGGTGATAAAACGAAACAAAATTGGAAAGAGTAACGCTTTGTTAAATGGAGATATATATCCAGTGAGACATAATTCTCCCCCTCAGGAACCTAATGAAAAATGTTTTCACATATTAAAGCAGGCTACACATATTTGTCAAAAATAAATCATGTAAAGCATAGTGTCTTTCTTTGATCTTTTAGGTAGGAAAATGCAGTATATGTTATATGGAAATTATTCTGGCTTTGAACATTCACACTTGGCAAACAAGGATTTGGGAAATGAGAAGACTGATAACTCTCTGGCATATAAAGAATGTCAAAGAAGAAATTGGAAAATTAGAGAGGAGTCTGTATTAAATATAAAAAAGAGTGAAAGAAAAGATTATTCTTTCTGTCATGATGGCAAAAATTGACAAGGAAACAAGCAACTGTGAGTTATGATAAAGGAAAGTCAAGCCCCTATGGAACCATATGGAAAAACCAGCTAGCCTTATGTATCAGGGAAATCTTCCCAGAGGAAGTAAGCTTTAACTTGAGATGTGAAGGATGAATAGAACCTAACCAATGTAAAAAGAAAATATGTCCCAGGCAAAGGAAACTGCACTGAGCAAGTGTCCAATAAAAAACTCTGCATGTCCTGAGCTGCAGTGTAGACAGGAAAAGGGTAATGGAAAGAGATGTAACCAACTGAGACGAACACATCGTCCATCTTTACCAGAACATACACTTCCTCTTGGTTGTTTTACAGACATTAATATTTTGGTATAACAGCGTGGTTTATCTAATGCACCAGTGAATCCATGGTTCATTGTGTGCTTTCTTAAAACACAACAAAATACTTCCAAATATCTTTCCCAATCTTGTGCCTCACTTATAGCCAATTTACTACTGGCATAAATAATTAACTATTTATTAAACAGTTAACATATCAAATATTCATACTGAGTAAATGAGACAATAAGATAAACAAGTTATTTCTGTAACTTCTTAGCCAATTAGAGTATGTCTAGGTTTAGTACTTTATCATTCTCACTGCTTTTGACTTTTGAAAGCCTATCTTATGAAAAAGGGGTTTGAGGGGTTTTTCTATATGGCTTTAAACATTTCAGAAGAAAAATCATACATAAATGAGTTTAATCTCAAATATAAAAGAAAAAGTTATTATAGTCAGTGTAGCTGATTAAACTTTCCAGTTTTTTCACTTAACAGATGGAATCTGTTCATCTACCCCTCTGAATCTAGGCAAGCCCTGTGACTGGACCTACAGGGCCGACAGAATATGGCAGAGTTGTCCCATGTAACTTCTGAGGCTAGATCATAATAGCCTTGTTGCTTCTAGTTGGGTTTCCTACAGCGCTTGCTCTTGAGGTACTCCCTCTTATAACCCAGCCACTATGCTGTGAGACGCTCAAACTACCTGGTGAGGCTAAATGTAGACGCTCTAGTTAAGAGTCTCATCTGAGCTCCCAGGCAACATCCAGCTTCAATTCCCAGCCTTGGTGTGTGCCTTCTCAGACATCCAACTCAGGTAAATATTCAGATGTCTCTGGGTCCCCACTCACGCATGTGAGGAACCCAAGTGACAATCACACATGTGAGCTCAATGTGAGAAAAATGAAAGACAATGATGCAGTTATGCAGCAAGAGTTAACCGGAATAGTCAAAGATGAATACATGTAGAAAAGGCTGTTTCATAAGGCATCAACTTTGTAATGTGTACTGAGTGCTTACTAGAGGTCAGATATTCTTCTGAAGTTACTTTATACACAAGATGGCATTGGGTCTTCACATAATGATCTCAGGTAGATACAATTATTATCTCCACTTTACAGATGGAAAAACAGAGATGTGTGGAACTTAAGTAAAATGGTCACCTAGCTAGTAAACCCTTAACATGCATTAACTGAGGCCTCCTTCAATCACATTAATGATAAGAACAGGTAAGAAGTTACCTTAAGTGTACAAAGAGCTAAGTGTTAGATTCTCATTTCCAGCTTGGGTGCCACAAGGAGGAGGAAGGGAAGACGAGATGGAGAGAGAAGGAGTAGAAAGAAGGTAGGTAATATATGTGTTTTTATGTCACAATTAGTATGCACTTATGTTAATAGTAGTTTAAAGCAGCCCTTTATTCATTACTTTATTCAACAAAACTTTAGTTAGCTTTTAATAAGTACTGGTCACTATTTAGACTCAGGAGATAGTGAAGGCAGAAACAACAAAACAAACCAACAAAAAAACAAAGAAACCCAGTGCCCATGCTCTCACAGAGCTCACAATCTCAAGTCTGGGATTTTCTTTTAGGGAATGTAACTGGAAAGACTAGAGAACCACATGGAGAAGCTACTGAAGGCAGATTCAAGAATTGGAGGAGTTGCAACAGAAAGCTGTTAAGGCGCTTCTCAGTCCCCCAAATTTATGATTGTACTTTGCAGAGGATGCCTATCCACGTATAATGGTCAATAATCTAGGTCACATAGATACAGGTCTCTTTACTGGGGGAAAAAATGTTGGTGGTGTCTTTGAATCCCAGTGAGCTTCCGGAGAATTGAACCAGAGATATTAGTTTGTAGGGTGTTTTACCACCAGATTGCTCTTTCCTCCCCAGACAAGGCTGACCTCAGAACCGAATGACATATTTCTTCTTCGTCTCTGCACTGCCACATAAGTCCCTAATGACACCACAGCTAAAGAACAAGGAGACTCAAATAATGTCTATTTTTGGAGGAAACTCGGGCTTTATCACTTTGTTGAAGGTGACATGGGAAAGTAGGGCAGGACTAATCACAGGTAAGATTGGATTTAAAAAAAAAAACTTTTCATAAAACACAGAATGTTATAACAGAAATGAATCATAGAATTTGTAGGCAAGGGTAAGAAATCATTACTAACAGAACCAAATCTTCAATAAGAGCAGTGAGAGATCTTTCTACAATGAAATAAGATATTTTTAAGAAATAGCTTTGAACCATTTTAGTTCTTTTTAAAGTAATTCCTAAATCGTCCCCACCCACTCAATGGATAAAATATTGTATTTTAGCTCATCTGAAGTGTATGAATTGTGTTTCATAGGCAAAACACCATTTTCCATGATCTAAAGTTAATTTCATTTGAAGGGGCTTCCCTAATAACTCAGGAAGTTTAAAAAAAAAAATGCCTACTTCCGTTTTCACAAGACTCTTTGATTCAAGTTACAGCGGGTTTTAAAAAGCCAAGTTTCAGAAAGCAAATTCTACCACGAATGCTGCCGACACAGGACTGAGCTCCCCAAGGAACTGAGACAATCCTTGTCAATGCTCTGAGGTAAAATTTCTTTTACTTAATCTGTATGTTTTTTTTAACATTTTTGGTGAACCTGATTCTCATTCCATTCCACATCCTTTGAGGCATTTTTATTCAGAGGGCTCTTACTGACTTCATTAAGAGGAACTGTGAAGTGCAGCTCCACTTGGCCCTGAGAGCTTCTACTGCCTTAAGAAGCACGGCAGCACGCTGTAGGCAGTTAATGTAGCATCCGTAAGCACAATGCTTTGACAGCCACTATAGATAGAGAAATATTTTTATCTCCCTTGATTTTTTCCCCTTAACTGTGTCTGATGAATCTTCTCCAATTTACAAAAATAAAGACTTTATTACTTTGTCACATTTTTGAACTTTTTCCACATGTAGGTAGTACTTGCATGCCATATGTACTAGGTAGGCATTTTTTTTTTCCTCTTCTTTTTGCAGATTGCCTCAGTGAATTAGTCAGCTGGTACCCTGTCTTTGAGGGAAGCTGAAGAAACAGAAGAGAAAAATCCAAGCCCAGGCTTGATCCTTACCCTCCAAAAATAAAGACACAGTCCCTGAGACATATCTCAATGTGACTTCTGAACTAACAGGATAAGAGAACATCTACTCATACTTGGGAATGCTGAGAGAACATCTTGCTGGATCCTTTGCTCCGGAGAATTCCAAACACCTCAAATGATTCCCAACATGCAGAGACCACAATAAAGACAATTCAAACATGATCCAAGGCAGTTAGATGCCCCAAATGTCAGGCTACAGTGGATAAGAATCTAGCAGGGTTGGATCTTCCTGGGTACATTATAGACAGGACCTCATTTCTAGGTCTGTCTTGGATTCCTGTCATTCTTTAAGGAATATCTTAGTAGTAAAATTTCTTTTTAAGATGTTTCTTTGCCCACTTTGCAGCTAGCTAAGAGCCATATACTATCTACTGATATCTACAATATGGCAGTAATTTGCTTGTCCTAATAGAAGCATAGCATGGTGATAAGAGAGAAGTAATTATTAGGCTATGAAAGCAGAATGATCATCATCCAGGCTATTAATACCTGGCATTCAGCTACACACTTTACATGCATTCACTCATTTATCCTTGCAAAAAGCATATGATCAGGCATTCTTAGGCTCCACGGTTCATGTGCACAGATGTGCCCATTCGCACAGATGTGCGCATACATAGAAGAGTCTTAGGAAGAATAAATACTTGCCCAACATTTTAGACATATTAATTGCAGAGTGAGCATTTAAATTTAAATCTAGCATACTTTTAAGCCCTTTGTTTCTTGGGATTTTGTCCTATTTTTACTACTTCCTAAATGTTAAGATTTTCTGAAGGTAACTCAACGTTAAAACCTAGCTTATTCATCCACAAAATGAAGATAAAATATATTTGCCATGGAATTGCTATAAAGATTAATGAAATAACATATACAGAAGCCAGTCCTAGTCAATCCCAGGACATGGTCCTTAATAAGTATTAGTTCACTTCTCTTTATTTTCTTTTACTGAATGGCTACAGTATTTCCTAGTACACTTCCACTGAGACTCTTCCAACAATTTTAAAGAAAGACCAAAAGCAGAGGTCATTCACAGAAAAAAAAAACGTGCACAGAAAATGTGCACATACACAGAAGATATATATTTAAGGATTTGTACTTTCATTATTTCAAAGGCCCATTGTTTTCGTTCAGTCAGTCTTGAGTTGGACAAGCTTCCCCTGGCTCCGGACTCCTTGTTGCTGGCAATGGAGCTAGAAAGATGAAAACACAGGCCTTCCATCTAAGAAGGTGCTGATTCTGAGAAACAGACATTTACAGTACAATGAAGAAACCACTGTAACACAATTGGGAACTCATGGAAAAGAAACCTAAATCTGTCTGGAGCCTAAATCTAATGCTGTTTGGAAAGGTCTGGGGGAGGAGATGGATGAGCTGAGAATAGAAGGAGTAGGAATTTGCCAGGTAACACTGAGGAAAGGTCCTGCTGGCACCAACACAAGCAAGACATGGTGGAATCCAGGAGCTCCAAGTACTCCATCTGTCAGTAGAGCTCAGTACGCATCCCTGAAAGAATGGTCATTAATTGAAAGTGCAGCATACAAAAGGCCATGTGGCCCCATGCAGATTTGGGCTGGCTTTCCTACCTAACCAAATGCCTTAAGTTGGGTGGAGAGTAGCAATACTTGGTAATCAGCCCATTGGAAGGGACGTAGGCCCTCATCTGAAGTGGACTTTTAGTCATGTTACTACTGGGAAAAGACTCCAATCTTTACCTATTTTAGTAAGGAGAAGTAAAGAGATAAGAGAGTCAAGGGCAAAATTACTCTCTTTCAGGGAAATGAAATAGCAGAGGAAATGTAATCAAAAGCCTGCAGAAGGCACTGGTTCTACTAGACTGTGCCAGATCCATCCCAGGCATCCATGGTACAGGCTAGATGCCTAAGTCCTGACTTAGCTAGCTGGCTGCCCTGGGTCATCTGTTGTGCTGCCTTGAAAAGCAAGGGATACAGTATCTGAAGCAGAGACAAACCAGAAAGTCCTGGGCTTTAGATTCAGACACAGATGCAAATCCCCATTGGGCAGCTTCTCTGTGTGCCTTTGAGCATGTGACTATCATCATCTGAGCCTCAATGTTCTCATCTATAAAGCAAGCTGCAGAGTCTGCATCACAGGGATGTTCGGAGTAGCAAAAAGAGAGAGAAAAGAACTTTGTAAACTGAAAAGCATGACATATTAACATAAAAAAATTATTCAAATTTGACTACACTTGATATATAGGTATTATAATTCGCATTATCTTAAATAAGAAAAACAGTTTATCTACAAAAGACTTATTTTGAGAATTGGATACAGAAGAAATTGACTATAGATATACAGAATGTTTATACAACATTTATGGCTTATATGATTTTTGAATATGAACATCTCTTCTGAAGCATTAGAATCAATTCAGTTACATTGTAGTACTTCACTGCAAAGTTAGCTCTTCCATTTGCTAACTTTAGTTATTTCTACTGATTTAGTTTTCAGCAGTTGTAATGCTTTTTATTTGCTAACTTAGCTTTTTTAATATAACTGGAATGTCTAAGATCAAATCGATATATTCATAACAGTATCTCCATGCTGTCATAAATGACAAGAAAAACTTACAGTTTAAAAAAATTGATTTTTAGGAGTTAGATTTAGACCTTCAAATTTTCCTATTATTGGTTTGATGTTTCTGATGGAATACGGCAATGATGATATTTAAAAATCATTCCCCCCAACATTTAAAAACTTAAAAAATAAAAATCATTTCAAGTTTATGTATTTCCTCAACACAGGCCAGCCTTAGGCAAATCTAACCATATCAGATGTCTGCTTAAGTGCCTATAAAGGGTCCTCACTGACTTCATGATCAAATCCAAGCTCCTTGACTTGGAAATCAAAGTCTTTACCATAATCGGTCCCTTATTTCCTTTCGACTCATCCCTACCCCCACTAAACAGCCAACATCCTGAACCCCCAGCCATGCTCTTTGAAGTCCCAGAAGTGCCATTCTCCATTCTTCCTCCCTGAAATTGTTTTGGTTGCTCTTTCTCCTATAAAGTCATCCTTTCCATCACTCATTTCATATATATTTGAAAAATGCCTTCCATGTATAAACCTCCAAGAATGCAGTCAACGGCATCAACCCACTCAGTCACTTTTCTTGCTCTCATTCAACTCAACCTGCCTCAGTGTAACTTTTTTCTGACAAACTCTCTTCCTAGGGCAGCAAGATAACCACAGCCGGTAACCAGTCCTACCTGCTTTATCACCATGTCTCTCCTGAAAACTCAGCACGAATCCCAAGAAAAACTCTGACTGGCCCATGTTAGCTCAGGTGCACATTCCAGAACCAATCTTTTGGCCATGGAAAGAGAGAACCTTCATTCTTACCTGCCTCAGTCATATACCCACACCCATTTTGGTAGGAAGGAAAACATCAATACTACCTAAAATCTACAAAAGACTGTGGAAGAAAGGAAGAGTGGCTCTGGTCCTCCAAAAGAAGGTACACTGACCCGACAAAAATCACATGTAAGTCGTATATATTCCCACAGAAATACACACATACACATAAAGACATATAATCACTTCTTTTCTGAGTTCTATCACACATCTATCCCAAGGAATTAAGTACTTTCTATTTACTGTTACAAGTATCTCTCAAATTTTAGTGGTTTTTTTTTTTCCTTCTACTGTATCTGCTCATTGGACAAAGGGACCAACATTTAAAAAATAGTTTAGGCACACCTGGGTGGCTCTATCAGTTGAGTGTCCAATTCCCGGTTTTGGCTCAGGTCGTGATCTCTGGATCATGACACAGAGCCCTGAGCCGGGCTCTGGGCTCATCAGGGAATCTACTTGAGATTTTCTCCCCACCCCCACCCCTCCCCTACTCTCTCTCTCTCTCTTTCTCTCTCTCTCTCTCAAGTAAATAAATAAATCTTTTTTTAAAAAATAAAATAAAAAATAAAAATAGTTTAATATCTAAAAACTAGAAATCCAAGTATCATGGTAGTAGATAGCTACAAGTCAGAGGAACTTTAAAATAAAGCATTTTTTTGAAAGTAATCGTTTCGCAGTGTGAAAATGAGTGATTCTAGCATGAAAGTTAACAAAATCAAAGTTACAACACACAGCAAGCACAGGTCATAAGTATTCCTAAAAGGAAACTTCAGTACTGGAGAAGGAAAGGCAGGAGAAGGAGAAGAGGAAGGATATAAAAAGGGGGGAAGAAAATAGGAAAGGAAGGCAGAAAGAGGTGGGAAACAATAGGGCCATTATAGTAAAGAAAAGGAAATTTTTGAGGACTAGATTTTTTTTCTCTCCTCATACCACATACCAAACCTCAAATCTTGTGGTGCAATATTCATGGCTATTTTAAATATCTCAGAGACCAAGGTTATCTAAATTTGTTTCCTGGGGGCTGGAAATAAGAAAAAATAAATCCTTCCCCATGTACAAAGATTAATTACATAGTTTATTTAGCATGATTTTCTAAGGCAGCAGGTTTTCATTGGCATGCAAATGGAAATCTTTTTTTTTTTTTCATGAATCACCCTGAAAGTACTCAATACAACTTAAAATTCTTGTTTGTAATTCATATGAATCTTATGAAAAATGCTTCTGACTTAGAGAAGCATTTCCTAAGGGCTACCATATGACCAGAGTGTGGAGCAGATGTTGTCAAACAGATGAAGACAACCTTTTAAAGCTCAGAGCAGGTCGTGATAGCTGGGGTAGCAAAGCCCTATTGGATTTCTATAAGTAAGCACTAGGAAAGGAAAATGCTTTCTGCTAAGTGGTCCACTAGGCTTTTTAGTTAGGTGAGCGTTTATACTCCTAGGTCATGGTCTCTGGAAATAAATAAGTTAAAATCCCTGATTCAGTTAGGAAGATGCAAAAGTGATCCACTTATAATTTAGAGGAAACGATTAGAAGCCAGGACTCAGATTCGATTGGAACTCAATCTTTATTGATCTGTATGTAAACTATATGCTGAGCATGGTCAGCCAAGCTGTGTCTGTAAGGATCTCTTCAAATACAGCTTGTTATGCTTTACTCTGGGAGGCCATGTGGAAGTCTGTAACAGTGTAATCACACTGCAAAAGGCTTTGACTGCTGAATATATTTAAGATGCTTGCTGAAAATGCCTCTAAGACGAGCTCCCTAACCTTGCCAAAGACTGCCTTAGTTGATGCTGTCCATTGTCCTGATTTATAGGCGTTGCCTTGATATTTTTCATTTGTAGCTATGAAGTTTGAGCATCTCTAAGCTCAACAGTTATAATGTGGAACACATCTTGAAATGTGGGCCATGAGAGCATTTTTTGTCCATGAGGTAAATTACTCATTTTAAATCGAATTGAAAGAGAATCAAAACATAAATGTCAACAGTATATTCTCCAACTTCTATTTACTTTCTGTTTGAATTTGAGTCCTCTACACTCCCTGATGTCTTCCTTTTCTTTTTCACTCATAGCACCAAAATAGAGCTGAACTTCAGCCCCGTCGTATGTTCTCTTCTGTTCTAGGATATAAAAATCATGTGACATCAACGTTGCCACCAACCACTGAGGTTCTCCATTTGATACCTATGTTGAATCTCAAAGGACACAAGATAACAACCACAAATGGCATTAACCCTGCCTTCCCTTCTGCAGCTTTTCTAGCACAGTCCCGCCACGCATCAAAAACTGAGATTTAGCATAGGCAGCTTCAGTCCTTCCTTCCCCTCTCACCCATTTCTTCTTCCTTTTAGGCATTCAACTGTTTTTTCTTTTTTTCTTGGTCTTTTTACTTCCAAGATTTTATTTAAATTCAAGTCAGTTAACATATACTGTAGTACTGGTTTCAGGAGTAGAATTTAGTAATTCATCATTTATATACAACACCCAGTGCTCATCACAACAGGTGCCCTCCTTAATACCCATCACCCACTTAACCCATCCCTCCACCCACTTCCCCTCCAGCAACCCTCAGTTTGTTCTCTACAATTAAGAGTCTCATGATTTGCCTCCTTCTCTGTTTATTTTATTTTTCCTTCCCTTCCCTATGTTCATCTGTTTTGTTTCTCAATTCCACATATGAGTGAAATAATATGGTATTTGTCTTTCTCTGACTTATTTCACTTAGCATAATACACTCTAGTTTAACATTGTTGCAAATGGCATTATTTCATTCCTTTTGATGGATGAGTAATACTTCACTGCATGTATGTAGCATGTATGTGTATCTGTGTATATATATATATATATATATCATATGTATAAAACATATATATATGATATATATATCACCTCTTTTTTTTTAAGGATCTTATTGATTTATTTGAGAGAGAAACAGAGCATGAGCATAGAGAGGAACAGAGGAAAGAGCAGAGGGAGAGAGAAAAGCAGGCTCCCCGCTGAGAAGGGAGCCTAACATAGGGTTAGATCCCAGGACCTCAGGATCATGAGCTTAGCCAAAGGCAGACACTTAACCCACTGAGCCACCCAGGTGTCCAATACTACTTCTTCTTTATCCATTCATCAATTGATGGACATGTGGGCTCTCTCCATAATTTGACTATTGTTAATAGTGCTGTTATAAACATTGGGGTGCATGTGCCCCTTCGAATCAGTACTTTTGTATCTTTTAGATAAATACCTAATAGTGCAATTGCTAGGTTGGAGGATAGTTCTATTTTTCACTTTTTTTTTTTTTTAAAGATTTTCTTTATTTGAGAGAGAAAGAGCACAAGCAGGGGGAGCAGCAAAGGGAGAGGGAGAGGCAGGCTCCCCACTGAGCAAGGAGCCCAACACAGGGCTCAATCCTAGGAGCCTGGGATCATGACCTTAGCCAAAGGCAGATCTTAAGCAACTGAGCCACTCAGCTGCCCCCCTACTTACAACTTTTTCAGGAATATCCATTCCATTTTCCAGAGTGGTTTTACTAGTCTGCACTCCCACCAACAGTGTAAGAGGGTTCCCCTTTCTCCGCATCCTCGTCAACATCTATTATATTCTGTGTTATTAATTTTAGTCATTCTGACAGGTGTGAGGTGGTATCCACTGTGGTTTTGATTTGTGTGTCCCCAATGATGAGTGATTTTGAGCATTTTTTCACATGTGTATTAGCCATTTGTATGTCTTCTTTGGAGAAATGTCTCTTCATGAGTTCTGCCCATGTCTTAACTAGATTATTTATTTTTTGGGTGTTGAGTTTAATAAGTATTTTATAGCTTTTGGATACTAGCCCCTTATCTGATTTGCTATTTGCAAATATTTTCTCCCACTCCATAGGTTGCCTTTTAGTTTTGTTGATTGTTTCTTTCATTGAGCAGAAGTTTTTTTTTTTTTTTTAAAGATATTGTTTATATACTTGAGAGTTAGAATGAGAGAGAGAGAGAGAGAGAGAGCATGAGCTGGGGGAGGGGTAAGGGGAACAGCAGACTTCCCACTGAGCAGGGAGCCCATACACAAGGCTTGATCCCAGCACCCTGGGATCATGACCTGAGCTGAAGGCAGACACTTAACTGACTGAGCCACCCAGATGCCTTTGTGCAGAAAGAAGCTTTTTATCTTGATGGAGTCCCAATAGCTCATTTTTGCTTTTGTTTCCATTGCCTTGGGAGACATGCCTAAGAAGAAGTTGCTACAGCCAAGATGAAAGAGGTTACTGTCTGTGTTCTCCTCTAGGATTTTGATGGTTTCCTATCTCACATTCAGGCTTTTCATCCATTTTGAATTTATTTTTGTATATGGTATAAGAAAGTGGTCCAGTTTCATTCTTCTGCATGTGGCTGTCCAATTTTCCCAACACCATTTGTTGAAGAGACTATCTTTTTTCCACTGGAAATTCTTTCCTGCTTGGTCAAAGATTAGTTGATCATAGAGTTGAGGGTCCATTTCTGGGTTCTCTATTCTGTTCCATTGATCTGTGTGTCTGTTTTTGTGCCAGTACCATACTGTCTTGATGATTACAGCTTTGTAATAGAGCTTGAAGTCTAGAATTGTGATGCCACCAGCTTTGCTTTTCTTTTTCAACATTACTTTGGTAATTCAGGGTCTTTTCTGTTAGGTGTTCAACTCATTTTTGCTTGGATTCTATCTTAGTATTACTTGTTCTCAGAGGAGCATACTTTGGTTGAAAGAGATTTTAGCCACCAAAAAGCTGGTCTGTAGGTCATATAGGAAATTGGGCCTGATCTTCTCTAACCTTTAAGAATCACACTGCTTGCCCTGTTGTTTGAGATTCTCCAAGGTTCAAAAATCAAAGGAAAAAATGTAAAATTACACAATTTAAGCTTAGCACATCTATTTTCCTACTTAGTTCCCATATCTATGTAAAACTGTCCTTAACTCACCAGCCAAAGTACTGTGTACATGTTCAGGGTTTCAAATGGCATTATCGGCACAATATGAAACAATGCACTTGCACTGTCAAAGACACACAGCTGCCAAATTTGTAATTACTTTATTATATAACCAGAATTTGTTCTCTGCTCTCTCAAGTTTACAGGGAAAAAAAATGGAAAAACGAGGTTATCTTATTAGGAAGTATATATCCCACCACAGCAAAGTGGAAATTGCTATTACCCTAAGGTCCATATACCCTTTAGAGAGAGAATAGGTTTTCTTTATGGAAGAACCTTGTAAGTCACTTGGTATAGAATATAAGACCCTGAGAATATGGGTGCCAGTAGGAGAAGCTACAGCAAAGGTATAGATTGAACAACTTCCTTGGGACAAAAAAAGAATTTGATTCTCTCTTCTGTAGAAGGAGGAAAACATGGGGGAGTGGGGAAGCAGAAAGAAGGAAGCCAACAAGAGGGCAAGAAAGAGGCTGAGATGAAGAAGTACTTCATGGGGAGGGTCGCTAAAAATTTCTGGGAAATAAAGAGACCAAAAGAATATTTTAAGGTGCTAGTGCTCAATTTGAAGTTATTTCCATTCTAAATACCCTTTGTATCTTCCCACACCTCCCCAACTCAACAATTCTTGCAGATACTTTTTCATGAGGGGTGCATAATGGGAAAATTTGGGCAAAGGTCTGCTTCCTGTCTGCAGAAATGTCAGTAAAATGAGTGCATATGGGGGGCATCTAGGTGGCTCAGTTGGTTAAGCATCTGGCTCTTGATTTCAGCTCAGGTCATGATCTCAGGGTCATGAGATCGAGCCCCACTCAGGCTCCAATCTGCTGGAGATTCTCTTTCTCCCTCTGCCCCTCCCCCTGAATGCACGCTTGCTCTCTCTGTCTCTCTCTCTCTCTGTCTCTCTCTCAATCTCTCCAATCAATCAATCAATTAATCAATAAATCCTTTTTTAAAAAGTAAGTGCATACAGGAAACGAAGGGAATGAAAGGTAAAAGGACCTGGAAAGCATGGCCACAACACCCCCCTCAACTTGTAAAAGCCACTGCCTTGGCTTCCATTAGGCATGAACAGATGTCCAAAAAAGTTTCAAGAGGTCAGGAATTCCCGGTTCACATTTAGGTTATCTCATTCCTAGCTGGAAACTTCTATCCATCTGTTAGTTTCAAGAAAACAAAGCTAATAAACAACAACAACAACAACAACACAACACTGTGGTGTCTTGCCTGGCTGGGAAAGGCAGCTGCTTGCTTCCACTGCTAGTTTTTATGACGGTTTTAACAGAGGCTAAATAAGGAATGGCCTAAAAAAAAGTCACAATGGCTTTATAAACCTATAAAAATTAATTGCAACAGATACGATATGTGCATAAGCAGCCAAGCCTTTTTTTTTTTTAAAAAAAGATGTATTTATTTATATGAGAGAGACAGCATGAACAGGAGGGCAGAGGAAAAGAGAGAGAGAGAATCTTAAGCAAATTCCGTGCTGAGCACAGAGCCTGATGCACAGCTCCATCTCACGACCCTGAGATCAATACTAGAGCCAAAACCAAGAGTCAGATGCTTAACCAACTGTACAACATGAGTGCCCCAGCAGCCAGGTCTTTCTAAGCAATTGAGATTAGACTAAGAAAACAATCAATTATTAAGTCGGTCATTTTTATCACCATCAGCTCTGTCACACTCAGTCTAGATATGCATCATAAAACATTTTATCAAGTACAGAATCAAATAGAAGTTCAAGGAAAAACCAAGGAGAATTTTTTTTGGTCAAAAATACACAGTTTAGTTAATATTCTTTGAATTAATTAAAAAAATTAACTACTTGAGGATTTGTGATCTCTAGCAACCATGGCATAGTTAATGCAGACAGAGAAAAGCTATCCCTTAGTCACACCATAAAATAGGAAAATTAGACATGCAAAGCACTGACTCACTAGTAAAGGATTCAAGGTACAGAAAAAAGAGAAAACATACCCACCCCCCTGACACACTTACTCCATTCTTTCTAACACAGAGGAGTTATAAGGCTTCTTAGACAAGGGCTATAAAATACAGAGAGCTCCCCAGAGGAGGGAGTAGCCTAGGAACAAGGTTTTATTAATTGCAGGGTTTATTAAGCATGAATCAATTCTCTGTGTCCCCTAAAATAACTTCGGCCTACTATTCATTTATAGGAATTTTAGGTCCAGAATAATTTTTATAAGCCTTTATCTTTCAGGGCAGATGGAGACTGGGATGGGGAGTAGTTCTCTATATTTTTTTCTATGAATGAATATTTTATACTTCATAATTTCCTTTCCTTCACAGTGAATTTTTTTCCTATTTTTCTTTTCCTTAGTCCTTTTTTAATCTGTTAAGTTTCAAGAAAAGAAAAGAGAAAAAAAAGAAAAGAAAACCCAGGTGGTTTTCCACTTCCAAGAGTTATGTTCTGTTCATATTTGCATCCCCAGTGCTAGCACAGTAACATAGTATATAATAGATGTTTAATAAACATTTTCTGAGGTAATGCCTAAATTATCCACTGGGCCCATATGCTAGCTGTGTTTTGTTTTTCTCCCAGATCTAAATTAAATCCTACTCCATTGAGCTCTGTGTCTTGGGAATGAAGCTGACTAATAAGAAATATATCAATAGGGTCCCTAGCCTGGTACTTATTTATGACTTTGGTCAATGGAAAGCATCAGAAAAGACCAAAGGATGGGGAAAGCCTGGGTATGTATTTTCCACAGTCCGACCCCTGATAGGTTACCATCAAAGACCACAGTTTCCTGTCAGGTGACCTTCATTTCTCTGAGTTCCAGGAACCACTTCCTCCTGTAGTCATTCAAGCTGTGGGGTAAATATGACTCCAAACTGCTGCTAGCCTCAGGAGACTTCAGATTACCTTATTGATATCCCTACATCTTGCCCATGTCTTTGGCAGTAGTCCCTTTATTAAACTCTCAATTATCGAATTAATTGTGGTATTTCTTTTGTGCTGGGACCCTGACTAATAGAGCCTTATGATTTATAAAATACTATCAAAGTTCAAATGGTAATTAAATGAAAACTTCAACTTCTGAACATTTTTTTAAAATTGATAGCTGAGTCTGTTGATCATCTGCATACCTCAGGCTCTGGGTTTTGTTTTTGTTTTTGTTTTTTTAATTGAAAATAGAATCAGTTTTCATTTCTTTTCCTGAGTAAATGTTTAACCAGTTTCATTGAGCTAGTTATGATGTGGAACCTTTGTTCTGACAAAGGCGCTCGGAGGTGTTTTGTAGCTAGTAGCTACAATAGCTATGAAATATCTTTCTATTTAAAATATGCATTTAATGATACTTCTGTGAAATTTTGGATTAAAGTAAGAAGAATAAGAAAAAAAATTACATGAAATAATATGGTTAAGGAGAGTTACTTAGATCATTTTACTTTACAGCAAAATTTTACTAACTGTCCATTTATATTGCAAATAAGGAAATTAAAACAGAGCTCTAAATTTCCTTCAGTCACTGCGATCTATATTTTATTACACATGATTGAATCAATGTGATAATGTTTGTATTTTAAGTATCTATAACACAATAAAATATACATGCAATAAAGAGAATAACATTTTTTCTAAATACCCAATGTCCTGAATTTTTCTCTTAAGTAATTCATTACTTGAATGGAATTTATTTTGTAAGGCATATCTTCAGTATATGGTAAGACACTAAATTAAAATCCGAATGGCTATTATATTAGAGAAAAATTATCTTTTTAAATCTATTCCAAGATCTTTAATTTTTAAAAAATACATCCAAATAAAAAGAGAATAATCACATTTTTCCATTCACCTTGATTCTAGTTTTCCCAACTCAAATATGAAAATAAAGAATGAGTTATGGGGGGGAGGTACAAGAAAGAAAAAAACTAGGGGAACAAAACTGCCAAAGTATTATTTCCCTGCTTTTCTCCTTAGATATCAACATTGGTATTCTTGATGCCAAATGGAAGCTTCTAAAATGGAAGATTATAGCTGGATTGGATTAAGTTCAAAACGCCCTTCAGCATCACACTCTTTTTTATGTGGATGAAAGAGCAGAGTCCTCTACCTGGATCATCCTTTTTCCCACTTGCCCGTGTGTTTTGGCAGAGTGAGAAGTGGCGGTGGTAAGCATTGTGGTACTCACAACATCGTCAATGATAAAATGGCTCCTTAACTCAGTTTTCCTTTCTTTTTCTTTGCTTTCTGAGATCCTCTCTTTTCCTCTTGCCTTTGCACACTGGTCTGTGAACTTCCTGTTCTCACTAAGTCTCTTAGCCCAGATAGAAATATTAGGGTGACTTGAGAACATACCCCTGAAAGCAAAAACCAAAACACTGGTATCTCATATAAGTGCCTACTATCATTAAAACACTCATTACCTGACTCTCTGGCACTTTTTTTGGTGACAATCACTAATCACTTCATATATATTCTAAATTCTATTTCTTCTCCTTGAAATGTCTTTCATACAATTGCCAACCAAGTTTCCTAAGAGTCCAATTTTAAAATGTCAGTCAACAAAGTGGTTCTCTCTTGTTCATTGTTTCTAAACTTAACTCTTCTGTATAAATTTTCCCAAAGCTGTTTGATTTGCTGTTTGTTTGTTTTTTAATGCTCACGTAAATGCCCTATTACTTCCTAGCCAATACTTCTGCTCTAGTTATACCAGACCCAAGAATACTGTCTAATTCTTTATGTCAAACTGTATCCATCCCTGCTTATACTGGTTTACTGCCTTTTCTATTGGTTTGTATGTGTTCTTTTTATTTTTTTCTGTTTCTTTTAGGAACCTTTCAGAATATAGAAGATGTTTGAGGAGCATGACAAAGCAAATGGCTAATGTGTTATCATGCACCAGGTTCTTAAAGCCATTGGCTTCAATAGCAGTGGCTCAGAACTTCAAAAAGTCACACAAAGCCCTTGTGTTTGGAATAAGAATTTAAAAGTCTCCAAATTGATTACTTATTTTTACTTTTATTGCATTTTGGTCAGAGAAGTTGGCCACAAACTACCAAATTTTTAGTATTCTTTAAAGCATCCTTTGTGTAATATGGGGTTAAATTTTATAAATGTTCCACGTACGTCTAAAAACTGTGAGTTTGCTCTGTTTATTGGCAGAAGCTACACACACACACACACACACACACACACACACACACACACAAATGTGATGAAGACGGTTCTTGTGTTATTCAAATCCTCTATATATTCTCAACATTTTTGCCTGCTTAATCCATAAGTTTCTATTAGAATTTCCGACAAGTGTAGATTTTTCATTCTCCTCTTAAATCTGTCAGATTTCTATTTAAGTATTTTGAGGTTATACTGGAATTGGATTATCCCCTGGGTTTATTATCATATTTGTCAGTGAATGTCATCTCACTAAATGAGAAGCTTGGTATAGCACTATGACTGCAGGACTGTATCATAAACTCCAGACACAGTGTATTAGAAACATGCTTGAGAGCTATTAGTATGGTTGATACTTGGCAATATATTGGAGATAAATATGTGTTATTTGATGGTAGAACAATGTCTAATTCATTTCTGTGTCCATACTGCCCAGCTTACTCCCTGGAACATAGGGTTGTCAACAACTGATTGTTGGAGGTAGAATTTTTTTCTCAAAATACAATGATAATAAAGCAAAGTCAGGACAGTGGTTATAAACTTGGCCAATCCACTGTCAAACTTCTGATTCCAAATTAAACTTTATAAAAGAAGATTTCTGAAACCTTTTTTTTTTTTTTAAATCATATGAGTTACAAGACCTAGAGCAAACAATCGAGAAGACTTATGACTGAACTGTGGGCAAATCAGAAAGAGAAAGAAGAAAAGATAAAAATTAATATTAAATGGGAAAAATAATATTGAATATGTTCTGTGTTACAGCACCAATAGGGTATTTTATGTCATTTATCTCAACTAATATCTTAATAGTCTTACGGTAATTATAAATATCTCCATTTTATAGAGAAAAAACAAAGACCACAGTGCCTAAATAATTTGCTCGATTTCAAGTAACTGGTAAGATGCTGAGACAAAAATAAAAAATACGTCAATGTTCTAC
>CM052895.1:112908362-112987516 GCA_028534135.1 Potos flavus | reverse complement strand
GGGATTGAGCCCTGCATCTGGCTCCCTGCTGAGCAAGAAGTCTGTTTCTCCCTCACCCTCTGCCCCTCCTCCACCCCCACCTCCCACCCCACTCCTGCTCTTTCTCTGTAAAATAAAAAAATAAAATCTTTAAAAAGAGAGAGAGAGAGAGATCCTATCCTAGGATTTTGTTGTGATTGGGTGATTTGGGGGAGGATCTAGAGAGGCTGCAGTTCACTCAACACTATTTGCTGTCAGACAGCAGGGGAACATCTGTGACTGGGTATCGCAATAAAACTTATGGAAAAGAAGGTGAGACTAGAATGAAGATAAAGCTGCATATAACCCATTAAAAAAAAAAAGCACACATTTTGGATGAATAAGGGGGTGTTTAATATTTTGTGGGTGGCATCATGACTCTGTTTCTGTGTTTAGACAGAATTATGAAGTGGCATTGCTCTATTTCCTTTTATCATGATCTCAGAGTAACCCTGTCTGAGGTTGGTATTCTTCAAGATTTTCTATGTCTAGTTGGAGAATAATATGACCTGGCTATGAGTGCCAGGCAGGCTTCTGAATGTCAGGGGCTGCTCCTTTTGTCTCTCCCAGTCAGAACCCAGAAGATCACATTTCTTCCAACCACATCATTTAATTAAAATGGGAAAAAAAGTTGAAGAATGATTTTTGCATGTCTGTTTTCCACCATTCTATCAACCATTTGATAGTAACACACTGAATTAAAATCAGCATAAAATGTTCTACTGTTCCTGAAAGGGAAAAATATACTCTGAACAAAACTTAAGAGTTCTATCAGGAACATAGAAGTCTAAACCAAAAGGAGATATTTATAAATTACTTTTACTGTGAAAGACACTGCCATTTGCCACAGAACAAAAGGAATCTTGTAAAACAATGTAGGAGTTACATTTGACAAAAGCTGTCTACTTAGGTGCTGAACTTTTCTGCCTTCTCTCCTTTTTAAATTCTAGAACACATACTAAAAGAATAAAAGTTGACTTGGATGGCTGTAAAATTAAATAGTTCAAAGGATGAGGGTGAAAAGCGATGATCTGTTCCTCCTTCTGATGGAAAACAGCCTTCGTGCTTCATTAATGCACAGACAGCTGTCACTTATCCCTGATGGAAGCCAGAGGACACAATCCTTGAAACAATACATCTAGTTAAATACAGAGAGATAAATCTTGAGGATACAATTTAGTGAAAAACAAGTTACTGCACAAAATATCACATGAAATATCTACCAAGTTATCTGGCAAACTTTGATGAAATCTTCAGGAATGTATTCTGTTCTAAAATAGTCAATCAATTAATAGCATTTATAAACAATACTGCTGGATGTTTGGAGAAAATAATTGTAATGGTATTTATACAATGATTCTGTGTTCCATTGAATCCTGGTTCTGCTACCTATTAGCTGTGTGAAGTTATCAAATAACCTTTCTGAGACTCAATTTCTTTTTAGATAATAAAAATACCTACTTAGTCATCCCTGCAGGGCTTACTAGAGATCAAATAAGAAAATTTATATAGAAGTACTTTGTAAACTGCAAAGCACCACACATGTAAATTATCATTATCTAAGATACAGGATACCCAGTACGTGCCGAAAGTAACGTGTATTAATTCATTCACAAATAAAGGCTTATTTTATACTTTTAGGTTTTTTTCTTCAGTACGATCGTATATCTTTAACTCAATATGTTCAGTATTGGGTTGTCTTTACTGAGTATAAGTTCACATGCCAAGAATATGAACCTTAAATATTACTGTGAAAATTTAAACACATCATCATCTACTTTCTAACACAAATGAGCATAATAAAGGTGAGCATCTTAAATTTTAAAATTAATAGGACTGATGAAAGATACCATTTATTTCATACTTTGAACTTTGTATATTTTGGATGATTGAACTGGGTTTCCAAGAGCCCAGTTTATATCTCCAGAGAGAGATTAAAATGATAAAACCATGGGACAGCTAACTGTACTTTGTTACCTTTGCCAAATTCTCCCTGGATACTGAGGATCAGCAGCAAATCAATTCCACTGTACTTAGATGCTAAGGAAGATATATAAGTGTATAATAAAAACTTGATTTTTCATATTATTTCTCATTTCAAATTATAACACTATTGCCTATACTTTAATTTTTAGTATTTTTGAAGACAAAAGAGACACATCATTGAAAGAAAAATAATTAGATCTTGGGATGCCTGTGATAAATATACACACACTTGCGACATCGAAAGGTTTTGTCACAGCACGTCTCTGGTTTTAGCAACCTACCCTGGTACCCATTTTAAAACATGGATGATCTCTGTTATGGCAAACATTTTAACAGTAATGTATTAGGACGAGTTGGGCACAGATTTTAATCTGTTCCTTTTACAACTCAGTTCCTTTTATCAAGTCAGAGCTGAGTTTAGACTGAAACAGGTATTTATAAAACAATTTCCCATAGAAAGATGTTTACAAACTTATCTGTGAGATGCTCTCTGGATCTACTTAATAAAGTAGATCCCTGACTTTAAATTTATAACTATGGGCCCTGCTGATAATTTTCTTTGTCATGAAACTGTTAAGAATTTTATAACAGATTCCCCATGAGCTATTTTTCTGATAGGAACTCTTGAAGACAATGTCTCCATTTCTGAAATTAACACTTTGATTTTGGATGTAATTCCCCATTTTCTTGAGTTACCTAAATAATTGAAGTCAAGATTACTTAATTAATCCGAGTATTGCATTAGCTATCATTAGACTACTCTACTATTTCAGCTAAGAAAATATAGCTGTTGAGTCAACCTACAGGTGTAACCTTGTTCTTTTCTCTCTGATTTATGTAACAGCTGCGCCTTTTGGTTCAACTCCACACAGTTCAAAGGCGAGTCTTCTACAGAGTCCGCTCTTGCTGGAGGCCATTACCTAATTGGATACCCTCTCTTCCAGATCCATCAATTCTCAGACAGGTTCTTCACAGGTGAAATGAAGTGGAGGCATGTCACTATTAACAGAAAGACTCGGGCAAATATTATTGAGGTCGTGATCAAAAGATAAAGAAATATGCACACTGTGTTCTCTGATGTTATCCTCTGACAGACTAGAGAAGACAGGCACGGTGCAAGTGATTTCAGATGATGTCTTATGTCGGATTTGCTGCTACTGTTACTGCTGTTGCGGATAACAGCAGTGGCTGTGGTGCTGCCATGAAGCATCTTACCCTAAGTCACATTCTAGTAAATGTTTATTTATTCAACAAATATTAGTTGGGCCAGAATCTGAGATTACTCTCTGCAACATAACACAAAGACTATCACTAGACCTCCCAAAACACAACTACCGCAAAACATGATAACCACTTGACAGATGGAGTGTGAAGCAAAGTCTATTGTTTATTGTGAAGCCTAGCTATAGATAGATGACTAATGAGGTAAGGTAATATCTGGAGACCGCTGAAGGATATTGCCCCATAATATCCTCATTTTGAATCATATCTTTATCCTGATTATGTGAATTTACATGTGTGTGAAATTAGTTATCACTGACTTAACTTGATGATTGTGATCTCAGATGGCATTTATAAATAGCATAAATAAAGTGATGGACGATGCAATTTTCTGACTATTAGACAGTAATTATTGGGTGCTAAAGTAATTGTGGGAATTAAAAAGGAGTACACTCTACTTTTAAAATCTGGGCATATGTGTAACAAAATATGATCAACAATTCAAAACAAAATATAAGCCCCAAACAAGCATTACGGGCAATGAAAGCTGTAGGAGCTAGGAGGAGGAGAGATGAGTGGAGATGAAGTAAGAGGGTACAGGAAATAAACATTAAAGAACAAGTAGAGTTACAATAAAAGAGGGAATTTGTATCTACAATCTTTATTTTCAAGTCAACACTAGCAGGATGAATTTATTCTAGACAGGATACCTAAAATTTAAAGTAAATGATACTAAGTAAAATTAAGTGCCCTATAGTGAGTCTGTGAAGCCCAGTAGCAGTCAGCTGGGTCTTACCACTTACTTACAACTAATCAATTATGCTTTTTTCTATAAAAACACACATATTCGTTCAATGATTCAAAATATGTTAATTAACAAATATTGAACATCAAACACTATGGTTAAGAACCAGCATGCCATGCTTAGTAAAATACATGACCCTGCCTTCATAGATATTTTTCAACACAAGGAAAAGCATGTAATAATAACAATCAACAAATAAATAATAAATAGATTACTAAAAACATGTGTAAGTGCGAGAAAAGAAATGAGCAAGCTTTCACAATAATTACAATAATCAACAGGTGTGCTTGGATAGCTCAGTTGGTTGAGCAACCAACTCTTGATTTCAGCTCAGGTCATGATCTTGGGGTCCTGGGATTGAGTCCTGTGTGGGTTTCCATGCTCAGCAGGAGTCTGCTGGGGATTCTTTCCCTCTTCCTCTCCCTCTGCCCCTCCCTATACTCAGGCTCTCTCTCTCTCAAATAAATAAATAAATCTTCAAAATAATAATAATAATAAACAAATCAATAAGAAATAAATTACTGAAAACACGTATATGTGCCAGAAAAGAAACAAGAGGTTTTTTGTGATAAAAAGATAAGCAGGTTTGGAAGTGGGAGCAGTACTTCCTAAGACATAATAGATAGACCTGTGTTAGAAAGAGCTATTTAGTCAAGATGCAATAGATGAGAAGGCGGTGACTTTGAAAAAGAGAGGACAGTTTGTGTACACAATGGTCTTAAGTGGAGGATTGTGCAAAGGCCCTTCGGGAGGTATTGGTTTTGCAAAGCCCTGAAGTCATATAGACATTGATGTATTTACAGAACAGAAATGAAGCCAGTGTAGTTGAAAGGGGGAAAGGGCAGGAGGTGAGGGTGTTGAGATTAGCAGGGGCTCTCAGTTTCAGTAACTGTAAGAACCATTGGAGGTGCTTTGAATAATGGAAAGTGGCAATATAAGATGTATGTCATAAAAAGATTGTTTTAGTTGATGGAGGAGCAACAAAAGAAAGAATGCAAGTCAGAGGCTGCCACAGTCACCTAAGCAAGAAGAGATGAGAGCTGGGATAGTATCTTAAAAGGTACGTATGAAAAACAAACTCAGTGGGGCTGGCACCTGGATTGTATGTGGGGGGTAAGAAAGAAAGGAAGCAAGGATTGAACAAATGAGAGGGCACTGGTGCCACTTGCTGAGATGAGGAATATTCAGGAAAAAATTCAATTTGGGAGAAATCAAGAGTTAGTTTACATAATTATGTAAGTCAGATCATTATATACCTTAAACTTGTACAGTACTATATGTCAATTATATCTTAATAAAACTGAAAGAAGAAAAAAGAGGGTTAGCTTTGCCCATATAAGTTTGACAGGCCTATGACACATGTGAAGATGTCAATAAGAACTGTCTGAGCTTAGAAGAGGACATATAATTGGAATTTTTTTTTAAAGAGTTTATTTATTTGTTTATTTATTTATTGAAGAAGGAAAAAGAGAGAAAGAGAGAGAGAGCAGAGGGAGGAGCAGGGGGAGAGAGAGCAAATGAGAATCTCAAGCAGACTTCATCCTGAACACCGAGCCCACTGCGGGGCTGGATCTCCCAACCCTGAGACCATGATCTGAGCCAAAATCAAGAGACAGACAGACAAACTCAATGGACTGAGCCACCCTGGAACCCCTGGAATTTTTTTGTGATGTAGATAGTACTGATATTTTAGGAACTAGATGAAATCTTCTAGGTGGAGAGTTTAGAAAGAAAATAAAAGAAGACCTGGAACAAATCCATGAAAAAAACATACTAATTTGTAGATGTATTGTGAAAAAGAAGTAGCCAACAATTATAACTAAGATAAAGTGGCCAGGTAGGTAAGAGGAAAACTAGGAAAATACAGTGTCTTAAAATCAAGAAAGAGAAGTGTTTCAAGGTGAGGAAGTGGTCAACCAAGTCAAATATTTGGAACAATTAATTTCTCAAGTGAAGGGAATGTTCTGGTGAACACACAGTTTCATGCAGGTGCTTGAGTGCACACACTGAGAAGATGAATGACTGAATTCACCCATGGCTGGTACTTTATGGCGAAACTAAGAAAGCTGTAAGGTCATTGGGATATGTGTCAAGAGAGTGATAGAATATGGACCATGGACTCAGGAATGGAAGTAAAAATGTGAATAGTGAGAAGATAATGCAAAGTGAGCGATAATAATAATGTGCTTTGAAATATAACCTGTGCCAAAAAAGAAGAGAGAATGAGGTATGACTACAGAATAATGAGAAACTTGTAGGATCACTGGATATGAGATCAGGATGTTATTGAGAAACTGTTGTAGTAAGATTATTGAGAAAGGAATATGGCAGAGAGAAGATGGTGATCATCTAGTGTGATGTTTGCACTTGAAATTTTAGAGGTCAGGATTGAGGATGTAGAGATGAGTGGCTAAAACAAAATTAACAAAATGGTCATGAGAGAAGCAGAAGCCCTGAATTTGGAGGTTTGGGTTTAGTGTGGTGACACACAGGAATTTAGAAGCCAACAAATATGATGATAACTGTTGGGCTGAAGTAGAAAGAGATGATCCAGAGCCTAAGGTCTTCAAGGAATAATGGGAATTTCTATAATGTTTGGAGATGAAAGCAGTGAATAAGGGATAGAATGATGGCAGAAGCCTCAACTGTACAGGATTTTTGCAAGAAAGAGAAGAAATGACAGCTAAAAAGACACATCTGCCACCTCATAGCTATAAGGTTATGTAAGATATGAGAGAAAATACAACTTCCAGAAGAGATGGATGTTGGGGAAGCAGATTCCTCTTGGGATTGCCTACTTTGTTTTAGAGCCACGATACAAAGAAACTTCTGCGACAAGGCTAAAGTTCTAGGAGACTTTCCTGATTATAGAAAGAGACAGTCAAATATTACAAATGATTTAACTAGGCATTGCTAATTACAAATACATTTAAGAAAAGATAAAATTGAGAGATTTATTTTTAAAAAATTAACACTTGAGGCAAATGATGTGTTTATATTTAATTTTATATTTAATAACATATTAAATATGTTTATATTTAATAACTAATCCTACATAAAGTTTAGCTTTCCTTTTCAAACTTCAGAAAACTTTGCTCTCTCTCATCTATTCCACTTCTAAATTTGAAAAACCTGAATAAACATTGAAAAATTTCTGATTGGTACTTTTTGAGAAATTACTTCAAAATTAGATAGTAAACTCTTTTAGAAAAAAATTTTTAAAAAGCTTTTAGATTTGTTCATTTACTCAAAAAATGAATTCAAAGATACATCGATAGTCTATTATATTCTAGGCACTTTTTGAGATGCCTGAAAAATGTAAGTAAATTAAACAGCAAATACCCTTATGTACATGGTGCTGACATACTGAGGAGAAACAGACTGTAATACCATAACCACAAATAAATAAATTATATATTTCTATATTAACATATAATATATTACAAGAGTAGATAGGATATAACATACAATATATAAAAGAGGATATAAAAAAAAGGATATAACATACAATATATAAAAGAGGATGACTTCTATGGAAAAATAAAAAGGAAAGCAAGCAGTGGGGATCCAGATTACTGGGATAAGGGGGTACAGCTCAGTGATAGAGCATTTGGCTGCAGATTACTGGGGTAAAGGACTGTAAACATAAAATCGGTATTCAGGGTAGGCTTCAATGAAAAGGTAAAATTTAAGCAAAATCCCAAAGATAAAATGAGAACATAATTAGATATAAGGGACTGACGCAGTTCAGGTAGAGGAAAGGGCCAGGAAAGAGGAAGGGAGTGGGGCTGTGCTGAGGGGTGGGGGGCAGAGTGGAAGGGCAGAGGGAGGGGAAGGTCAACAGAGGATGCAACAAGAGAGGTAACAGAGACCACAAAACACTGGGCCCTACAGACCCTTTTTTTTAGATTTTTTTTATTTACTTTATAATTTTTTTATTATGCTATGTTAGTCACCATACAGTACATCATTAGTTTTTGATGTAGTGTTCCATGATTCATTGTTTGCGTATAACACCCAGTGCTCCATGCAATACATGCCCTCCTTAATACCCACCACTGGGCTCGCCCATCCCCCCTACCTCCCTCCCCTCTAAAATCCTGTTTGATTCCTGGAGTCCAGAGTCTCTCATGGTTTGTCTCCCTCTCTGATTTCTCCCCTTCATTTTTCCCTTCTTTCTCCTAATGTCCTCCATGCTATTCCTTATGTTCCACAAGTAAGTGAAACCATATGATAAATGTCTTTCTCTATTTGACTTATTTCACTTTGCATAATCTCCTCTAGTGCCATCCATGTTGAGGCAAATGGTGGGTATTCATCCTTTCTGATGGCTGAGTAATAATATTTCATCATGTACATGGACCACATCTTCTTTATCCATTCGTCTATTGAAGGGCATCTTGGCTCCTTCCAAGTTTGGCTCTTGTGGACATTGCTACTATGAACATAGGAGTGCATATGGCCCTTCTTTTCACTACATCTGTATCTTTGGGGTAAATATCCAGTAGTGCAATTGCAGGGTCATAGGGTAGCTCTATTTTTAACTTTTTCAGGAACCTCCACACTGTTTTCCAAAGTGGCTGTACCAACTTGCTTCCCCCCAACAGTGTAAGAGGGTGCCCCTTTCTCCACAACCTCGCCAACATTTGTTGTTTCTTGCCTTGTTAATTTTTGCCATTCTAATTGGTGTAAGGTGGTATCTCAAAGTGGTTTTGATTTGAATTTCCCTGATGGCTACTGATGTTGAACATTTTTTCATGTGTCTATTAGCCATTTGTATGTCTTCTTTGGAAAAGTGTCTGTTCATGTCTTCTGCCCATTTTTTGACTTACTTGTTTTTTGGGTGTTCAGTTTGAGTTCTTTATAAATCTTGGATACCAGCCCTTTATCTATAGTGTCATTTGCAAATATCTTCTCTCATTCCGTGGATTGTCTCTTTGTTTTGTTGATTGTTTCCTTTGCTGTGCAGAAGTCTTGATGAAGTTCCAAAATTTCATTTTCGCTTTTGTTTCCCTTGCCTTTGGAGATGTGTTTTGAAAGAAGTTGCTGTGGCCGATGTCGAAAATGTTGCTGCCTATGTTCTCCTCTAGGATTTTGATGGATTCCTGTCTCATATTGAGGTCTTTCATCCATTTAGAGTTTATCTTTGTGTATGGTGTAAGAGAATGGTCAAGTTTCAGTCTTCTGTATATAGCTGTCCAAATTTCCCAGATTCTCTGAGAGAAATCAGAGAATCGATTCCAATTACAATAGCACCAAAAACCTTAATAATACCTTGGAATAAACCTAACCAAAGAGCTAAAGGGTCTATACTCCAAAAACTAAAGAACACTTATGAAAGAAATTGAAGAAGACACAAAAAGATGGAAAAACATTCCATGCTCATGGATTGGAAGAATAAATATTGTTAAAATGTCTATGCTGCCCAGAGCAATGTACACTTTCAACACCATCCCAATCAAAATACCAATGGCATTTTTCAAAGTGCTGGAACAAACAATCCTAAAATTTTTATGGAACAACAAAAGGCCCTGAATCACCAAGGAAATGTTGAAAAAGAAAAACAAAGCTGGAGGCATCATGTTGCCTGATTTCAAGCTATATTACAAAGCTATGATCACCAAGACAGCATAGCACAAAAACAGACACATAAATCAATGGAACAGAAGAGAAAGCCCACATATGGACACACAACTCCGTGGTCAACTAATCTTCAACAAAACAGGAAAAAAATATCCAATAGAAAAAGACAGTCCCTACAGACCCTTATAAGGATTTGGGATTTTACTCTGAATAGAATGGAAGGTTTTAAGGACACAAGTGAAATTATTTGGCTGGGTGTTTTGTTGAAATTAGATTATGGAGAGTCGGGCAAAACCAGGAGGCAATAGTGGTGAGTCAATAGGGACATAACAATGGTTTTAGTGAAGACAGAGATATCAAAGGAGGTGAGAAGTGCTCAGATTCTGCCCTTATTTGAAAGGGACTGGCAAGATTTTCCCAAAGGACCCATATTCAGAAGTTTTTCACCTTAGCAACGAAAAGAATGGAGATGCCATCAAGTACAGATGAAAAAGGTTTTGGCATGGAGAAGATCAGGCATTTTATATTACACATGCTGAGTCTGAGGTATATATTAGACCTCCAAGCGTAGACAACTTGCTTTTACTCTAAAAAAAATTTGATTGAACCTGTAATAATATTAATCACACAAAATACAAAGACAAGGCTTAAGGAAGTCACACTCTTTTTTAATGCAGAAGTCAACAAACAGGCAGCTGGTCAGATTTGACCCACAGGATGCAGTCTGCTGATCCCTGCTGTAATGGAAATTTAAGAGAAAAAAAATTGAACTCCAGACTAGATTATATAATTTCGTTTTCCTAGATTGTGGGTGTATAATCCTAATGGTACCCAAAGTTATCTTAAGTGGTGCACATACATGGCATACAAATATTATTTATTTGTAATTCTCTATCGATTCATTGGTTTTATCATTCAAAAGGCTTATTTAACAACAACCTGATAATTGATAATCCCCTTTATAATATACACAAAAAGTCTTTACCTTCAAAATGTTTTCAAGATAGAAATATAGCTAAGGTCTAATAATATTATTATGTTTTTATCGAAGTTCTTTGCCAGGTTTCCAGTATCAGTAATTCTTTCCAGTATTAATAGTGATATATCTACTTTAAATCAATTTAAGTAAATACTGTGAATGATTTAATAAAACTATACAGTGTAGTAGAGATAGTGTTCGAACACAGTAAATACCTTAAAACTATTTAGTGAAGCACTACTGTAATGCAACGTTTTCACATAAAAGGGAAAAAAGTGTCAGATTGGTTGGTTGGTCTGTCTTTTGTTCCCACAGCTAGCAAATGACAGAACTAAAATTAGAGCCCTTGAATCTCACCCAAGTGCTTTATCCACATCACCAAAATGGCCTGGTTTCCTCATGCTAGAAGGGAATTGTACAATTATTTATTAGGTCCTTGCCTAGAAAAACCACTATGTTAACCTCAAACTGCCATTCCCTTATTAGGACATAAACAGAAGAGACAATAGAAAAAGTAATGATTTCTTTTCTTCACAGATGCATAGCGTGTCCACAGGTACAGGTGCCACAAAGCTAATAAACCTGAAGTTTTCAGATCTCTCACTTTCCAAGGCCCCAGCAATAGTCATATGTTTTCTAAGATTTATGAAAACAGAACATTTACCCTTACGTAAGTCCTCCAAAACCATTTAAGCTTCGGGCTCCACGAAACCCGATCTGCCCCCATGTGTATCCAATCCTAAGCCAATTTCATTCCAATTTTGAAGAAAACACGATCATATGAGCCAAACAACAAAGTTGCTCTTCGACCTTCTTTGTGCATTGTTTTGGAAAGTTTAAAAAGACTGTGATCCCTAATAGATAACCACGTTCTCCTTAGGCAAAGCATTAACTCAGTTCAACAGTTTCTCACTCTGGGTCTGGAATCTCTTCTCCCAGGTATCTGAGAGTCTACTTGACTTGCTCCTTCGCTTCATGCCACCCTCTGCTCAAACATCATTTCATGGAGAATATACTCTAAACACCATTTCTAAAGTAGCATTCTCCAACCCTGCCCCCTTACATGATTTTAGTTTCTGTCCTTGCATTTATGACCACTGAAATATTTCATATTATTTTTACACGTGTATTGCTTGTGTCCCCCTGCTCCCAGTGGAAACTCCATCATGAGAGGGGTCTCCATCTATTTTATTACTGTAACACTGATGTCTAGAATAGCGCCTTTTATACTGTGAACAATCAATAGCAAATTGCGGAGTGAGTAAATATTTACAGACCACCATTCTGTATCAGGACTATGCTAAGCTCTGGGGATTCGGTAGTGCATGAGGCACATAACTTCTTTTCTTACAAATGTTTATCACCGGTGCAGCCAGCCTCCACCCAATCGGGTCACCTCATACTTGGTGGCCCTCACAGGGAACCTGTGCTGTACCAGTCCAGGGCTCTCCCCAGATTCTCCAGGAATTTCTCGGAACTTTCCCTCGGTGGACCAACTCTAGTATTCTTTGGGGAAACTGAAGACCTCTGGCTGGGGTTACTCCTTGAGGATCTGAAGCCCCAGGGGGAATCCACCAGATTCCCAAAAGAGTGAGGGATTTCCCCCGCTTGCTCTTTGAAGGGATCCTTCGTTCCCTCTCCTTTCTGTTTTCGTCCTTTTGTCAGTCTAACCCTAGCACTCCCAGACAACTGAAGACATCTCGCCAGGGCAGCTTGGCTGACTGTCCATGCCTGTGAGGGTAAAGAATCTCTTTCCTTTCCTTGCCCATTCTGTCCCCCCAAGGCCTCTCTTCCCAATGTTCAGTGCAATTGGCAGTGGCAGCTCATCCAGGGTGAATCCACAAACGTTAAGGACTTGGTTGGGACCCTTTCCTGATGCTGGCTGACTCTCAGCTATCTTGTTTCTTTAAACCTCTCCACCCACCTTTTTTCCTTTGTTCCGAATGGTTATCCAACTGCCACCTTGATCTACAGGGAAAATATGTTCCTATATGTCTGAGTGAATCCAACAATTCCAAATACAATGGTGATTCAATAGGATTCCAGCCCATACCATCAGAGGGTCCCCCCACTAAATGCCATGGACCTGGCCACCAAGGAATTTCACTCAAATTGCTACTTAGCATTTTGATATAATACCATGCTCTGATCTATAACTGCATAGAACCCCTGATGGACCAACAAGTTTAAGTAGGGACAGCTGCCCCCTCCAGTCCACCCCCATCTAGCAAGAAGCAGCTAATGCCACTCCACCCAAACGCCAAAGATTCGTCACTCTTTATCAGTCCAGGGGGAATATAGAGGCCATTTTTAGGCAACAGGCTTGAGCAATGGACACTTGAGTAAGGTAAGAGGAACACGGTGACCACCGAACTGAATGCAAACAGGCCTATTAAGCAATCCACCTCAAAGTATCCATAGGCTCTAGATGACCAATGGGCTACTTACAACCGGGCACAGGTACCAACAAAGGAAAATTCCATAAGTTTTCATGCCGCCTCACTACCCCCCTAATACTAGCTTCCCCCCACTGCCTCCTGGAAGACAGTCTCTCCTTTGCTGTCTTGCCTGCTGCTCCCTTTCAGTGTATTCAATAAATTCCTTTGGAGAAAAAAGAGGAGGGAGAGGGTAGTCAGATTAGCTGTCAGATCAGTTAATACAACAAACAAAGGGTTAGATTAGTTGAACTTGAATTTATCTACTAACTCTATAATTAATTACTTTATTCTTTCATTACATAAATATTTATTAAAGAACCTACTTAATGTCAGGCTGAATGTTTAGCTGAACAGCTAATGTTTAGCTGAAAAGCTAAAACTCATATTGTTGTTTCAGTGAATAGAGTATCCTAATTGGGCTCATCTCTTGTTCTCTTGCTATATTTC
This sequence comes from Potos flavus, assembly GCA_028534135.1. Taxonomy (NCBI): domain Eukaryota; kingdom Metazoa; phylum Chordata; class Mammalia; order Carnivora; family Procyonidae; genus Potos; species Potos flavus. The sequence goes on along the minus strand of CM052895.1, from coordinate 112,974,039 downwards.
AGCTCACAGACAACTGCCAGCTAATCTTTACACACATCAGTACTCAAAATATCCAATAATTCCCCTGCCCAAAAAGCAATCCAAACCCTTTCCTGCCATCCAAAGTCCTGCTATTCCCAGCCCTCACCTTATCTGCTAGTACTAGTCAACTCTACTCTATGCTGTGACTGTTTGTTTCTCAGAAGTACACAGACAGGAATATGCCTCCACATTTTTGTTTTAAACCCTCCTCAGCCTGGGCTTCTTCAAGGCTTTTCCAGTTGTATAGAAAAGTGCCTCAGTCTGGGGGCTCAGTGCTTCCAAATGCCTGAACTAAAAATGGATAATTGCTTTATACGATGTGGAAGTTGGAATCCCTCCTTATAAAATGAAAATCTATTATAGGCTCCACCATCACAACCTTCCTATGCCCTTTCACATGATGACCCAGTGGCAGAGGGTTTCCACCTCAGGGCTTTTATCTGAACTCCCCTTCCTTGTTAATACTGAAGTTCTGTTCTGAGCTCTGGCTTTCTGTATCCCCTGCCTGGCTCTTGTCAGCTTTCATCCAAGGCAGGCTGGGCTCATGGGCCCACAGCTGCTGGGTTTGGACTCCATCTAAGGGGGGCAGATATAAGCCTGTGTAGTGGGGCCTTAAAGGCCAGAGCTGAACTGGGCAGAGCTGTTACCTGGGACGAATAAATATAAGTCATGACAAAGAGAGTAACAGGGGTAAAGAAGGAAGCCATGAAGCTGATGACAAATGGGGCCAAAAACTGCCAACAAAATGGAGGCATCCAGGAAGTACTTATGTTCTAGGACATGATCCAGGAGGTCAATATGTGGGGAAATAGAGCAAGAGAAAACAAGACCCTTGCCATCGTGGGGACTGGTGTACCCAGCCTGACTGCTGGTGAGAGCCAACTTCACAGCTCATTGGGTAACTCAGCAGAGGGTGTGAGGGGAACAACTGCCAGAGGTCTTCTTCCAAAATACATTGATCATCCAAAACCAAAAACTGACATTCGTGATCAGTGAACATCACAACTTCCTGAAAAACCCAGTTACCTTTCCCTGTAGACATCAAAACTCAACTCCAAATGTGTCCATGTTCACCATGCCATATCCCTTAGCCGTTTGAGTTTGACTGGTGGTGATTCCACGCGGAGGGGAATCCTGTTGCTCGGCCACTTTGTGCAGCTTCCCTCCCAGCATTCTCCCTCCCCTTCCTTACATGTCTGCTGCTTGAAAACACATTTGCTTTGGGACCAAGCCTGGCCATAGGACATGTTCCACCCTATCCACTTGCATGCCCTTCTGTGTCTTTCTGCTTCTCTTCTGCTTTTGATATATAACTCAAGTTTTGTCTCTTCATGTATCGTGTGTCACTGGAACCATCTCAAAGTGCTAAACACATCTCTCCACCTACTAAAAGCTATCATCTTACTTTAAAACATTTATCGAGCACTTTATTTTACTTACTTAACATGTATATAGAACTCTGTGCCAGGCACTAAGTAGCTTCTTGGGGTTAGGGATTGTGTAATGTAGCTTTTCGTTGCCAGGGCTTTATGTACATTATACACGTGTCTATCTCCACATGCATATGCTCTTTATACACACATACACCTGTTTTATACATATAAGACATCGAGAAATGTTTATTGTCTATGGTGAAATTGAAAACAGTATGAGGATACCTGGGTGGCCCAGTCGGTTAAGCGTCCGACTCTTGACTTCAGCTCAGGTCATGATCTCAGGTCATGAGATCAAGCCCCACAATGGGTTCTGCACTGGGCATAGAGTCTGCTTAAGATTCTCTCTCTCTCCCTCTGCCCCCCCTCCCCTATGGATCAGTGAGAACAATGGCTCGGACAAGGATAGCACAAACCCGTAATGATGTTATAGTCATACCAGCTTTTCCATTACGTAGATATGATCAGTCACGAACCAGCGTGCCCCAAGGCCCTCTGCGCAAGCCCTTTCTCTAGCGCCCTCATTCCAGCCACTCCTCATCTGAGCAGCCGGGGGTCACGAGTCCGGGCTTGGCTTGGTCCTATTGGCAGCTAGCCCACGGCTGCCCACACCTAAAAAATAGTTATCAATGAAATTAAAGATAGTTTAGATATTACCAATGGACTAATTATCTCTTATCACTGTCTGCAATCAAAAGTAGGATATACATGAATAATTCCACTAACCTACTTATTTTTCCTTGAAATATCCAAATGATTTGCACAAGTCCCCTTCTATTTGTACGGGATCTTATAAATCAATTTACTAACACTTTAAGATGACTTATCCATGAAAAGTGTCCTAGAGAATAAAATTTCATATCTTTCCCGCCTGACAGATAAACTTATAAATAAACCATAATTTTTTCTAAAGGACAAAAGTCCTATCTTTGATCGCCCCATAAATTATGGGATATATATTTTACTTCCACTGTCAGTTACCACTCTTATGATTTCTAGATGCTCTCCCATTCCTCTTGAGAGCATGGTGATTCTAAAGCAAATGGTGAAAGAGGCAAAAATGGAAAATAACTTGACAATGAAGGGTAAAATCTGTCCTAGCAAAGTGCCAAAGAATAGATTAGCAGTTTCTCTTCTTGAAAATTGTAAGATGAAATTATAAGCAATAGGCAATTTTCAGATTGTCAAATATCCATAATCACTATGATTTCTGAATTTAATACAATGTAGCTGTGATTATTGTTGCTTTTCTGCCTGCAAACATTACACATTTTTGCTTAAACATACATTTTACATTTATGAAAACCCATTAAAAATAATGCAGTCAAATTTCAAAACTAGGTTTTTTTAACTTCTAATATGTGGTTTCCATTCCATTCAAGAAGGCTATTATAAGGCTATTATAAGGATTTTTTCCCTATTACCAATGCTGAAATATTTAAACATCTGAAAGAAATACGCAAATGTTTCCATGTAAAAAGAAACTGCATTCTTTGGAAAACATGAATTATATAAACTATAATTAGAGCTTCAAATTGAAAGTGTTTAAACTAAGATTACAAATTGCCATGTTAAAAAGATACTGAGACATTCAGGGGGAAAAAAAATCAAATGCCGACTAACTAAATTAATTCTCCCACATCCCAAGCTGTTCTATCTCCTTCATGCCTTCCCTTCTGCCATCACTGATGATACCTAAACATGGGTTCTACTACAATGAATTCAGGCGTGATTTGCTTGCTTCTCCTGCCATCAGAGTTGGCAGTTCCTACTTGAAAGTATAAATTTCTATTAATAATCTGCAACTAAACATGGTCTATTGAAGAAAGTAAACTGATATAGGTAAAAATACAAATTGAATCCTGCAATTTCAAGCTAAATTGGAAAGAACTTAATTTTTAATAAAATGAGTTTTGTGCATTTTTAGGACTGTACAGTGGAAATCTAAAAATTAATTGAACAACATATCAAGGCACCACAAAGCAAAATATGGGAGAATTGGACAAGAACCAGTGAGTGTTAACCTGAATGAGAATAAAGAAGCACTAGATTAAAAGTTGTTCTTGTTTTATGACTATTTAAAAGGATGACTTTATGAAATTTAAAAGGATGACTCCAAATCACACACTATTTTTTTTTTAAGATGCCATTACCCATGTATTCAGGGGTACTTCTTTGCCCATTACAATTTTAACTTATAAAAGGATTCATAGCTTTCTTTACACTCTTCTCAGTATTTACTATAGAGGTTCAGCTACACTAGACACCCAATTAGAAAGGCTCACTCCCTGATATTAATTGATAAAGGGAAATAAATAACAGGGTTCTTCCATTTCTAAATCACCCTGTCATGTTTCCTAACATAATCCTGGGTGCTGTAAAATGCCCCGAAAAAGACTGTGAAAAGAAGCTGACTGACCCCTTACAGATTAATGAAATTCATATTATATCTGAAGAGACAAAGTAATAAAAACTCATTAAACCCAACACTTCTTGCAAGTATTACCTCTGTGAAGATAGACACATACACTCTAGCACACTAGATACCCTGATGGTTTGTAATGCTAATATTTGTGTAAGAGTACTTTTCCTCCATCATTGTAGCACAGACGTGCAAGATCTTCCTGTAAAGTATTACTACCTCAAATCAAAGTTAAATAGCACCAGTTAAGAATTAATTTTCCATGTTCAACAAATGTCTATAATGTTTACTGTCACTCTGAATTTATATTAACTATTCAGAAGTGTTAGGAATGGAATCTGGCATATAGAGCACTGCACTAAAATGTAACAGACAATTTTATGGAAATCCAGTAATTAAATCAGATTTATTAAAAGTATACATACAGAAAAGGTTATAATGATTACAGAAAAATCTTAACCCATTTGTATTACTAATTAGTTCCAGGTAGCATTCCAGCAATCTGTTGAGGTGCACTATGTTAATAAAAAATTTTTTAAGTCTGTGTTTAAAAGCACTAGAACTCTCACATATTAAAAATAATGGTCTACATGAAATTTAATTTATTTCAGGACAGAGAGGGGAAAATATATGGAGAGATGCTTCTTTCATATCATCAATTGATCTCCGGCATTCATTTTTTTACTTAAATCTCTATAGGCTAGAAGACAATCTGAACTCTTTTCTCACTTTCCCTCCAAGGTGTGCAGAAACTCACAGCCTTGATAGTACTTCATTGAATCTGTTCCCTTTAGCAAAATAGTCATTATGCCTATTTTTATGAACACTGACAGAATCGCTACAATTTAGTGTACAGGATTTGGTTAGCTGACACACAGCTATCCTCCCACCCTAGTGAACTGGCTTTCAAGAACCATCTTTTTTTTTCTTTATAATATGTATGTTCTTGAGGCAATGACTTTTTAAATTTGTTTTCTAAGCTTTCTCTCAAGTCTTAATCTTATCATATCAAAGAAAAGGGATGAGACTGTCTTTTTTCACTCGAGGCTTTCTCAGTAAATACCCAGAAATTTATGATTCCATAATCAATCAATGGGGACTCGACTGTATAGTGCCAAAACCTAATAAAATAATGGTGTCCAAATTTATACAGTATTTGATAGTTTGCAAAGCATCTTTACAAACTTTATTTGATCGTCACAAAAGCCTTTGAGGTGGGCAGGGCAGATACGATCACCATATTATAAATAAGTAGAATAAAATCACTAAGTTAGCTCGGCTGATGCAATAGCAGAGTTGGAACTAGAAGTTCTCAAATCCCTGCCTCTAATCTTCTCTTCTCTAACACACATAACTCCTGTTGTATGTGGAGAACTGTATATTTCTCGTGTCTTACTTTTATATGTTTATACATTCTAGTGCCGAAAATAAGGATTCTCAGTGTTACTCAAATGAATTGGTAAATAAAGATTTTATGTCTTCTGAAGTTAGTGATATATAAGGAATGAAAACCAATTCATCCTTCCCCAATATAATTAATGTTTCAAACAGCAAAACCAATGAGAATATTTATTTTCCAGCTATAAATATTTAGTATAAGGTCTTGTTCTCTTAAGTTCCAGTTTTGCATTTACTTTCAGTACGATAAATCTATGTTATAAAAACTTCACATTACCAAGAAAATATATCCACTGAGTAATTTCAATGAAGGAAGACTTCCATATAACTTTTTAGCTTTTGATACTTTAAATATTTAAACATTATCCACAACTATATTACATATGTTATTCATCCCTGATACCTTATCATGAATGTTGGGTATCAGTATTATGAAAAAATCATACTTGAGTAGAAATATTATAGAAAAATTGTGAATTGAACACAAATCAGAAATCACTAATGGAGCCCTGTACATCTTGTTCATACAAAGAGTAGTCCAGAGGTCATGCATAATGCAGTGATGCACCAGCTAACAACAGACCCATGGAAATCATTCCAACCAGGGTTGAACAAGACTCAAAAAAAATTGGGGCACCTGAGTGGCTCAGTGGGTTAAGCCTCTGCCTTCGGCTCGGCTCATGATCTCAGGGTCCTGGGATCGAGCCCCACATTGGGCTCTCTGCTCAGCGGGGAGCCTGCTTCCCCCTCTCTCTCTGCCTGCCTCTCTGCCTACTTGTGATCTCTCTCTCTCTCTGTCAAATAAATAAATTAAAAAAAAAAAAAAAAACTCAAAAAAATTCCTCTGGTGAACAAAACTCAATAGTTTCCAGCCATCTTATAAGTCCAGACAGGCATTGTCTGAAGCCAAGTGTTCATATTTAAATGTAAGACCAAGGAACAAACAGCTACCAAAAAAAAAAAAAATTTAAGTTTAATTTGGCTCTCTCTCCCCTAACTCAATGGGAGTTTATCAGGCCAAAGGATAGAGAAGTGCACAATTATCCAGTGAATTGGTCTTCATCACGAGAATCAATCTGGATAATTGAGGCTTTGTGATTCACTTCCACTTGAACTGTCCTGAGCTCATTCAATATAATATGCAATTATGCAACTCACTGTTTTAACTCCTAGTCAGGAATTCATTGCTAAATGTGCAATAGGATTGTGGGATTATATTAATATAAGATGATTATAGAGATCCTGAAAGTTAACTTCTTTGTGATCTTTTTTTTTCTTTCCAAGCTTATGGTTTCACACTGTGTCTTGTCTGTCTCTATATTAAGGAAGAAACTCAAATGTTAATCAAGGACTTAAAATTGAATCAAACCATTCTCCCTACCAAGTATATCCAGCTTGATTTTATACTGCTTTGATGCATCTAATTAGTCATATTTCAAATATAGAAATGAAAAGATATTTTAATTCAATAGACATCATAGACCCTCAAAAACTGAGTATAGAAATGATTTATTGACCTTGTATATATGTGGCTTTTATCACATTTACTTGGCACGTTCTTAAAAATTTCCCCAAAATAGCCTAGCATTTTTCCTCAGGAAAAGAAGCAGCAAAGCAAAAGAGGAATAAAAGTCTAGTCTATTCATCTGGAATGAGTCAGAAGTCAACACTCCACAATAAAGACTACTTTATGTTATTTCTCATTGGAACAGAAGAAGTGTTCAGAAGATATTCCAATGAGAATCCATCTCTGCAGGTTTCCTGAAAACACCAAATTTTACTATTTCTTCAGGCTTTCTTCTATATATAAGTATTAAATATCTCAAAACTTGGACTTGAACCATTTAATTATTAAGGTCAGAAAATATTAGCTTTTATTATTATTGTTATTGGAATAAATTCTTTAAGGGTATAATAAAAAACTTTTAGAATAATTTTAATTAATTGAATCAATTACTTGTTTATAATTCATTTTCTCGTTATGGTTCAATAAACATTGAACACATGATATGCATTAGGCCCACTCATTGGTGTTCTGGATATAAAAATAAGTAAATGTGGTCCCTCATCTCAAGGAATGAAAACACAAAACCACACACACACACACACACTTTTCAATACAGTACAACAGTAGTTTGTTTGCATAAGAGAAATCAGAAGACATATGAGGAGCAATCACCCAGCCTGAGCTAAGTCTAGGGAGAGACTACAGAGTTTACAAAGCCTCCTTAGAATAGATAAAGCTTGAGGCTTGTCCTGAACCATAAGTCAATATCCTCCAACAAACATTAAGTGCACAATTGGCACTTGTATGCATCTGAAAGTGACTGCCTTCGATTTTGCACCCTGGCCGCCTTCCTTCTCTCACGCTGCTACAGAGGCTCAGAAATAAGACACTTTACATCACCATCTTGGGTCTTCTGCTTAAAGTAGATTTCACAGGAATTATAGAGTTTGGCTAATTCCCAAATGACTTGTTCTTTGTGTGATGTATTAGCTAAATTCATTGGAAACTAGAGAAACATAATGCTGGGTATCTTTTTATTCCATTCATGGTCCTATTCCCAATCAGGTGTATGGAGACCCACTCATTCATCGGATTGTTAGAAAAAGGGACTTGCGTATATTGTTTGCTAGTCTCATAGATGGAACTTCCAAATCTCAAAACTGGTAATTCCTAGAGAGAACACAGAATTCACCATGCAAACCACAACATTTTTGAGAAAAAAAAAAAAAAAAAGCACTATTGATAATTGTGCTGCAACAACAGGCATAAACCCAAGACTGTCACAGGCAAACCAGGACGCATGGCTACCCTAGTCATTAAAGTACTTCTCTTAAATTTGATAATTATGAGAAACAGCAGCATTTTTAAAAACTGGAAGAAGGAAGGAAACTTCCTCCTCAAAATTACTACTCCAGAAGGCCTAGAATGAAGAGGAGATTTCCTTTTGCCTTGCCCTCCAAGTCAAGGGCTCATATTTAAATCTAAGGTCAAGGAACAAACAGCCACCAAAATAAAATAAAATAAAATAAAATAGAGATCAATTTGGCTCTCCCTCCCCTACCCCAATGCAGTTTTATCAGAGCCAAAGGGATGGATAAGTGCACTATTACTGGTCTTTCTTTTGCTTTGGCCTCAAACAGCATGGAATCTCAGTAGTGTCAATTCATGTACTGTTTTCCCAAATAAGAAAGTCATGACCACAGAGTTGGATGCATTGCGATTGTCCCTACTAAACCGCTCATGTGAATCAACAAAAGGCAGTCTGGGGAAATTAACCCCACAGGCAAAGACATACCTGACTAGGTCAGATAAAACCATGCTGTGGAGGGCTGCTTTTGCTCAAACTGTTGGAGAATATTGACTCTGAGCTATTCACTTCCTTCACAAAAATTTTTCTTTCATTTGTCACTCCAACCCATCCCAGCTGGGTCATTTTTTTAAAAGATGTTCGAGTTCAGAAGAAAGTCTTGTTGCTTATATAAGAAAGAAAACAAAGGGGGGGGGGAGAAACAAATCCAAAACAAAAATGAATTATTTGAAATATCTCTTCCTTCTCTTCCTTCAGTATCTTGAGATGTTTAAAGGGCAAAATGGGGTCAAAGATGAGTACAGTGTAAAGAAAAGAAACAATTTAGAATGCACTTTTAGAGTACTTCTTGCTACTTGCCTCTTTTTTACCCATTGACTACCTCTTTGATATCTGTCTTCAATCTTCAATCACTCCCTCTTGACTGTTAACAAGGCAACTCCAGCTGACACAGAGAACTCTAATATTGACTGAGTCATTTTCTTCCTTTATTTCCAGAACATGGAAGTAATGTACCCAAAGTTCCTCATAAGTCACTAGGATTTCTCTATTGCCTTCCAAGAAACTGCTAGAGCTGGTTTTACCCTGTGGTCGACTTAATGCCCCAGGAAACCACATTTCACTATAGTCATTTAGCACTAATTCAGAACCTGAGATTTTTCACATACTGGGGAACTAAGAATTAATTAGGTATACTTTGTGTCATCAAAGAAGTTTAATATAATCATTTCAGGGAATAAAATATCAAGATCAGGAGCTCCTATTTTCTGGACTTTCACTGTGACAAAGCATGAAAATCCCATCACATGATGCATTAGCTAGATATGAAAATAGGAGTCTAATAGCTCTCAACTAGGGAGACAATCCATAAAGACTAGATTATGGAAGCATAGTCATCATTTTGCTGTGCCAAATATCATTGGTTACCATCATTTTGCCGTGTGAAAATCATCTCTGCTTAAAATTTTCATGTGAGTTGTCTCACAGCTACAATATCTATGCTATTTACAACAGTACCTCATTAGGTGACTGTTTGGAAGACACCTAGTAAAAAATGTTTCCTCTTCAAAATCCATTATGGAAAGTAACTCAAGAACTCAAGTTTGCAAATTCAGTTTTGCTTAATTAATAATTTTTCCCTTTATTCCCTTTTAGTTTATATTAATGTTATTAAAAAAAATAAGTGGTATATTAGCATGGCTTAAAAATGAAAAGAATATAAAAATATATAAGATCCCCTGCCACTTTGTCCCCTCACCCAATCCTTTCAAATAAACAGAGCAACTACTGTCATTAGTTTTATATTTATCCTGCCAGGGCTGCTGTATTTTTATGCAAGGCATGCAAACATATATCCTCCATTATTCACTCCTTTTTTTAATGTAAATCATAACAGAACAAACAACTTTCCTTGCTTCCGAGGTTTATTAATTCCATAATTGCTTTCTCTTCAAATTCATGAATTGCTGATTTTTGCCTTTCTCTATTCTCTCCTTTTAATTTTCCTCACATTACTTTGCTATCCCCTTCCTTACTTTTTGAGTTGAAGACTGTAACAAAGAATATAAAATGTTCCCCAAATCCTGCCTCCTCTTCTTCCTGAGTACCTGAGTACCTATTTCAATTCTATACACTTCCCAAGCAGGTAGGAATGCCCGACGGTGCGACTTCAAGCCAACAGAATATGAAAGAACATGGAATCTTCCTCTAAGTTAGGCACTGAAGAAGAGTTTGCATCTCCTACGCAGTCCTTCTCTATTTGCTGGCTGCTGGCCGGTGATCATGCAGCTCAAAGAGATGAAAGAACCACAAAATTAAAGGAATCAGGGTGTCTGAATTACTGCATTTAGGAGAGCCCTTGATGACCAACACATGTACCTTGGTCTATTACACGAGGAAGAAATAAACTTTGTGATTATTTAATTCATTTTACATTTTCTGTACGTTACTATAGTAACATATAATATGTTTAGCTCTTCTGATATTTAGAAAGTATAGTAGTTTTGATAGAGTGGTTATCATTGTAATTATTTACAATTTATGCATACATACTCAAGTGCTCTATTTTTGCACACAGTATTTGTATTATGGACAATGAAGAAATTACCATTTTCTTTCTTTTTTCTCTTCTATCATGCAATTTTCAATAGTACAATATATTTTCCTTCAGCTATTACATATGCTTTATTCTTCTCTTATCTCATTTTCCAGAACAGAAAAAGCCCATTTTTTCACATATTAATGCGTCTGAAGTTGAAATGTACCTTACAATCAAGGATAAGTTACAACTATAATTGGAGGTGTATTTTTTCTTACTCAGTGGTAGATCTCAAAATAGAGCATTTCACAATTAAGAATGCCTTAGATATGATTTGAACTATATGAGATTTCTGATATTCAATTGTTTGGGGATTATAAAATGCTAATTCCATACAGTTCAACCTAATACATTTTCCAGCTTTCAATAAAAGTTTGACTCTCAGTTATTACAAATGAAGCCATTATCAAACACAGTTCCCCCACTGTCGTCACCCTTCTTCTCCCAATGCTTTTAAGTGAAATCATCCTTTCTCTGTGATAACAAATGAGATTTAGATTCTATACCATTCTTCTCATCCCTTCATTTATTATAATCTTTGTTCTAGAGCCAAACATATTCCGTGCTCACTTCCAGTCTTTTTGCTGAAATTGCCCCAGATGACTCTTGACTGACCTGCCAAATAATTCTGCAGCTATTCCCTCCTCTTTTGTCCCAGACACAGATCCCCTGCTTCCTGCAAGCATTGCATCTCTCTGCATGGGCCCACATCTCTCCTCTGGGACAGACAGAGCCCAGAAAGGCTTCTGCCTCCAGCCCTGCTTGCTCTACGTTCAGTAACATTGTTAAAACAGAGGATAAAGCTTTCCCTACTTCAGGAAGTTTGTATCTGCTTCCATTTTCTGAAACCTGCTTTCCCGGGTCCTCTCCCCACTCCAGGGAGTTGGGGATGGGGTAGAGGGGATAGTTTCTTCCCTTCATCCCTCCTTCACGGTTCCCATCACATCTCAGGTGCTTGTGGCAGTTCCTCTGTATATTCTGGAGCACGTGTATTATTTCTGTCTCCTGGTTTAATTGAAGATGAAATTTGCAGGGCTGTGTGTCTTTGTTTTCCATTCTTCTTATTGCTCTGTTTACGATTTGCAGGAAAGGGGTGAAAATGCTGACTTCTGCAGCCACGTTTGCACAGGAAGCCAACTTTATTTATTTCAGAGCAGTTCTCTATCTGCAGATGTGATGATCCGAATGTAAAAGAAAGCTTTATGATTTAGAAGTATTTAATCTGCTTGACCATAATAAATGTAGTTTGAAACAGCAATTCACTTCAAATCAATTTCAAATCTTCATATGTTAAAAGACAATTCTGTGGGATATGCACATGTATAACTTGATGCAACATTTGGAAATAAAAATAGGTGGTTATTTCCCTTGGACTTACTTAGTGCTTATGTAAGCAAATCCAAGATGCTGTTACTTTAAAAAAAAAAAAGAGCATAAAAAAGGCACGTGTATTTCCTCAAATGTTCAATAAGTCTCTAAACTGAAATGCCATCTTAGCTCATGAAAAAGAGAGTGCATGCACACCTGCTTTTACTGATTTCTTTCTTTAATCCATCATTAACACCTGAAACAATACACTTGCAATTGATGTAAAGGACATTATCTGTACATTTGCTTTCTTCAATTGCTAATACTCAACTTGAGGAATCAGAGAAAGAATATACTCACTTCACTATTAAATATGGATCAATATCATTCAAGATTAAGAGCATATCAGTCAATGCAGAAATAAAATCCTCAAAAATTCTCCACAGCATTAATCTCTCCGTCATTTAATATATTCCTGGGAAATGATCCATGAACAGTAAAATCAAAATAAAACACACATATTTGAGAGATCCTGATTGCAAAAATTAGTTTTATACAATTCTATATTCAAAGGATGATTTTGCCTAGTAGAATGTAGAAATATTGGCTCATTCTTCAAACCCACGGTCTAAACTATTAAAATATTCCTTGTTATGTTTTCATAATTTACTGCTATTACTTAAGCATGTGACATTTATACTGGTAATACATTGTAGATACTAAGAGAAAGTCCCAATACTCTCAAAAACAGATTAAAATAAATACACCGGCATATGGGCATTTCCCCTCAGAAGCCAGTTTTTGTTGCCTTTGGCAGAATAATGCAGCTACTTGACCAAAGGATAGTTATCATTTCAAGAAAGCATACACCTTCAGGAGAAGTACACAGAGATTAGTGAGGAAAGAAGGCTCACCTGAACAGTAAGGAGAATTTGTGAAATTAATTCATGGATGATAAAAGTCACATTCAAACTGACTGCATATTCTATTTCTGCTTCGAGCCCAGAGATGGCTAAGAAGTAGTTTGCATGATGCCAATTCCCGTTTCTACGGTCCTGGCAGACATTCTAATTGATGACAGTAGTCCTCCTATGTTCGAATGCAACCTCAGAACTTTTCCATGGCATTGTAAGTAGCCATCTCCAAGCAATCAGATTTGAGTACACTTGGAACCTATTCACCAGTCCCATCTAGGATAGCACTACCTACATTTTTCTTATACTTACCAAGTCACACCCTCCTATCTTCTGTAAAACATACTATATAGAGCCACCTAAGACTTATTTAGGTCTAAGAACTTTAAAATAAATGATGAAACTTGGAAACTCTAGCCCTTGAGCTCTGAAGTCTGGGGGCTAACTTCAGTTTACCAAAACTACTATCAGATACAAAACAGACGGTAGGACTGTTACCAAGAATTCCGATAGGGCCTGGGACCTTAAAAGGGAGAAAGAAAGTTCCTTCCCTAAGGAAGCAACTCTGTTTAAGTCACACCTATCAGTTTCATCCCTGGGATATGTATGGATTTTTGTAGCCAGGGGCTATTCCTACTGCAGTGGCTCTGTGACTAGAAAATATTTCCAGAGAGACTTGACATTCCAGACCACAGTGCACTGTAGAAAGTGTACACTTGTAATGAAGTGGAAAAAACTTGGCTCAGCATACTTGGATTCAACCCCTTCTGCTACTATGTGTGAGTTTTAATAACTTAAAACTTTTCTCACTTTGAGTCTTCTCATCCATAAATGGGTCATCAAATCTTCCTTAGATTCTTTATGTAAGGATTAAATGAAGTAATACATGTCAAAATGTCTGGTAAATAGCAGACCATCATCTTAGTTTTCTCTCTTATTTTCATCTTGGTTCCAAAGTCAGGAGGAATCACAACTTTCCATTATGTTTCCACCCAGGAATTTAAAATCTAGCTCTCTTTAAAATTGTGACCAAATAACATAATAATGACAAATAATAATACTTAGTTCCTATTGAGCATTTATTATGTGCCAGGAGGAGGAAAAAAAACATATTTAATGCTCACAATAACCCCAAAAGCTGAGTGAAGCATTATCTTCATTTTACAGACAAGGACAAAAAGGAGACAGAAAAGAGAAAAAAATGTCCCATGATATTAGGACTTACAAGCAGCAAAGTCATCATTTGAATCCAGAAAATCTGTCTCTTCAACTTTAGTCACTACAATTATTAATCACTACACATAGCCAGTTTCACTCCTTACTTCCCCAACTAAAAAGTTTTCATTTATTGTTTCTATAAATGTCCTGGTTTTATTTGGAAGAATAATTAATGATGTGAAACTCTGTAGTCTCTGTAAAGGGAAAGATTCCCCCTGTGACTATGACTATTGCTGTTACTTATACCATTAGAATATAACCACGGCCAATAGGAAGATCTGCACCAGAATGTATTACCAGAGAACAGGGTCATTCTGCTTCCAGAACCAAAGCAGGCATTGTGGAAGGCCAACTAGTTTGAGCTGAACCTCAGAATTAATTTTGCTTTATACCTCATGGCTAAAAACATTTATTTGAAATGGAAAAAGGGATATAGTTGATTATAAAAATCTGTCCTATATTTGGATCAAAGATTAATCAACCTCATGCTTACAGAAAAATAAGTTGTCATAGTTCAGTGGCTTGTAGGTTGCATGTTTCTGCTTTCTCTCCAATTACAGTTGGTGAAAGACAAAGACAAAACTTTCCCTAAGAGTCATTGAAAATAAAATATCACAATCACATGAGCCTTTTTCCTATCCTTCTTTCTTTGTAATACTAACAAGAGTATGCTCCTCACAAAGCCCAAACAGTTGGGTTCTCTCTGTTTTATTCTTAGTGAAAAGAAAAGAAATGTAAAAATAAGTTCTATAAATGTTTTAAGACTTCTTCCATAAATCTGGAAAAGGATTTTTAAGGAATTCTACCCATGCTTCTCTAATTGCAATACTTCAAATTATGGTGAGATTCTTTCATAATCCTATTTTCCCATTTCCTGAAATAAAGGGCCTAAACTTTGGTTGCTTGTGTATGGATTTTGTTTTAAAGCTAGTTAACAGCTTGCATATAGGACAGCACTGAAAAAAAGGAAAAAAAACAAAAAGACGTTTCTCTGCTACTATACAAATAATATGACACAGCTGAGTTTACCAGGAACAGGTTCTACTTACATTTAATATTCTGAATGTAAATTTGAGCCTTGCAATAACTACATATTGTCATTCCCATTTCATGCAGTACTTGTACCTTACCCAGCCTCTCCAGCATGAAAGATCTCCTGGTCTACTGTACCTGAACCTATTGTTCATTTGTTTTTCATTTTTCTTAAAAGACAAAAATTGTTGAACATCACAGTGCATTCAGATGTTGAGACACCTGTTATACTCTGATATTTTGACATGAACAATCTGTAGAAATCTATTTTTTTCATTGCATGGGGAATAAATCAGTCCTTTCAGAAAATTATTGTTCTAGTTGTTCTAACCCCTTCATAGCTAACTCACTTTATATAGTAGTTAATTCCTCTTCATAATTCTACTCGGGCTTTCTCTGCTGCTTTTGATACTGCTACTGCTGCTGCTCCAACACTATAAATATAATCAATAGCTGAATGGACCAAAAATTAAATCTTGTAATGGATTTCTGGTTGAGTTCATTTAGGTTACTGGGTTTCCACTCCTGCTGGCAGCCAGCACGATTTTGTCTCTCTCTATTGTCATACAATACATGTTTCCAATTGGCTGCCATCCTACGTCAAGGCATGTCACCAGCAGCCAGCTCAGCTGTGTTTTCTAGAATTATGCAAAGAAGTCTGATACTAGCTATGGTCAAAGATACCCAAAAAAATGCTGGTCAGAACATATTGTTTTCTTCCTCCAGACAGAGATATTCTAAGAAACCATGCTTCACTTTCAGGCCTGTACATTGTCTCCTTCGATGTAACCCTTACAGAAAGAACATACATGTATAAAGCGGAGGGACGATAAAGCCTTGCAGCCTCAATCCAGTAGTGCGTAACCTTAAATGTCGTGCAGAGACGTCTGCTGATATACTCGGCATTTAAGACTAGCCCGAACAGAAATATGTCAGATAATATTACTAGTCACATACATAAGCAAATTCAAACTGAAGCCTCATAACTACTTTTCATTTGGTCATTAACTTGTATGTTTTCAAAGGAAACTTCATGCTCATAAAATGGCAGTTTCACTCCCTTATTCCTCAGACTGTTCTTTGTAAGCAATTTGACCTAAAGAGAAAGGAGTCAATTAAATGGCAACTCTTAACCTCTAGAGTCGGCCTCTGACCTATATGCTAAGATATCTCACAAGGGTTCCACTATCATCTTGTGAAAACCTTCTTTCATAAAGCATAGAGGAAATAAAATAGGCATGCGTGTGTGCCCCCCGCTGAACCCCAGCTGCCTAACAAACAATCCACAGCCTTGAACCCTGCCTCACGACCCCTCACTAAATGTTCCTGTCAGCACCTGACTTGGCCTGTGACCTCTGCCTCTGACAACAGGGTGATCGACAGGCTCTTCCTCTCATACTGTCCATACCTTTCCACCCTCCCAGATATAGGTGAAAAGGACAAGAAGGACTCAGAATAGCCCTGTCAGAAAGAAAAGGTTTCTCATTAAATAAATCAATGGTTCTCAACTAGAGGTGTTTTTGCTCCTACCCCAATTACCCCGTCCCAAGAAGACATTTGGCAATATCTGGAGACATTTTCGGTTGTCATAACTAGGGTAGGGATGTCACTGGTATCTAACAGCATATTAGTTAGCGATGCTGATAAACACCCTACAATGCAGAGAACAACACACAATTAAGAATATCCAGCCAATATGTCAATAGTGCCAGGGTTGAGAAACGCCTGCAGTGAAGCATGCCCAGTACGCATAATCATCTGTGTCAGGCACTGGAAAGTTTAGGATTAACCTTAGACAAAACTGTGGAGCTGTCCCATGTTAATGTTTTTAGCAACTGCGGAGTCATGTGGTAAACTCATTCAACAGATACCCAACCAGCATTGTTCTGAATTTCTTCCACAATAACCCAAGAAATAGCATATTTTATCCTATGGCTCATTTTCTCCGGACTCATTTTTCTAGTTCTGGAGACAGCTAGAAACTCTAATTTGTAAGTACATTTATATCATTGAATTAAACTGTGTTTATAAAATCGTGATATTTTGATGGAGAAAGACTACAAAGTAGTATAGATATATATTCAGATGTTTAATACTCAGTTTAATTTGCACACACACATGCACATCTTTCTACACAAATAATCCATGCTTATCATAAGCCTATAAGGGTGTCAAATTCTGACTATAAGGGGGGGGGGAATAAGATATTTCTCTTTTTAATGATTTAAATAAAATATACTCCCAAAGTTGCTATTTCTTAATTTCTTAATGGAAATCCCAACAACTCTGCTTAGGCCTCTTAGCCTACTAAACAATCCTGATAAATTATCAGTGACCAAGAGAGCTGTTAAATATTTGCTCTCAAATAAAGTATATTTCATTAGCTGACTTCAGACAGAGTCAACCTGAACCAAGAAAAATAAAGACCACTCTCTGAATACATATCCTGCCTTCCTTGACAATCTCTTCCACACTTAGCCTTCAGTGTCACCCAACCCTCCAACTTCCAAATGTAAACCCTCTGGCCAGATCATTTCCCTGACCTCCAAAACAAGCAACATATTGTCAACTCAACCTCACCTTAAATCCAAAGCTAAATGCATGATCTCTGCACTCTATTCCTGCCTATCCAAAAGGAAAAAAAGATATTATCCATTTGGCATGTCTTACAGTTGCTCCTATCTCAATAAATTAATTATCCATTTATTTAGTTGTATAAACCAAACACCTAGAAACAGTCCTTGGGATTTCCCTTGTCCTCTCTCCAAATGCCAAATCTTTGTCACCAAATTCTATAAATTCTCCTCTCAAGATCAATCTGTTTCATATTCCACCCCTTCTCATTGTTTCACATGACACTACCCAAACACCATCATCTCTCTTGACTATGCCGGTTTCCTTAGTCCACTCTAGCTTCCCAGGGCTCTTAGAGAAAGGCCACAGTCCTGTCTACCTCTCCAACCTTGCCAGGTGCCACACTTCCTCACTTTTTGGGCACCAACAGCTCAGGTTGGATTATTTTCTTCTTGAACTGACCATGCTATCCCTTACCATATGGACATTGTATGTGATGCTGCTTCTCTTGATGCTTGCTCTTCTCCACCCAACCCGTCAACTTGTGATTCATATCCATGATTCATACTCAACTAAAATGTCCTTTTCTTATGCAAGGTTTCCATGACTCTTGCCCACCACTCACCCCTAATACCCGCAAATTAGCTTAGGTTACTAATAACATGTTCTTAAAACAACTTCTGCTTTTCTCATATCATTTTATTACAAAAGATAAATTACTATTTGACTGAAGTTTAGTTTCTCATAGTAGACCCCAAACTCTACACTCTTTCCTTTGTTCTAGTTGCACAGTACATATCAATAATGATTTGTTGAAAAATACAAATGTATGTAATACAGGTATAACACACATATATTACAAAGTTAATATTTTTTGTGAAAAATATAAGTGCAAGCTCAAAAACTCCATTCATTCTTTTCCTCCCTAAAGATTGCACTTTAATTTTCATGTTACACAGCTGACTGGTATCATTTATTCATAGGATATTATAATTCAGGGGTTCAAAAATCAGAATAAATAAGCTGTGGGTGTTAACAATTTTAGAATTATATTAAAAATTTCTGTGTAATGTGCATTTTCCTGTAAATAGAGTTCAAAGTTTTCATCAGATTGCCCCCTTGATACAAGAAATGTTAAAAAAATGTTAGTAGTGCTTAACTTTTTAATATTTACTGTTGAACATTTTAACATTTACTGTTGCTAGAGTACTAAATGTGGCTGATGATGTTAATGATAGATATAGTCTCCTTAAAATATGTTCCTGACATTATTTGAAAAATATAAAGTTTATTAAAAAGGGGCACCACAAATTAGCAGAATAAGATGGTCTTTTCAGCAAATGATGTAAAATAAATAAGATGTATATTGTGTGTGTGTGTGTGTGTGTGTGTGTGTGTGTGATAAAAAGTCAAAAGCAAATCTTAACCATATCTAAAATCAACTCAGGTGAATTATAAATCTAAATCTAAAAGATAGCAAAATTCTATATGACAAACACAGAAGAATATCTTCACGACTTTGAGATAATCAAAAATTTTTAAATAGAACATAAAAACATTAAACAGAACATTAAACAAAAATAGAAAGATTGATAAATCAGACTACATTGAAAGAACTTCCTTTTACCAAAAGAGCATATCAAGAGTCAAAAAACAAACTAGAGAGTGAGAAATATGTATAATACATTTAGCTCACAAAGGATTTATATGCAGAATATACAAAGAGCTTCCAAAAATGAATAAGAAAAGACAGAAATCCCTATTAGAAAAATGAATAAAAGACTTGGTGAAGCACTTCACAAAACAGTATATCCAAATGATCAATAAATACATGCAAACACACTCAACCTCATTAGCAATCAGAGAAATGTTCAGAAAATCACAATGATATTTCACAACCACGAGAAAAAATCCAGAAAGACCATAAATAAATAGAGGTTAATTAACATGCCACTAAACAATGAATGGGTCAACCAGGAAATAAAAAAAGAAATTAAGAAGTACATGAAACAAATGAAAATGAAAACACAATGGTTCAAAATCTTTGGGATGCAGCAAAAGCAATTTCTAAGAGGGAAGTTTATAGCAATACAGGCCTACTTCAAGAAGCAAGAAAAATCTCAAATAAACAAGCTAACCTTAAACCTACAGGAGCTAGAAAAAGAAGAACAACCAAAACCTAAAATCAGCAGAGGGAAGAAAATAATAAAGATTAAAGCAGAAATAAGTAACAGAGAAATCAAAAACAAAACAAAACAAAAAAACAGACCAATGATACCCTGGAGCTGGCTCTTTGAAAAACTCAGTAAAATTGATAAACCTCCAACCAGACTCAACAAGAAAAAAAGAGAAAGGACTCAAAAAAATAAAATTACAATGAGAGAGGAGAAATAACAACCAACACCACAGAAATATAATTATAAAAGAGTTTTATGAAAAACTGTATGCCAACAAATTGGACAACCTAGAAGAAATGGATAAATTCCTAGAAACATATAACCTACCAAAATTGAAACAGGAAGAAATAGAAAATTTGAACAGACTGACTACCAGCAAATAAATTGACTCAGTAATCCATAAAAAACTCCCAACAAACAAAAGTTCAGGACCAGATGGCTTCACAAGTGAATTCTACCAAAGATTTAAAGAAGAGTTAATACCTATTCTTCTCAAACTATTCCAAGAAATAGAAAAGGAAGGAAAATTCATTCTATGAGGTCAGCATTACCTTGATACCAAAACCAGATAAAAACACTGCAAAAAAAAAAAAAGAGAACTACAAGCCAATATCTCTGATGAACAAAGATGTAAAAATCCTCAACAAAATACTAGCAAACCAAATCCAACAATACATTAAAAAAATCATTCACCATGATCAAATGAGCTTTATTCTTGGGTTGCAAGGGTGGTTCAATATTCACAAATGAATCAACGTGATAAATTACATCAGTAAGAATAAGAGCCATATGATCATTTTAATAGACGCAGAAACAGCATTTGACAAACTATAACATCCATTCATGATAAAACCTTCAACAAAGTAGGTTCAGAGGGAACAGACTTCAACATAATAAAGGCCATCTATGAAAAACTCACAGCTAACTTCATCCTTAATGGGGAAAAACTGAGAGCTTTTTCCCTAAATTCAGGGAAAAAATAGGGATGCCCACTCTCACCACTTTTAAAGATTTATGTATTTATTTACTTATTTATGAGAGAGAGAGAGCAGGGGGGAGGGACAGCAGGAGTGGGACAGAGAATCTCAAACAGACTCCTCAGAGAGCTTGGAGCTTGACATAGGGCTTGATCTCATGATCCTGAGATCGTAACATATCTAGGAATAAACCTAACCAAAGAGGTGAAACACTTGTATTCTGAAAACTGTAAAACACTGATGAAAGAAATTGAAGATGACACAAAGAAATGGAAAGATATTCTATGCTCATGGATTAGAAGGACTAATATTGTTAAAATGTCTATCCTACCCCAAAAAATCTACACATTTAATGCAATCCCTATCAAAATACTACCAGCATTTTTCACAGAGCTAGAACAAACAATCTCAACATTTGTACGGAACCACAAAAGACTGTGAATAGCCAAAGGAATCTTGAAAAAGAAGAGCATAGCTGGAAGCATCACAATTCTGGACTTCAAGTTATATTGCAAAGCTGTATTAATCAAAACAGTATGGTACTGGCCCAAAACAGACACACGTAGATCAACAGAACAGAACAGAAAGCTCTAAAATGAACCTATGATTATATGGCCAATTAATCTTTGACAAATCAGGAAAGAATATCCAATGGGAAAAAGACTGTGTCTTCAATAAATGGTGTTGGGAAAATTAGACGGCAACATGCGAAAGAATGAAACTGGACCACTTTGTGATACCATACACAACAATAAATTCATAATGGATTAAAATCCTAAAAGTGAGACGTGGAACCATAAAAATCCTAGAACACAGGGAATAACTTCTTTGACATCAGCCCTAGCAACTTCTTTCTAGATATGTCTCCTGACCCATAGGAAACAAAAGCAAAACTTTTGGAACAATATCAAAATAAAAAGCTTTTGCACAGGGATGGAAACAAATCAATAAAACTAAAAGACAATCTAGATATTTGCAAATGACATATCTGATAAAGGGTAAGTATCCAAAATATATAAGAACTGACAAAACTCGACACCCAAAAAACAAACAATTCAGGTAAAAAATGGGCAGAAGACACAAATAGACATTTTTCCAAAGAAGACATACAGATGGTCAAAAGATACATGAAAAGATGCTTAAGATAAATTATCATCAAGGAAATGCAAATCAAAACTTCATTGAGGTATCACCTCATACCTGTCATAACAGCTAAAATCAACAACAGAAGAAACAACAGGTGTTGGCAAGAATATGGAGAAAGGGAAACCCTCTTGCACTATTGGTGGGAATGCAAACTGGTGCAGTCACTGCAGAAAATAGTACGGAGTTTCCTCAAAAAGTTAAAAATAGAACTAACCTATCGTGCAGTAATCTCACTACTGGGTATTTATCCAAAGAATACAAAAACACTAATTCAAAGAGATATATGCACCCCCATGTTTATAGCAGTATTATTTGTTATAGCCAAGATATGGAAGTAGCCCAAGTGTCCACTGACTGATGAGTGGATAAAGAAAATGAGATGTATATATACAATGGAATAGTATTCAGTCATAAAAAAAAGAATGAGATCTTTCCATTTGCAAAAGGGATGGAGCTAGAAAATATACTGTAAGCGAAATAAGTCAGTCACAGGAAGACAAATACCATATGATTTCACTCAGATGTGGAATTTAAGAAACAAAACAAACGAGCAAGTGGGGAAAAAAAGAGAAAGTGAGACAAATCAAGGAACAGATTCCTACTGTAGAGAATAAACTGATGGTTACCAGAGAGTAGGTGGGTAGGGGAATGGATGAATTAGGTGATGGGGACTAAGTACTGTCTGTGTCACGATGAGCACCAGGTGTTGTATGGAAGTGTTGAATCACTGTATTATACAGCTAAAACTAATACAATACTGTATGTTAACTAACTAGAATTAAAATAAAAACTTTAAAAAATAAAACATAAGATGAAATAAAAGCACAATGACATTTCAGTATACTTCCACTTAAATGGACAAAATTAAAAACACAATACTGAGTATTAGTGAAGAACTCCCAACTTAAATATCAATGTACACTTCGGCATTGCTGACAGAAGTTCAAATTAGTATAATGAGTTTGAAAATCTCTTTGGCAAAGTTTTCTAAATTGTATCCTATAAGATAACACTTCTATTCCTGGTATATATCCCGAAAAGAGTACCAACAAGCCTTAAAAACATGAACATGGATGCTTGTACATCATTGTTCATCGTAACCAAAAACTGAAAGAAACTTCCCATCAACAGTAAAATATATAAATTATGGTGTCTTTATAAAATCTCTGAAATAATCTCTAATGTATGAAATATCTATAAAATGGAAATATATATATTCAACAATATGGATTAATCTCATGAATATTGAGTAAAAGAGGCCAGACAGAAAAAAAGCACATAGTGTATGATTCCACAAAAATAGAGCAAACTTATCTATGATTTCAGAATTCAGGATTGTGTTCACCCATGGGGAGCAGGGAGAATGACTAGGAAGGGGGAAGAGAGGTGAGATTGCAATGCTTGCAATATTCTACTTATTAATCCAGATGATAGTTTGGTGGATGCATTCACTTTGAGAAACTTCACCAACGGGTATATTTAATATTTGTGAACTTCTCTTTATGTTTTTATTTACATGAACAAATTTAGTTTTTACAAGTCAGCATACTTAGGTGAAAATATCTGTATTAGTGGAATAAATATATGGTATGATCTTATATGGGTTTGGCTATCATTTTTTACTTGAATCACAAAAAATGGCAGTCAATTATTTACCACTACAGAAAGTATCTGAATCAGAAAACTCTTTCTCTTGTCCTAGATACAGAGATCTAAAACCAGAGCATCTGTTTTAAAAAAAAACAAACAGGAAAATCTTCAGGAAAGGGACTTTCTTCACTTGATTTATTTGTTGCTCCATACACAAGTCTATCATTGGATAATCAGTGAGTTTAAAAAATTGTTTAATTATATTTTTTCAGTTTAAGAAGGAATAATTATCTCCAACAGAAGCTGAGAACTAATCATCTAATGAAAATATACACTCATATATAGGAGAATTATAAAACTAAACATAAGTCATATAAATTTATGTAGAAGTAGGTAAACTAACGTCCTTATTGTATGGATAGAAACATTAAGGTATCTCCATTGTAACTAGGTAGATATCAAGAGGTTCTTGAGTCACAGGTTCTCTCAAACTGGGATGCTTAGAGAACTTGCCTCTCTTTTCTCATCTCTGTCCTGGTGTTGTATGTGTCACTAAAAGAAAGTGATAAATATATACGAGTCACTACCATTATGATTGGGAAGTGGACATGAATTCTCAGCTGCTAGAATTTCATTCATTGATTCATTCAGAAAATACTTATTGAACACCTAATCATGTGCCAGGCACTGAGTTAGCTGCATGATCCTTGTCTTCCAAGTGCTTGGATTCTAGCAACCAAGAAGGAAGATAGAGACAGAGAAGAGAGCAACCAAGTAAATAAAATAAATACATGGTGTTATAAATCCTATTAATAGACATGAATGAAAAATGAAATATAGAAATATTTTAAAAAGAGCTAGTAGTTTCAGCTGAGGTGTTCAAAATCTCTTTGAGGCAGATGATGTTTAAAGGTGAGAGCTGAAGAATAAGAAGTGGAAGTGAGTACCGGGCAACTCTACAGTACCTGATACTAACAACTAAGTCTTATGGAACACTTAGGATTTGCTGGGGGCTATTCTAAATACTTTACATCCAATTTTCAGGACAACTCTCTGACACTGACACTATTATTTTCCTCATTTTCCATATGGATGAGGAAATGACTATAATCACAGAGAGCTTAAGCGATTTGCCCAAAGCCACCCAGCTGGCAAGCGGTATGATCAGAAGGCAAATCCTGGCTGCAAAGTACAGGCTTATTAGCATCACACTATATTCCCTCTATGGCAAGGAGACCATGATATTGGAAAGAAATTGATGTGTTTTAAGAAATCCTGATGATCTGTGTAGGGGGAATAAAGTGAAAACCTAAAACTAGACAAATAAATTGAGACCAGATTTTGGATGGTCTTATAAACTGGGCAACAAATTTGGACTTTTTCTAAGTGTACTGGGATATCATTGGGGGATTTTATTTATGTATTTTTAATTCCAATGTAGTTAACATATAGTGTTATATTAGTTTCAGGTGTACTATATAGTGATTCAACAGCTCCATATATTACTCAGTGCTCATCGAGATAAGTATGCTTTTAATCCCCTTCACCTATCTCATGCATTCCCCCCGCCCAACTCATTGGGAGATTTTAAATGATATGTCATAGTTTTATAATTTATGCTTTAAAAATCTCATTCTTCATTCTGCTGTGTGGAGAACAGATTTAAAGGGGAAAGGGAAGGAAAAGAGCCCAAGTGGGGAAAATGGCTATAATCCAGAAGATAGATGAGGGTAGCCCCAACAAGATGGAAACATGAAAAAAGAAAAGAAGTAGATGATTTCAAAGTATATTGTAAAAGTAGAATTCACAGGATTTGCTGACAAGTTAAAAGAATAGAAGGAAAGAGGAGTCCATAATGATTTATAGGAATCTAGTTTGAATAAGAGGGTAAACATTTTCCATTTACTAGAGTAGACAGATAAAGATAATTATGTTTATTACTTACCATGTTCTAGGAATTGGGAGTGGACATTAGGATCCAAAGACACAGAGGTGAACAAAAAGCAAACCTTGTTCACAAGAGCTAACAGTTTGAAGGGGGAAAGAAAAAAATCACCCTCTTTGAGATATTTAATTTCATATCAGAATTATAATGTAAAACTGGATGCAGCAAATGACAAGCTAAAAAATGCATTATGGCATGCCTTTAATTTGATATTTGGGCCCATCCCTTGAGACTTTCAAAGCAGTTGTCAGTCATCTGAAGTAGGACCATTTCTATGGCTCTTTCGAACAATGAGGTAAATTATGCTAACAGTGTGCCCACTGTATTCTAAATAATTACAGTCTTTTGGACAGAGGTATTGCTCTATACATAATTATGGGATTTTGGAACATGCATTTTCTTGATAGCTAAAAATACATGCACACAAATCTGTACCTTTGCATACCCTGATTTACTTAAACTTCTAGAACAAAGAAAGATTAAAGCACACCAATATATGAAAAAAAATTTAATTCTATTAAGTAGAATAGAGACATTTTATTACATAGAATAGGCATTTTTGAAAGTATTGTCCAAATACCCATCATTTGTATAAACTACAACATCTTATAAATCATCTTTACAGTTTTTCAAATATGCCTGTATTTACATTCTAAATAACAATCCTAATGAATTATGTTTCTTTTTAGAAAAGTACATTTGTTCTAAGACATTAACAGTCATAGCTAAATTCTTAATCAATTACAAACATATTTCTTTCATCAGTGATTTAAAATTACACCCCCCCCCTTCAGAACAATCAAGAAACAAGCTTTAGCTACCGAGGCTGTAAGACAGTAAAGTAGAGAGGCTGGGTATTTCTACAAAGAAAAATAATAGAGTAATTTCTGAAAGTGTGAGACAACTGTAAGCAACAGGAAAACAGAAAAACAAATTGTGTTGTATCCACACAATGGAATAATAATCAGCAATAAAAAGGAGCAAACTACCAATAGAGACTGTATTTCTACTCCTACATGGATGAATCTCAAGAACATTGGGAGAGTACATATGGTGTGATCGCATTTTTACGAAGTTCTAAGTCAGGTAAAACAAATCTGTGATGATAGAAATAAATGGTTGCACCTCACTATAGGATTAATAGAAAGGTCATGGGAAAACTTCCTGAAATGGTGTAACATTCTCTACCTTTTATACAAGTGTATGCAATTATCAAAACTCAACAAATTGGAACACTTAAAATCTACACATTTTATTCTGTATAAATTATTCATAGTTTTTCAAAGCAATCAAAAGTTACTTTTTTAGTAACCTAAAAAAGAATGTTTGGGACAGATTGATAAAAGGCAAAGTAGTCCATACTTATTAAAATTCCTCTTTAGAATTTGTAAATAACTATATCTTTGGAAATTTTCTTGTGTATCATTATTATCCTTTTAAAATTAAAAAGAACAAGAATTACTGAATATCCAATAGATATCACATCATGTTTTAGTCTTTCTATTGGCTAGAGGTATTTAATTTCTATTGGCTGGAGATATTTAATATTCGTTTTCAGAGAGATCAACTAACACTTTGATATTTCTTCTAAGGAAGCAAGATTCCCTCACTTGAAAAAAAAAAAAAAAATCCTTCATCAATAATTTTGGAAATAATGAAAGCCCCTGTTTCTCATTCTGACTTTTTCAATTCTTTTCATGGAACACTTAACTCAATTAAAGTTGTTGACATGCCACAGTCCAATTTTTAATGTCATGATGCAGAGACTAACCTCTTTTACTCCAGGGTGTTCTTTTATTAATCATGTTTATATGGTGCATGTTGGCTCAACTTGGAATGACAGGTCCCTCATTGTGATTGGCTGTTAATTAAGTGATTTTACCAGAAACATCCCCTCAATATGGCAGGACATGGAACACAGAAAAAAATACTAAGATTTAATGTTTTGAAATTCAGATGTTGAATTTGAATTCAGATGTTGAAATTCAGATGCTTTGTTCATTAAAAATTAAATAACAACGAGCCCTCTTATTGAGTTACTACCCACTGGATATGAGATTAATATAAAGGAGATGAAGGCAGCTGCATGCCCTCGTCTGGAAAGGGTCCTGTCTGAATGGAGAGTTCCAGAACAACATTCTTTCTCATGGAAGTACCTCTCAAATTAGAGGCAGAAGCCCATCGATAAGTAGTACCCTGATAAAATTGCCAGTTCAATTTCACTTAAAATATCTTCAAAGAATTTGCACAAGTGTTTTATTTAAAAAGAGAGAGAGAGATGCATACAGTGTGGTATATCCAGGAGGGTTATTATAATTTTTTCATCTACAAAGACATTAGCACACCATGAATGCAGATTGACCTTTTGCCCCATACCAATTTGCTCTTCTTCTCACCAGGACAGCAAGGCAATTGCACAAGTCCCCTGGTGAGATGAGCAGACTTTAGTATGCCTGATATATGCTGTTCAAGTTACAGGTTGTAGAGCTCGGAGAAAAAGTTGGAAAATGGAGTTGGAGCTATATAAGAGATAAAAAGAAGGATCACTGTCATAGCCCAATTGACTTTGTAAATAATGCTGGACTCCTTGGGGGGATTTATTGTTATCACTAAATTTCCATTTTAAAAATATCTAGAATTTGCTTGCTTGTGAAGCTTTAACCTGAAACATAAATCCTACCCAATTATAACATGTGAAAAAGTGGTTAGCTAAACAGTAGATCTCATGACACAGAACATGGTACTTTATCTTTGTATTACTATCATTGTTTTCCCCAACTGTGTTTGATTTAAAATTTGCTTTATTTTTTTAAGGCAAAGACCTAGTCTCCATGATATAAGTACTCATTATTTCTACATAATACTGCTGATGTTTGTGAAAATAAAAAGAAATCCATGGTAGGCAACCAAAGAAAGTAAACCTGTAAACCAAATGTTTCTATCACCTCTCTGAACTGGATTAAAAAACAAAAACAACTCATCTTATCCTTTATTTTAGGTCTAGTTTATTAGCCTGTTGTCATGCTGATACAGTGCATTATGTTACAGATTATTGTTTGTGCATGGAACGGCGGTTTAACTGATTATAGAGCAAAATCTCATTTTGGGGGCCAGGTCAAGATCGATGTCATGATACAGAAAAAATCACTTTTCCTGATTATTTGAAGGACTGTCCAAAAATACTACAAGGATACTATAAGAAAAGAAACTTAAGGGTACATCAACTATCTTCCAGGAAAGAATTTAAGTATGAGAAGAAAATAAATTTATTTCACAGAAGGAGAAGAAAATCTTAGTAAATGCCACCCACAGAGGAAATCTATTCTGTTCCAAGGACCATGTATGAAAATAGAGAGAGAGAGAAGTTTTAGTCTTTACCTTTGAGAAACTCTGATGCTAGTTAGAAAGATAAAATACGCAGCTTTAAACATTAGGAAAACTTGGAGAGATATTTAGAGTGGGAGAAAGAGTATGGTAAAAAGCATAACTACATGTCTTTATTAGAAAAATACAGACCGAGGAAAAGACTGCTATCTCTTCTTGTGGATATCAGAGGAGTGATAATTGTAATTTGAACCTTCAAGAAAATAGAATTTCAATTAGGACCCAGAGAAAGCAAAATACTCAGAAAGAAGAGCAAAAATTAGGGAATGAGCATGCATTATGAAAGTTCTTTTTAAATGCTAAAAGTTTACTTAAAGTTGAAAGTTTATGAGGACTGAACTGAGTGGTAATAGCAAAGGAGAGCACTGGGAGTTAAGAAATAGTTGAGAAGTAGCAGCTGATGTATGTGAATGGATAAAGTAGGACCAGTCACATGAGGAAAGACAGATAAATTTGATCATAAATCTTCATAAAACATTAGGAAGCTTTTGTAGATCTTCGGCAGGAAGGAAAATTATAAGAGCAGTGCTCTATTTATATTCACCGATCAACTGTGTACAAGGTGGATTGTAGCAAGAATGCACTGGAGGCAAGGATACTGGTTATAAAGCTACTGCAGCATTTGTCTGACATCATAAGAACCTGGAATATCCTGACTCAGTTCACCAAGTTTGGTCTAGGCACTGCACTGAGTTCTGGGAGTGGAAGGATGACAGTATTGAGAACATCATCAAATAATGAACATAATTCTCCTGCAACTTCATAAGTGCAATGAGAATGTTGTGGATATGCTGCTGTGGAGAGAAGAGAAGAGGCATTTAGCCCACCGTAAGTGAGAAAAAGGAAGGTCTCTTGAGTGGTTTATACCTGATCTTAAGTCTTGAAGGTTGAGGCAGAACTACAATGGCTGGAGGGAGGAATTAGTCTGGAGGAGGAAGACCATAATATAATACAAAAAACAAAAGCAGTATTTTGGGTATCTTATGGGGCTTGGTATTAATTTTATAGATGAAAAATACCATTCTAATTTTAAGAGTGTTACGGTAAGATTTGTGTTTTAGAAGTTTCCACCTAAGGCATAAATTAGGACAAGGTGAGGGTGGAAAGAAGAAACCTAGTTGGGATACTGTTAGCATAATCCTGATATGAAAGAGCTTTAACCTGTGCAGAATAACAGTGATGAAAAACTAAGGAAAGACTCTAGAAATATTTCAGAGATCAAATGGAAAGGATTGCAGGGTTTATGGGATAAAAAAAGTAAAGAAGGAAATACCTAAGATGATTGCTGACTTTCTGTCTCTGTCAGCTGGCTCAGTGGATGGTGTGTCCGATATTACTCAAAATTCAAGAGGATGATTCAAAGGGGAGAAGGACAGGGATTCAGTCTGGAATGTCTCATCTGAGGTACCTACACAACTTAAATGGATAGACAGAGCAGGCTGTAATAAATCTAAACAAATCTGTAGTGGTCAAGACAAGATATATACGTTTCAGAATCATTAGCATTTGAGCAATTATAAAATGATGAGTGAGGATGAGATCTAAGAAAAGGAATGTTGCCTGAAGAGAGCAGAGGGAAGAAGGCAACAGTGCGGTAAAGGGATAAAGGAAAAGAAATGCGAAAAGAGGCACAGAAGAAACTGGCAAAACTGTAAGATGAAAACTGGCCAGAAGTGATCAAATAGAAGCCAGAGGAGTAGAGAACCACCAGAAGTCCAGCAAAGAGAAACCTTGTGCACAAGATATAAAAGAAAGTAGTGATTGATGTGATTCGAGGTGATCTTGAAAAATTTAATTGTCATTCCACACAAGGACTTGAGTCCAGAGAGCTGGGACAAATATGCTAACATTGATAGAAAAAGCATTTGAGGTAGATGAGCCTAAGAGACGTTTTATGGGTGTGAGTTTTTTTTTGCCAGTCCTCATTTTCTAGCCTGCCAATCGATGTGAGTCTACAAAATACTATATAGTTTGCGATTCAATTGCATTAAAACTCAACTCCATCCCTACGTTCAAGGACTGTTAGGCTCAATCAAGGAGCTCTTAACACTTGGTAGACTTCACAAATCAGAAGGAACAAGACAATTTCCACGAAGGACTGTGATTCTTATAGTTGTTTCCTTTCCTCACTTTATAATGGTACCATTAGTTAGACTTCCAGACACTACATAAAGTGAAACCATTCACTCAGACTGACATTTATACAGGCTAATCAAATGGCTGTGAGGTATAGCAAATAACTAACCATAGTACCTGAAACTAGTGGGGGAAAAAAATCATAAAATACACTCACAGTGTATTCTAAAAAGCCAACAAGTAAGGTTTTTGTCAACAATGAGAGATATGGAGAAAGGTAATTATGCAGGCAATTCAACACCTACTGAAGTGGATGTGCCAAAACCCTTTCTATCTTGCCGCCACATGTGAGACATTCTATAGCAAAAGTGAGCTTAAATCAGTGACAAGTTCAGCACATGTCCCCCCTCCATTCCCACTGCTAGGTGAAAGCCACTTGGCCACATTTTCTCACATTTTGCAAAGTTGAAGGGATGAGGATATCTTTGAAAGAGTCTTTTTCAAGGAGAATCTGGAAGACAGTGTGTAATACCACTGAAGATGCTTCCCCCAACATTATCCTTCTCTTCAGCATGCCTCAAATGAAAGGTAAAGACAGGTTGATACAGGAACCTCTGGTGGCCTCACACAGTGAAATAAGTTATTTTGAGGATATCCCTAGGGCATCAACCTTTTTCTTTTTGTTTTAATTGTGGCTATATCTAGAAATTCATAAAACTAAACAGATTCATGAAAAGTTAAGAAACACTGAAAAATACCAAGAGGAATATCCTCAAATTAGGTGCGAAATCTGCTATGTGGCACCATGTTTTTTAAAACAAGAGAATGAAACAACTTTATTTGGATCTTCTCCTTTTATTTATTTATTTTTTTAAGTTTTTAATTAAATTCTAGTTAGTTAACATACAGTGTAGTATTAGTTTCAGGTGTACAATACAGTGATTCAACGCTTCGATACATCACCAGGTGCTCATCATGACCAGCGCCCTCCTTAATCCCCATCACCTATTTCACCCACCTCCCCTCTTGGAACCATCAATTTGTTCTCTACAGTTAAGAGTCTCTTTCTTGATTTGCCTTCCTCTCTCTTTTGTCTTTCACTTTGCTCATTTGTTTTGGATCTACTCTATTTCTCTCATGCCCAGCAATCAGTAAAGCCAAACATAAGAAGTGTTAAGTAAACTACTCAAACCACTTTATTCTGTAGAGTTCATAGGTTCCAGATGTTCAGTCACTTGAAAATAATACTTTGCACCTCAATAGCATCTTTAGGTCAAGGGTCTTGGAGTATTTACAAACATGAATTACCCCTCCAGAACTCTGTGACTCTGCCCATGTTGTTGACTGGCAATCTTTGGAGAGATTTAGCAGAACTGTGCCCTACTGCACTGCAATTCACTTGTGGACGCAGAAATAAATCCCAAGACCTTCTGCTGCCTGTGCTCTGTTCAAAACATGATTTGACATCTCTGCCCTCATTTTGAATCACTGGTTCTTCATATATTAGGAGACAATATAACCTCAAAGATAGAAAATATGTGAAAGTAAAATATTGAAGCTGAAGACAAAAAAAAAAAAAAAAAAAATACTGCAACTATTTAAGGATGCCCAAAATACTACTTCACTGTTCATTCATTCTCAGATTCAAAGTGTGAGTATTTTTTCCTCATTTATGTGGGAAACTCACTTGTTATTTCTCTCTCTTTCTGTCTCTATCTCTCTCTTACATTTTGAGTTTTTTAATAAAAAAGAAAGAGGAAAAAAAAACTCTAACGATCCCCTGGGATACTTCTTTTCCAGAAACACAGTGAAGAAACTTCAAGAAAATAAAATGGCACCTAGGTGTCAAAATAAATGACATGAAGTCTAGGAATAAAATCATGCACCCTCTCTCTCACAAAGAGTTTGTATTTATTTTTTTAAATATTTTTTAAATCCTCACAATTTACAACTTACTTAATATTAATCCTAAAAATTCTAACTATCAATGTCCTGTTTTACAGCAGATTGGAAGTGCAAATTTGAAGGAAAGGAGATAGGTGACTAGAGGCAGGAAAATTAGGAGCAAACATTTTTTTCAGAACATACAAGAAAGTCAAGCTCTTTTCCAGATGTTTTGCTAACAGGCATTTTCTTTAAAAAAAAAAACAAAACAAAACTGTATCAGTTATCTATTATTGCATAATAAATTATCCCAAAACTTAGCAGCTTAAAACAGAGCACATCTATTTCTTACAGTTCCTATGGATAGGAAACCCAGACTGCAGTTCAGCAGGTCCTCTGTTTAAAGGTCCCTCAGAAGGCTGCAGTCACAATTCAACTGAGTAAGGTCTGCTTTCAAGCTCACTTAATGATTATTGGGAGGATTAAGTACTTCTCAGTTGGTGGAATTGAGAGATTCAGTTCCTCAGTGGTTATTGGACTGAGGCTGTCTTCAATTCCTTGCCAGGTAGACTTCTCTGTATTAGTCAGGATTCTCCAGAAAAACAGAACACACAGGATTTATATAAAAACACAGAGTTTTATTTTAAGGAATTGGCTTATGCCATTGTGGAGACTGGTAAATCCAAAATCTGCAGGGCAGACTAGGCAGAGTGGAGACCCAAAGAAGAGTTGATGTTTTAGTTCCAGTCTGAAGACTGCTGGTAGAACTTCCTTTTCCACAGGGAACCTCAGTCTTTTCTCTTAAGGCCTTCAATTGATTGGTCAGGGCCCACCCACATTATCTACTTTACTTAATCTGCTTTACTCAAAGACTATTGATTTAAATGTTAATCACATCCAAAAAAATACCTTCAGAGCAATATCTAGACTGATGTTAAGCCTAACAACTGAGAACCATAGCCTAGCCAAGTTGACACATAAAATTAACCACAATTTCCAACATAACAGTTTCCTTCGCCAAACCCTAAAAACCAAGAAGTCAATAAAAAATCTGCTGGAGGGGCACCTGGGTGGCTCAGTGGATTAAAGCCTCTGCCTTCGGCTCAGATCGTGATCTCAGGGTCCTGGGATAGAGCCCCGCATCGGGCTCTCTGCTCAGCGGGAGCCTGCTTCCCCTTCTCTCTCTGCCTGCCTCTCTGCCTACTTGTGATCTCTCTCTGTCAAATAAATAAATAAATAAAATCTTTAAAAAAAAAAAAATCTGCTGGGAAATTGGGACTAAGAGTTTTCATAATCTAATTGCAGAAATTTTGCCATATTCTACTGGTTAGAAGCAAGTCACTAGGTCCAACCCATGCCCAAAGGGAAGAGAATATACAAACCTATGAATACCAGGAGACAGGTATAATAGAAGGCCATCTCAGAAGTCTGCCTACCACATTAGCCCAATTCAAAAATTCTTATTTATAAACTTTGTGTTAATAGCTTTTATTTTACTTAAAAATCAATGTCTACTTAAGATTTAGGAAACATAGAAAGCTATCAAAATTCCACAATTTACAGAAAACACTTGTAATATTCCTTATTACATTTAGGGAGGTGGGACTGTACTATAAAATATAATATTAACCACAGACTTTATCATAACTGAACAGTAGTTCATCTTGATCTTTAAATATAATCTGCTATAGGCAAAAATCCTTGGCATATTATTACACAAGGGCAGGCTAACAATGAATACTAGAAGGACATAAAAATTGAAAGGCCATGTGGTCTAGTAGTTTCAAGCCTTTTTTTACTGTGGTAAAATACCCATAAGATTACATTTGTCATTTTAACTATTTGTAAGTATAAAATTCAATGGCATTAAATATATTCACAATGCTGTGCAACTTTCACTAGTATTTATACCCACAACTTCTTCATGATCCCCAACAAAACCTTTATACCCGTTAAACAAAAACTCTCCCTACTCTACCTCCCCCTAGCTCCAGGTCATCTCTATTCTACTCCCTGTCACTATGAATTTGACCACTCTAGGTACCTCATATAAGTGGAATCATAAAATATTTCTCCCTGTGAGTCTGACATTTCACTAAACATATGTTTTCAAGTCAAACCATATTGTATCCATATAAAAATTTCATTCATTTTTTATGACTGAGTAATATTTCCTTGTATATGTATACCACATCTTGTTTTTCTATTCATTTGTTGATAAAAACGTGGATTGTTTCCATCTTTTTGCTATTATAAAGAATATCGCTATGAAATGGGTATATAAATATCTGTTTGAGTCCTTGTTTTCCATTGAAATATATATATGTAAAAATAGAATTGCCAGGTCTTATGGTAATTCTATGTTTAGCCTTCTGAGAAACTACCAAACTTTTCTACAGTATTCATAGACTTTTGAATTTCAGTAAACCAGGAAATACACACACACACACACACACACACACACACACACACACACAAATTAGAATCAGCATAGAGTTGTTCCTAATTTTGCCAAGAAGTAGACATTAAAAATGTATAAATAAAGATTTTCTCTGCTATTACATGTAAAACAAAGTGTTGCCACCAAAAAGGCAGGAAAAACATAATCTCAAAATAAAGAATCAGAGTTTAAAGTTTTCCTCTATTGTTCTTTTACATATGTATTTCAAATTTTATTATTTTCTATTTTTTGGTTTTGTTTTAGATTATTGAAAATCTTGCTGGGGCCAGGCATTAAGCTATGAGGTGACATCTCTAAACCACCGATCTAACTGAACACAATTCATGTTTTAGATAGAAGCAAAGGCCAGGAGAGACTAACACATTTCTCAGAGATTACAAGGCTACTTAGAGATATGGAACCAGGACTATACCTTGTTGCAGACTCAATTGGGTTCATCATCGCCTCATGTCAACCGAATAGCGGGAGACTTAGAGTGAGAATAATCAAAACAGCAGTAGTAGCCCCAGCAGTAGCAATAGTAGTATACACAGCGGCTGCCAAAAGTGATTAAATTGAAAGTTAGAATCTAGAAATTTCCTGTATTTCATCTTCTGAAATTTAGCACTTTTCTTCAAAAGTTTGCCAAAATACTAAATTTCTGTTCAGTCTTCCTCTTGTTTCTTTCACTTGGTTAGTCCCTTCCACCAACACTCTCAGCACAAGCTCCAGTCTCCTGGCCGGAAGTTGCTGTAAAGGCACCCCTCCGCCACTGTGCTCTGATCACGGTCCTTTCCAAACCCACTGCCCTATCCTGATCAAAATGGGGGAAATGCCAGACTTTTAAAATCATCGCTTTTTCACACTTTTTTATTTGCTCTAATAATTCTTGGACCAGGGGCGCCTGGGTGGCTCAGTGGGTTAAAGCCTCTGCCTTCAGCTCAGGTCATGATCTCAGGGTCCTGGGATGGAGCCCCGCATCGGGTTCCCTACTCACGGGGAGCCTGCTTCCCCCTCTCTCTCTGCCTGCCTCTCTGCCTACTTGTGATTTCTCTCTCTGTCAAATAAATAAATAAAATCTTTAAAAATAATAATAATAATTCTTGGACCAGAAACTTCCTCAAAACACCAAAGGTGCTCAAAGTGTAAAATAATTTATTCCCATACTTTTTGAGAAGATGTATTGTTTTCCTAGTTAAAATTACACGGTTGTGATTAGAATATTCCTCAGCTCCTTAAATTTTAGGTTTTTTTTTTTATCACAAACAAGTTTCATTTATTTTAAGGAAATAAACATGCTTTGTTTATTTATAAAGTGTGTTCTTTATAAAGTATATTCTTTGACCAATGGAATTACAATAGAAATAAATAAGAGAAAAACTTCTGGAAATAGCCATATATTTGAAAAGTAAACAATGACAATCTATGGATTAAAGAAGAAATTAAAAGAGAAATCAGAAAGTATTTCAGATGAATGAAAATGATAACAAAATATATTAAAATTTGAGAGATGCTGTTAAAATAGTAAATATGTACACTGGAAAAGAAGTGTCAAATCAATGAAGTCAGTTTCCACCTTAAAAAACTAGAGGAACAGAAAATGTAATTCAAAGAAGAAAATATATGGATTAGAGAGGGTAGCAATGAAACCAAAAATAGAAAATTTTAGATTTTAAATGTTTTCCTCTTAAGTCATAAATATAAGTGTTAATAACTGTGAAATTATAGTTAAAATCTGCAAGTGCCCACACCAAGCTACAGCTAAAATCGCCCAGAAAGTTTTCTAAATCCGGTATTCCAAGAATACATGCCAGACATCCTGAGTAGGAACCTGATTATGATAAAGGATCTCAAAATATTTTGATATACAAGAAGATTTGGGAATCAATAGTCTAACAAAAGTGACCCAAAAAAGGTAAATACAAAAGTCTGCATGAAATGACAGATGTAATTTATTATTAGATTGCTTCTCTTGACTGGAAATACAATAAAATATCCCCCTGCAATTTCTAGTATATACATTAAATGGATTAAATTGGTTAATGAATTTATCTGATATGCCACCTTTGCAAAGTTTCCCATTGAGTGATTGATGGCTGAGCAGAACTGAATTCCTGAGGGGAAAATAGTGACTTACACAGGCATCAGAAAATGAGACCTTTGGTTAACTGTTTAAAGTCATTTATCAAACATATTTTATATCATGCAGAGCACTTTACCAGAACACAGATATGTATAAAAGCATAACCAGTGCTCCCATGAAAGGGTAGAATATTGGCAACTAAGGACACTAGAGAGCCAGCTCAGGATCTCATGAGACTTTGGGGAGGCAACTGTCCACTGATCTTTCATATTTCTGAATGTCTTCTGAGCAGAGGCATTGCTAGCTTTTGTTCTTGACTGTTTTTTTCAAGGATGTTTTTATAGCAAAGAGCCCTGGATGGTGAAGGATCTCCATCTGGTGCAAAAGGCAGTTTTGTTCCTGACCAGAATAGGAAAGATAGTATGTCTCCCCAGGGCAAAAATTGGGCAACTTGGCTTGTTCCACTTCATAATATTACGATTTCTTTAAACTCAGGATTCCTCAGCTGCGATACACACCCACTGAGTTCAAAGCATCCCCACGCATCACCCCTCAGGACTGACGGACACGAGAACTAACGCAAACTGAAGGCCACCTGCTCTTCTGTGAGCTGTAAAGTTCCTCGTCCCTAACCCGGAAGTCTGTATCTTCTGCCAGCATCCATGAAGTTGTGGCAGACTAACTTTTTAACTCGCAATTAGAGTAAAATCTCTAACTCTTCACCATTCTTGACAGATTCTTACATTTCTAAGTTTTGCTTTCTATCTGATTTCATGTCTCTACGCACTTCTTGCCATTTCTGGTTTCTGTTTCCACCTTCCGATAAAGAATTATTAATCGACCTCTACTTTAACACTGGCACTTTTCCTATGCAGTGTGAGAGCAGAAACTTCAAATGGAATGATTGAATCACTGCACCAGTGTTTGCCTGAACACAAGCATATTCCAT
Organism: Potos flavus; assembly: GCA_028534135.1. Lineage (NCBI taxonomy): Eukaryota > Metazoa > Chordata > Mammalia > Carnivora > Procyonidae > Potos > Potos flavus. The sequence continues at coordinate 112,935,656 of CM052895.1, read as the reverse complement.
GGGCTCTGCATCACTAACTCTAAGAGAATCTCTCGTGCTGTCCTTAACCATGTGAAAACGAGATGGTTGGTTTTTCTGGCTCTCTGTGTGACATTTGTGGTTCTACTGAAGGTAGAGAGCCAACAGTGCTTCATGTGGTTCTACAGAAATTCTCTGTCCTCAGATAGTGGTCATTTTAAATGTAAAAGCTCCAACCAGCACTTTACACTGGCAGCAGAAGTGTAAAGGGCATTAGGTAGCTAAGGACTAGGCCGAAGTATTTCGAGCTTAAAATAGCTCCACCTGGAGCTAAATCATCATGGCAGCTTTGCTTCACAAGAGATGAAATCCATGACCAGTGTTTCCCCTTTAATCTCCCTATCATCTCTCTGAAAAGTAAAGGAGCAAATAACATTATTTTCATGCTATAGAAACTGATTGACAAAGTAGAAAAGTAACCTACCTGCTGTTACATTAATCACTGGCTAAGCTGAAATTTTCTGCAATTGACTTCTTTTTCCAATAGTTTGAAACCTACTCATTTTAATGCTGAAGAAAAAAAAGAATATATATAGTTTCCCAATCTTAGCCTAGAGAAGACTTGCAAAAACTGACAAGTGGGAGTTCTACATGCCATAGAAAAATAAAGACTATTTTCTCTTCACATGTCTATAGGGTAAATTGTTTTTAAGGCTGGAAGTGGAAAATCCATAAAGAATAGATTGGTCAAAAGTTAATTTTTATTCCTTGAGGGGATCATTTAATTAACAGAACAATTCACCATTCAATCAACAAATATTTGCAAAGTGTCTGCAATGAGCCCAGCACTGTTAGATGCTGCGAATTCAGTGGTGGATAAGACACTCGGTGATAACAACCTGCGCTGCCTGGTAGAGGTGATAAAGTTTGCCGCAGGAATTAACCAAGTAAGTGATGGATGTGCAAAGCATCATCCACAGGAAGACACAGTAGCTTTCAAAAGTTATAACCCCGAGAATCTAAATAGATGATGTTAGTTTTGAAATGATGGAGAAATTCATCTTCACTATTTAGCTTCCAAAGCTAGTCTTATATTTTTAAAGTCACATATATTTAGCTTATCAAGCTAGATAGAGTCTTGAGTGTGTATAATAAATACTTAAAAAACAATTTTGATGTAGTTACAATACCAGTGACAGGAGTATTAACAAGTATGTTTTAGTTTTTTTTTTAAAAGACAGGTTATCTTATGTTGATAATCAGGAAATGTCAAAGATACTAACTATACCCTATACTACACACAGTTAATGGGCCTAGTGGAGAAAAATGTGGATAAAAATGTTATTTTGACAGACTCTTAACATGTTTTATATATAGGATTATATAAAAATTATGTTTGATTTGTCAATAAATGAATCAATCCTATACAGCTCCAGGAAGGTACCACACCAACATGTCGAATTATTGTTATTAAATATAAGAATTATGTTTATGCATACAGATTATCGTATGAAGGAAAAAATGACTTCAATTCCATTCTAAAATATTTTGCTTGAATTAAAAGAAAACAAAAAAAACAAAACAAAACAAAAACCCTTGCCATGGTCTATCCAAGATTTACTCGGTTAGCAAATAATCACTATTCAGAAATATATAAATCCTTGATTCAGGGAGAATCTATGACTATAGCTTATTCCTGGGAATAACTGTGAGGAAGGTGAAATTTGAAAGCTGACTTCCCACCTTTCTTCTCTTTGCCCATCTCTGGAACTAAAAATTCAAAGGAATGCCCTCCCCACCCTACCATCAAATGCTGTGCAAGACACACAGGCATGCCATCCAGACTGTACTCTTCATTCTAAACATACCCTTCCTCAGCCTTACTCACATAACACTTGTTATTCCCATGGAGTATAAATCATACCTCATTGCTTTGTCCTGACATAAGACAAGGAACTAAGACTTCAAACTCTGACGAAATTCATTCAGCGACTAAACGCTGCCCCAAGGGATATCAACTTACAGGCATGTCTACCTCCAAACTTGCTATGGACCAATACGTTCCCCCAAAATCCATATTCTTACTGAAACCCACCCCTAATGTGAAAGTATTTGGAGATACGGCCTTTAGGAGATCATTAGGTTTGGACCAAACCATATGGGACCCTCACAATGGGATTAATACTCTTAGAAGAAACCGGAGAGCTTACTCTCCTCCATCTCTACTTTATACTCTGTGAAGACCCAGAGAGAAGGCAGAGACACCTACAAGGAAAAAAAAAAAAAAGTTCTCACCAGAAAACAATCATGGTAAAAAGTTTGAACTTCTAGCCTCCAGAACTTCGAGAAAATAAATTTCTGTTGTTTAAGCCACCCAGTTTATAGTATTTTGTTATGGCAGCCTGAGCTGACTAAGAAAGTGCTACACACCAGCAAAGTGGTGCCAGTAACCAAGGGTTGTCGTCCCAGTGGAGTTGCACATACAGGCCATAAGAAGCAAAAGACTCAGGGGCGCCTGGGTGGCTCAGTGGGTTAAAGCCTCTGCCTTTGGCTCAGGTCATGATCTCAGGGTCCTGGGGTCAAGCCCCGCATCGGGCTCTCTGCTCAGCAGGGAGCCTGCTTCCCCTCCCCCCCCCCCGCCTGCCTCTCTGCCTACTTGTGATCTCTCTCTCTCTGTCAACTAAATAAATAAAATCTTTAAAAAAAAAAAAAAAAAGAAACAAAAGACTCAGAATCTGAGGAGTGTACAAGAAGAAACAGCAAAAGAGATCCAAGGGGGTCTGAGCAGAACTCCAACTGAATCCTCCTACTAGAGTTAGGAAGCCAAGAATTAAGTAGGAAGCAAATGATTCTGAGTGATTATCAGAACACCTTGTTTGTATTTGTCTTTCAATGCAGGAAGAAGGCAGAGTAGCCACTATCTTTATTTCAAAGAAACAGTGGGATATGGACCCCACTAGTAAAACGATAATGAGTATCTAAAATATAATGTAATATAATGATTTCATAGTTCACAGATTTGTATAGCAGACTCTTCAGGGTATGGGCATTAACCTCAATATCAAGATTTTTAAAACTCAGTCATATCAATACTTAGTACAACTGGGCTAATGTATATATATATATATATATATATATATATATATAGGGAATATATATATATGGAACACTCCTCTCATTTAATATATACTGGCTAGAATATATATATATATATGTTATATATATATTACATATGATATATGTAATATATATATTACATATGATAATAATAGTACATATAATAATAGTGTGTATATATATACATATATATATTATTTACATATATATACATATATATATACACACACATATATATATGTATATAAAACTCTCCTCTTGTTTAATAAAGGGTGGAAACAGATTAAATAATTCATACCTGGCATCTAAATTTTCTTTCATGAAGAACATAAAGATGACCCTGCGCTGAATATAGTCCATTTTCCTCTCCAAAATCAATTTATACTCTTCTTCACTCTGTTCTGGACTCAAAAGGCTGAACTATGTGAAGGTCATCAACAGGCCCCTTTGCCCTTTCTCTTCTAGCTGTTTTTAGCCATTAGGAGGCATATGTTGGCAATCTAAGGGCAGAGGAGTGTAAACTGGGATAGTTTTGCCTCCAGCTCTCTTTCTGCCAGGTGTTTATGAGTTGGGAGCTACCCTATAGTGAAGGGCACCATTAATCTAAGGCAGCTCTCCCTGTACAGTGTTCATTTGGGTTTAGAATTAGGGACGGTAAGGACACTTTTTTGTCACTCTTCTCAGGGTATTTCAATCTCTTGTTGGTTTCTTTAAACTATACTGACAGCTCTGGCAAATTATCTCAAAATATCAAGTGTATATGTATGTACCATCCGACTAATAACTAATGTGATTATGAATTACTTCGCCAAGAATCAAAAGACAAGAGTTTCATGGAGTAGACTCATTTGTAACATATCACTGATATGCAGTACCTCTATAATAATCCTAGAATAGTCAAAACAGAAACAAAATCATTATCTTCAATTTTTATTAGATTGATATTCTATATGTTAATATCCCTAACAACTGGAGTTAAACACTATTCCAAAATCATTTCTGCTAGGAAAACATTTCTGAGGATCATTGGACAATGATGGCCATCACCAAAGAATGATGATCTCCAAATTTCCCACCCCCATTATTTTTATTCACAAAATACACATCTATTTTGCCAAACCTCATATTTATACACCTTTATCTCTTCAATAACAAATTCATTGAATGGTAAAGAACTTACTGGACTGGCATCAGGATCCAAGGTCAAAATAATTTTCGAAATACAGGATTAAGCAAATTTGTATAACTTTTACTACTATTGGACTTCTCAGAGCCCACACTGCTTTGTGCTGTGCATTGTGAATTTCCAAAAGAAGCTACGCTGCTATGCAGTGCTTTCCCAATATATATGACCGCATAATTTTTCATTGTTTTCATAAAATACCTATTTTATGAAAATAACATCTCTCTGGCAAAATGAGGATTTGGCAGAACTCTGCTGAGAAATAGCACACTAGTGAGTAATGGTTCTCAGTGTGCACATCTCGGCCACCCCCTGGGATGTGAGCAATCTGAGGGCAGAGACTGCCTCTCTGCTGTCACCCTACACCCTGCAGCCCCTTCTGTATGAAGGAAGTCCCCTTATGATTCTCTATCACAGCCTCCACTTACTCATTCTTAGCACTCATCACCCTCCGCAATGTTATTTATATGTGTCTATGTCTCTTGTCCCACATCCCCTTGCTATTCTTATGCAAACATCAAGCAGGAAGAAACTTCATCTGTCCTGTACTCTGCTGTACAGTGCCTGGCATTCAGTAAATATTCAAAAGACTGAATGACTCATATGGAAGACACGGTCAATATTTTGTCAGTTTCGTACAATTTAACACATGTGTATTCATAGGTTGACTCACTCCAACCACCAGACAGCCTACTAGCCCTGGGGTGGGATCACTCTGCTTAACGTATGGGAGGTTGCACAATCATACTGATTAAGTTTTGCTTTTTGGTTTCCTTATATTTACAAACATAAAAATTTTAATTATGCATTACACCCACTATGCCATATATGGTATCTTCAGACAAAGCAGAGTAGTGAACATACCTATAAACTGAATACAACTACTGTTACTGTTTCCTCTGTAACCTGTATCACTGTATTATAGTATATACTGTCATGCATACTTCACATACATTGGTGACAAGGTTGATTAAAAGAAGCTAGATCAAAAGATGAGCTTAGAGGCAGAAAAAAAATTGTAATAATATTAGTTTTTCTTCTTAATAGGCCTCTGCTGAGTAATTCTTTGTAAAGACATTCACAGCAACAATTGGTTATGTTGGATAATGTAGCAGAAATGAAGGATGTTAGGTTTATAAGGTATATAGTATAGCATGCACAGTGCAATATTTCACAGCAAATGACATTCTTGGAGGCAAGTAGATACTGATTCAGTTGAGCAATATAGTAGGTCTCATATGTTAGACATCAACTAATGAACCAAACAAAACAAAACACACAAACCTGCCTGAAAACATAGATTTTAAAATGCCACCTTGTTACTAAACCCAATTAATCTAATTAAGGTTTCTATTGGTATGCTCAAAACAGAGACTGGTCAGTATTTCCCATTCAAAGAGAAATATGGATCAGTGCTAATCTGATGCTATCTATAAAGATAGGTTTATACATTGCACTTATGACACCATAAAATATATTTCACTCTAAGGGACTAATACATATATGAAAGAAGCTTCTGAGATTTTTTTTTAACTCTATCGTGTATCCTTCCTCTTTTTCCTCAGTTTCTCAACTACTGAAAATGGGATATTTAATGTTTAATTCTATGAAAACAAACTGCAAGGAAGTATACTTGTAACCCCTCTAAGGCATTGTTTCTACAGAAGTACTTCAGTGAAAATTATCAGTGTTACAATGTCAGGCATCTCACATAGGTAATGTAACTCTATGAGATTTAGTTATCTCCATTAACTGGGTTAGTATTTTTTTAATACTTTCACCGATTGGGTGGTAATTCTAGAAATTTCTCAATAAGCAGGTAGCAGAAAGACTCTGAACAGTGGTGAGTTGCTCCTCACAGAATACCATCAACAAACCAAGGCAGGAATCTAGAAGCTCAAAGCATCAATTGCCCTTGAAGGGCAGCTGCTCCAGAGTTGGGGCTTGAGTTTTCTGGTCTCATAAAGCTGCCCAGGCACAGTCCTTAAGAATGTTTATGCCATGTGTCCACTTAAAACTGAAGGAGACTGCTATTGGTCAGGATTCTTGGCAGGTGTCCCACGGCTGTAATCAATGCTTCCAGAAAAAGGTGAGACTGGGAAAGTGGTGCTGAGGAAGGGAATACCTCATTCTGTTGGCCACAGATTAATCTATCAATAGAGAAGGAGCATATACAAAAGAGGAATGTAATAGTTTCTTTCCCCACAGTTTCCACTTAATTGATTTTTTCACATTGAAGAAATAAGCCAGGCTTAACATATATCCTCTGCCTGGACTTACCCAATCACGCTTTGGACCCTCTGGATTTTTTTTTCTCTAAATTCGTTTGTCAAAGATAGGTCTAGTTAATGCTAACCCTATGCCCCCCCAAAGGCCATATCTTTCCCACACCACTGATGTAGACCTCCAACATAATTACACATTTCTTAAACTTAAAAATCAAGATCATCAATAAATGTGTACGATTAAACAGGTGTCACTTATGAAAAAAAAAAGTGTAACTTGTGAAAAATAAGATGTCATTACAAATTTTCAAAAACATTCTAACTAAAATGTAATTGCACACATCATAAAATGTTATAGATGAGTAAGCCCTTGGAAAAATGTTTGTGTTACAGAGGAACTATTTTCATATCTTAATCAATGACTCAACAGCCCACGTGAATTTCACCATGGCTGATGTAGATTTTGTGAATTCTGGTGGAAAGAGAAATTCTGTGTGTCAGATGCGATCATGTGTCCCTATCCATTTAAAATCTAATTTAATGAAGCTGTCTTCCACATGCATAGTTACTATTTGAATTACTTGTACAAGGTTATATATTCCGAATAATTTTGACATTTAAAAATGGATTTCTTGATTACTTTAAGACATTTCAAAATAAAATAAATGTTTTGTAGCCTGCTTCCTTTTCATATCACTGACACAAACATGAATTATTTTATAAGGAGAGAAAAAAGTGGGTCAAGGAGCAACAGGCATCACTAGTATATAGATAAGGATTCCAAATGCCCTGGTTTTTGACAGACTGTACTTATCGTCTGGGATTTGGTTATTCTTGACCTCAAATATTTTCTCTACACACTTATAGGCAATGGATTTGAAAGGGCGTTGTCCCCAGTGGAGATTCTCTCCCAAGAGCAATATTTTAAAGATCCATAGATGGCTTTGTAAATGCCATATTAAGAGTTTAGCTTATAGGGAATATGGTAATTCACTAGTCCCTGACATCATCTCACCATTTTTCTACAATTATATATGATCCAAGCCCTCACAGAAACCAATAATAATTTGTTGCTTCGCTGTAAAAAAAAAAAAAAAAGTTGTAATATACTCATCTGCTAGAATCAATATATTTGGAGGAATTATGACTAATTTTATTAACAATCTGAAAACATTTTAGCACTATACAAATAGAAATACTAAAAACAACCGTGACGTTTATGATATAGACCTACAATTTCACAACCCCTGTGCCAGACTACTATCATTTGTTAATGTAATATAAGTATGACAAAAAAATTACTAAGAAACTAAATGCCAATATAAACACAGTATACTTCCTTCACTCCATAGCTGACAGCCCATTTACACAGATTTGGGTATTAATGGAATAGATTTCACTTTTTTCAAAACAAGGGGGTTGTATTTTTCTGCCAAGTAAATGAGTCCCTTAAACTTAGTTAAATTTTTGTAGTTTCACTGGAAATTTCAAAGAACTGCAGAAAAGCAAGTTGCCAACACTTTGTGTTGATACAAGAGTTGTTCCTGTTCAGCATCAAGAGAAGAAAGGACAGGAAAAGCTCGGCAGAAACAGTCTCCACACAGTTGAAACTTCATTGTTGCACCCTTCTCGCCACAACCTTCCAACACACAGACCCTTTTATTACCTCCCTTTGCACCATCTGCAGACATTTATGCTATAACAAGTGCATAGTCTATTCTTTGGTCTTTCTTGCCTAATGAGTATTTCTAAGGGCCCCAAAGGCATTCTTTGGCTCCCAGGATAACCTTTAAGATTAAAGAACTTACTGAACGTGATCAGAAGGATCCTCGATGTTCAGAAATGTTGAATATAAAGCAAGAGGACACTCAGCTTTGCTTTTAGCAATAATAATATCTAATACTCAGAGTTTCTTCTGGTATGATGTGAAAAATTCTCTTTGAAACCTCACAACGATTTAAGAGGTAGAAATTACTGATGCATTCATTTATTCCCCCAAATGAATGAAGCCAAGTATCCCTGACTCAGCAGTTTCATGCTAAGCACAGCGTATACTATGATAACCAAAAGATATATGATCATTGCCTTTACAGGGCTCATAGAGTACAAGAGTTTCACATATAAAGCAGCAGAGTTGTGACTTTAACCTTATATCCTCTCAACCACGAAGATGTATGGCCTTACTCATTTATCCCATTAGGGAACATACAAAGACCTTCACATCCCTTTCTAGTTAAATAATTGATCAGACATTGAGACTTCACGTCAAACATGCTTATTCAAAACCCTCCATTGAGCAGGTATGAATTTTGCTCCTCCTGGTAACCTTGAGGAAAGCACTTATTCTTGCAGAGACCCAATTTCCCAATTCTAAAATGACCTTGTATGATTAGCTGATCTTTGAGCCCCTTCCAGCTGTAGAACTTTAGATTTCCTCATGGAAATTGGTTCTACATAACAGATGGGCCCAGCAAGATTTTTAGCTTAAGCAACCTATGAAATATGGCCTGTCCATTTACAGCTAAGAATATAGATAAAGCAGAGTAGTTTACCAGGGTAATGGGGTCACTGAAAAAAGGAACTCATCCTATGACACAATTTTCTTTTATAGTGCAAGTCTGCCCTTAATACCGGGCATGTACTTTTATGACCATGGCCTGCTACCTTCTCAGGTGATCAGAATTCTCTGCTAATTTAAACATAGGGAAAGAGGAAAAATTAGGAGAGTGGTAGAGGGTGTAAAGAAAACAGAGGTGGGCAAAGGGACCCATCTTTTGAAGTATACAATAAACAGAGGAATGTGGGAGTAGAGAGGACAGATAAAGAGAGAGGTAGGAACTGAAGAAAGTGTCACCAACATAAAAACGTTCTTCCTTAATTCTTCATATTATGTAGGATTTCTGGGCTGAAAGGCATGTGGAATATTAGTCAGTGTAATGGAAAATGCATACAGACTTTGAACTCAGATAAGACTAGGTTTAGGACCAAGCTATTTAAACTTGAAGTTGTGTTTTAATTTAACCAAGCTTCCATATTCTTATCTAGAAAATAGAAATAATAATATACATTTAAAGTTTAAATATACAACTTATAAAAAGATGATGACATTCAGAGGCATTCACAAATTAGATTCCTAGCTGCCTTTAACTTAGAAAACCGCAAATTAGTGAGATTAAGTCATCTTCCTCAAATTCCACAGCTAGTTAGTGATAAAGTCAACCCACTGAACAAAAAGAGTTTCTTACCTTCCTCCACACTGCACCACTCCTTCGCTTCTTTTTCCCTCTCATCGAGAACCCAGAATGTCAAAGGTACTAATCTAAACATTGTACTGATACAGATTTTCTAATTATGGGAAGATTCGGAACATTATGCACTACTATGGCTCTCTCACATACTCGCTTTTTTGCCCCTTACATCTGCGTCCTTAGTGCAGGTTGAGAAAAGACATGTAGGATCAAACAACATATAATCCAATTCACATTGTGTTGGCACTGCCAGTTTTTGGGAGATGCTTTATGACATTACTAGAGGTCAACTGCTTTAATATAACAGCCTTATAAGCTTGTTTATATTCATGAATATCAAGCTTTCTCTTATGCAATAACTCCATGATGTAAACAGTATATTCCTATGGCACAGTGCTTAGAAACCTCAGCCAAACACAACCCTACTATGGGATAGAGCAAATACGTTCATAAAGTTAACCTTTACCAAAAGATATCTTTCTGCACATGAATTTACTACTGCAGCTCCTCTACACCACGGCCCTGCACTCTCCAACAAAGAAACATAGGAGCTACCAGAAATGAATACCATTAACTTCCAAATTCCAAATTAACAGACATACTTACATCTACCTTTTCCTTATTACCATGAAATTAATGGTGTATCTGGATATAATGTGCATCCTTCCACCCATGACCTATTTGTCCTAAACTTTTGTTGTCTTATAAACTTGGCTTGGCCATTTATAGGCTCCTTCTCTAGTACAGTCAACTTCCACTATCTTGAAATATCCTCCTTTCCAGCACTTTCCCACCAAGTCATCCCAGTCTGTAATTGTTGTTGCTGTTCTTTGTAGTAATATTAGTAATAATAACAGTAGCATATGACTTCCAAGCCTCTCTTACTGGCCCCAATCTTTCTCTTAAGCATGAGTTTGGAACTTGGTTTCCATATCCACTTTAAATTAATCCAGTTCAGAAGTTTACTCATCTTTTCCCTCTCAACACTTCCATTCTCCTCCTGTTATGCATCTTAGTTCAGCGAACAGTATCCAGTCCACCCCTTTGCACAAGAGGCAAACCAAATTGCTCTTTAACCTTTTCCATTGTTTTCCACATCCAGTTAATCAAATTCTGTTGCCTGTATTTCCTACATGCACTGGGAATTTATTTCTCTCTATCACCCTTCTACTTCACTGCATAATCATCCATTACCATGATATATTCAGCAGTCCCTTTTAAACTCTGTGCCTTCAGTCCTGTCCCTTCTAAAAAATAAATCTGACTATGTCACTTCCCTACTTAAAATCCGAACTACATAATACGTTTTAACTCCAAACTACATTATCTTCCCATCTCCCCGTAACTTCTTAGGTTCAAATCCAAACTACGCAATATGCCCATCTCCTTGTAACTTCTTATGCTGCTATCTCCTTCTCATTCTTATAATCTTATTTTAGATGTCACTTTTTGAAGTCTGAGTCAGGTTGTCCTGCAGAGGCACCTATAGCATCCGAGGCGCTGTTTGTTCTGTGTCATGGCACATGACACAGTAACTGTCAGGTTACTTGTCTACAGTGCTTATGAGAAAGCAAGATCCAGCAGGATGGAGTTGGTCTACCTTATTTCCTGCCATATTTATCATTTATCTCTGAAACAATAAGCTCCTACCACAAAAATCCCTGCTATATTGTCCCTTCTCTCAGGGAATCAATTCTAATTTTACTGAAACTGCCAAGCCTATCACCCTCATCATACTTTCCCCTGACTCGCTGCTTCCTTTGCCAACACTGTACTCCCTTTGCCCACGTCTGGGGCCCCTTGCCACTCTGAACTCACTCTTTTAAACACAAATATTGGCACACAGTTATATGACACTGGGTTGGGAGAGAAACACACAGGCGCTAACTCTCCTCTGAATTTCCTCTAACTCTTCCTTCCCCTAACTTTGGCATTTTTTAGTCCTTAGAGAAGCTCTCCTATTTCATCCAGATATACTTACAATGGATTCTTTCTCTAGACTTCAATGACCTCTTCCTCACGAGGGATCCTATGCTCATATATCAAGCTTAATTTTTTTTCTGTGTTCTAGGTCTGCATCTCCATCCGCTTATTGAATATGTTAGCTCGGATTTCACCACCACTTCAAACTCAAAAAAATGTCTCAAATAAACTCATATATTTCTATCCAAAGTAACACCCTGTACTAAGATTTTCTGACTCCCTGTCTTTTATACGTAACAAGTCGAGATGTTCTTTCTCAGCTTTCTTTAACGTTTCTTATTTTTTGTTTCGCCACCTGGGAAATTCCCCTCTATACACATAGTTTATATTTGTCATGTGTCATTATTTTTGTCTTTTCAGTACCTATGAATATGTGTATTAGTTTGCTAGGGATGCCATAATAGAGTTGCACAGACTGGGTGGCTTAAACAACAGAATTTTATTTTCTCACGGTCTAGATCAAGGTGTCAGCAGGGTTGGTTTCTTCTGAGGTTTCTTTCCTAGCCTTGTAGATGGCCATGTTTTCCTTGTGTGTTCACATGGTCTTTCCTCCCTGCTCATCTGTATCCTGATTCTTTTATAAGGACACCTGTCAAATTGGATTAGGGACTATCCCCAATGATGTCATTTAAACTTAATTGCCTCTTTAAAGTTTCTTTCTTCAAATATTGCCACATTCTAAGGTACTAGAGGTAAGTACTTTAACATAATGAATTTTGAGGGGACACAATTTAGTCCGTAACAGCACTCTTCTTGTATTTGGGGAATTTCCTACATTATGAATCTTTTCCTACTGTCATTGAAGCCAAATTTCCAGGTTCTCTTATACGTGAATTGAGGTCATGGATAATCCGGTGACGCAAAGAATGAGGGACTCTGGGCAATCCAATCTCAGGAGAACAAGGCAGGTACATCTTGTTTCCAGAGGCAGCAGTATCAAGATTCTAACTTTATGTCCCGTGTACAGCCATGGTATCAGTGGTGTCTCTGCTAGAAAGGGTTTAGGGTATAATTTGGGGCATAGAGTCGGGACAAAATGTCTCTACAGCTAAGGTTTTCAAATCCCTCAGAGAATCTGTGAGTTACCCTATGTCCTTCCTAAATTTCTTTCATCTAAATTGAGTCTGTTTTTATTGTTTGTTTGCAGTTAAGGACTTCAGCCGATACCCTGAATTAGAGAGTGACTTATATGAAACTTCATCCTGATTGAGGATAATTACAAAAAACATCAGTCAGAACCTACCAATTACTAATATTCACCTCACAAAACTATCTTCCTTTTTCCTGCTTTCATCAATTCTAGAAAAGGCGACTATACGCACCCTAATTTGGGTCTTATCAAATGAACCTTTCATCCAGTCTTTCTGATTCAACCTCACACATTATTTTAAAAATCCTGCATATTTTCACCAGGTGCATTTGTTTCAAAATTGATCCAAAACTTTCAAAACTTTCCAAATATATCTTCTGCCTACAGGATGAAGTTTGAATGCCTTTTGTGTGCCATTTAAGTCTTCTATACTCTAACATAAATGTACTCTTATCTTCTAATTTAAATCTTCTCTTTCTTCAAAATAAATTAATTAAATGGAGCAATCAAAATTTATTCAGCACCATGACATTTTGAAAAACTTGTTAATAAAACACTGTTTCTGACCATACACATAACTGTGGGTTTATAACCCAACTTGCATATGAGGAATCTGAGACTAAAAAAAAATTAATTAAATTGCCTAAGGTCACACAATAATAAATGACGGACTGGGCTTAGAAACCAAGTATTTCTAGCCTTTTCTCTCACTGTGTGATTCTACTGTTTCTCATACATTTTCCAGTCTTTATGCTTTTGCTTATACTGGGCCATGGCCTGGAGTATTCAACCAATCTCTCTTTCGTCCACCCAAATCTTATTCATTCTTCAGAGCCCAGCCCAAGACCTACAGTCTCAATGAAGTTTCTTTGAATTCTCCATCTGATTTTTTTCTCTTTGGAACTATTATGGTATCTGTATCCCTTTTTTGACATTTTAACATATATCATCTCATATTAATCACTTTATATGCATTGCTTTTCTTCCTGTTCATGAAAGTCAAATCTTACAGGTATAAGATTGACATCCTTTGCATGTCACCAAGTACTCTGTGTGGGTTTTATGCACAGGTGTTACTACACGAATTGAAATAATCTACATTCTAGGGCCACATAAAGTCATGTTTTACATTAATTTTGATCTTCAGATGAAAATATGTTCCAAATGCTTTGAGTGACTCAGCATCTCCTTGATATTAACTTCTTTAGAAAAGGGAGGAAATTCTCGTACATTTTTATCATTTACTTTTAATTTGTAGCAAAAAGTACTTTGGTACTTTTTTGTAGCAGAAGTACTTTTGGTAATTCCAACAGAGTGGGTAACAAACCCTAATTCCATTGATAAACTAGGTAATTTTGGCTTAACTGAAAAAAAAAACAGCCTGTAATCAAGCAGGGAAGACAAATGTACCACCATTTACAACAGATCTTTTCTAACTTTTTGGAAAGCAAAACAGATCATCATATTGCCTCTGCATCGTAATCCATTGAAAGCAATGAACTTGCACAGGAATTTGAGGTGGAGTTTTTAAATGGCATTAAAAGCCAAAAAAATAGGAGTTTAAATTCATTAGAAATATTTTATGTTTCATGCTAATCTGCAGAAAACAACCATATAGAACAAGTCCCTCAACTTCTGTAATTAGACAGTACACATCAGAAGACATCAGAAATAAGATGTACAGAGATACATTTGTACATGACTATATCAAATTTACTTTTTTTAAATTTAAATGACCATATTAAATGGTCCAACTACTATTTTCATTTGTGTAGAATTCCAAGCTCTATTTTATCCTTTGTGTGGGCATAAACTATGAAAGAATGACTATGGTGACTATAATTGTATGTTTTTATCCTCAGTAATCTGAGCATCTTCTCCATCACTTGGATAAAATTTGAAATTTTAGTTTTGTAACTATCAGCAAAAAGTAAAAATTATTTTAAATCTCTACATAAAGCTGCTGAAACTAAACAGCTTAGTTGCACTAAAGTTTTCTTTCTACTTTAACTGTACATCATAGCACCCCTTAAAAAGAGGGTCAACCAATTTATTCTAGCTGCCCCAGTGATTGTAGGACTGTTACCTAGAAATGGAGGCTGGGAAATTTCAACAGATTTTCTCCTTTATTTATACTGTAGTCCATGTCCACTTAAATATTTGTCTGGTGTCTTTCTGTGTCTAATGGATGTGAGTAGATTGTCTGTGAGAGAATCAAGTCATACATTCTGGAGAGTCTTTGGCCTATAACCAACCGTGGTATAATAGGATGATGATGGAAAACCAAAAATGGCTAAATTAATTATGCCCCAATTAGATTATTCTACCATATAGATCTAACCATTATTAAAGCCTAGGAGTTCAGAAGTAATCATATAGTAATCTAAATATTCTTAGAATAATGATCACTCAAGTTATATTTTTAGTGCTTATGTTCTGTCACAGGACCGGACTAATAAAAGTTGATAAAGTTGCAAACACATGTATAAACTACCAGGAGAGGTAATTTGGAAATGCTCCTCAAAGTTTGTGTTGGAGTTGAGTCAGAATTCTGGCACATCTCCATCAATTCTTTTTTTTTTTTCCTCCAGATTCTTGTTCTTATTTCTCTTATCTTATTTATCATATGTTATCCACCATTCTTTTTCTTCAAACTGGACATACAAAATCCTGAATCCAAACAGGAGCAAAAAGAGAGAAAAGATGAGTGAGATAAGGATTGAAGACATGTATATAATGTTAAGTCTTCTGTGCACCAGGTGCACCTTAAAGGTCCAGAATTACACGTAATAATTTTACATGTTAGAAAAACTGGGCACTATAGCTATTCCCTTATGCAACAAAAACCCATTGAGGGCCATTGTGCACCAATCACTGTTCTAGGCACTAAGAATTCAGTGCTGTACCCATAAACAGCTGATGAGAGGTTACGGCCCAGGAGAGGAAGCATTCAATAAGCAAATTATTTCACAAATTGCCAATTAATAATATTTATGCTAAGTGCTTCTTCAAAGGATAAAGAAAAAGCTTTATATAGCTATAGACTGATTACATATAGGTAGGTAGTCAGACACTATTTTACAAGCAGGTAATATTTAAGATGACATCAATCTGAAAATAATTACAATTTGGTTTAGCAAGATGAATGTATTTGTATTTAAGGTCAGTTTATTGTTTTGTTTTATTTTAAACACGGGAGGACCCTGAATACATCTAAAAGCTGTTTTAAAAGATGGAGTAAGCATAAGCAGTTGAAGATAAGAAAAAGAGAAGGGCTAGTGGGTGGTTTAAGTTTCCTGTGGGAAGTGGAGGGACTAACCTTAGGTAGAAGAGATAGTACCTCTGCTAGTTTGTGCCAAATAGTTTAGAATTTGAACTTCATTATAGTATTTTGCTTCATATGTTATTACTTAATAGGATTTTAAAATTATCATAAAGCATCATCTTTCATGCTTTACATACAAGAATCATACATATGTGAATCCATCTATCAATATCTATGGATATCTATGATGATGCAAAAATTTAAATATATTCTTCTTCAGATTATTCTTTCATATCAAACACATTGGCAAAAGTTTACAAAAGTACCAATTTTTTATGTGTACTGAGTATCCCATTCAGTTGCATCTGGTAACATATACAAGTTTTAGTCTTGACTATGGCCTTCTATTATCTACATGAGCTGCAACTTCTCTAATTTCCACATGTCAAGATCATCTCCCTTTTTTTAGCTTTATTTGAGGTATAATAGAAATATTTTCTAAATGCACAAATTTAGGGGCACCTGGGCGGCTCAGTTGGTTGGGCATCTAATTCTTGGTTTTGGCTCAAATCATGATCTCATAGGCTGTGAGATCAAGTCCTGCGTTAGGCTCTGCACTCAGTGAGGAATCTGCTTGGAGATTCTCTCCCTCTGCCCCTCCCTCTACTCCCTCTCTCTCTCTCAAACAAATAAATAAATCTTTTAAAGAATGCACACATTTAATGCGTACATCTTCATGAGTTTGGACATACATTTAGACATCCATGATAATACTATTACTCTAACCAAGGTTCTAAACATATATGTCACCTCCAAAAATTTCCTTCTGTGCTTTTGTAGGTTTTGTTTTGTTGTTTTGTTTTGTTTTGAAGAACACTTAACATGTGTTCTCATGAGATCTATCCTCTTAACATATTTTAAAGTGCCCAGTACTGTATCTACTTTTTTTTTTAGGAGTCTCCTTGTAGCTTTTTGTTGCTGTTGTTGTTCTCTTTATTGACATTCGCAGCCATGTTTCATTCATATTACACATATAGCTAATCCAATCAAAGTAAATCAAACTTCTTTCCTTAATACCATTCCAAGAAACACCTTTTAACGCATAGCCCAAAACCCATTTTTTCCATTAAGCCTAGGTACTGCAGCTTATGCTGGAGTCCCTTCTTGTAAGTTTAACACTTCATATTCTGTTCAGGAAACTAAATTTGGCTATGAACTATCTTATGTGGTTCACTATTTCTGTCATGCAAGCAATGTCATCTCTAAAATAATTTAATTTGTTCTTCCTTTTATTTTATAGCTTTCGTTTTTTTTCCCCAAATGCCTAGCACAATCTGGGGTACAAAACAGATGTTAAATAGATACATTTTGTTTCAACTTTGTGATATTCCACCGATGCTAATGGACTAGTCAAAATCCTGGATGTTATCGCTGCTGTCTAGATATTAAATGAGATTTGTGAGTGAAGCTAATAAAACCTCACAAGGAAATAAGGGCACCTTTTGTTGTGAGGCCAGGTTTCTAAGTTGCACGATCATACTGAGGTTGACCCTCACTGAGAAGGTCTGTAGGTTGTCTGCATGTGATTTGAAGTCACATTTAATGCCACTGTGGATGCATCCTCCTCAAGCATAGACTGGATTTATAGATTTGTTTTCATCTTTTATCAGAGCATTGTTTTATATCACACTGCTGAAATGGCAGAATGGTAATGGTTTTCTCTTCTGTGTAGTTAATGGAAATTTTTTACTGCTTTTAGATTCCTTATATAACTACATTTTATTCAGGCCTAAGTCCATTTTACTGTCCCTACTCTGAAAAATGATCTGTAATCTCTCGTGAGTCTTTGTGTGGGAGCATTTCTAGATGACTGACTCAGGATCTTTACAATGGTTCCCATAGCATATTAAGTCATAAGAGGTTTACCAAGAGTTTGAAGTATAGCAGAACAAGAGTTGCTATTGTTCTTTGTTGCATCCTTATGTAAGGTAAGGAATATGTATATAACAAATCTGAATTTACTGCACAATGTATTTCACTTGATTTTAATAAAAAAATTGATCACTAGAATATAATCATGTCTAATACAGCCTGCCACAAGTTCAGGAATTCTCCTTAGAAAGTCAGTGTTATTCCTATGACAATCAAAACTACTGCTCAATAATACTTCCACGTGAAGTGTTTTTGTGAATTGGATTAATGTCATATCATCGTCATTGACAACCCTATATTCCCAAACCTATAACATAATTAGCTTATACTAAAAAATCTGAAATAGTCCTAATCTCATAGTAATTACAGTCTGCTCATGGAATAAAGCCCTTGAAACCTTTTTTCTATTAGTCCTTCTGCTAAACAAAAAATTATCCAAATGATGAAAAGGCTTAATGTGAAGATAGCATGGCTAGTAGCATCACCTACTAAGATTTTGAGTAACAAAGTAAAAGGTATTGTGGCACCACAATTTGAGTCCCTGCCTTCCTTTTCAAAAATGATAGAGAGTGCTCCTTGGTATTTACCCAAAGGAGTTGAAAATACATGTCCACACAAAAATCTGCACACGGATGTTACAGAAACTTTATCCGAATTTTCCAAAACTTGAAAGCAACCAAGATGTCTTTCAGAAACTGAATAGGTAAATAAACTGTGGTACATCCAGACAATGGAATACTATTCAACACTAAAAGGAAGTGAGCTATATGACAATTCATGAAAATACATGGAGGAAACTTAAAAGCATGTCACTAAGTGAAAAAGCACATTGGCCAAGACTGCATACTGTATGATTCCAAATATATGATATTCTAGAAAAGGCAAAATTATGAAGACAATAAAAAAATCAGTGGTTGCCAGGGGTTACTAGGGAGAGGTATGAATAGGTGGAGCACAAAGGATTTTTAGGGCAATGGAAATACTCTGTGTAATACTATAATGGTAGATACATGTCATCATACATTCGTCCAAATCCATAGACTGTACAACACCAAGAATGACCCCTGAGGTAAACTATGGACTTTGGAATGATAATGATGTCTCAACATAGGTTCATCAGCTGCAACAAATGCACTGCTCTAGTGAGGATGTTAATGTGGAAAGCTATGCACATGTGGGGATAGGGAATATTTGAGAAATCTCTGTGCCTTCTTCCTCTCGATTTTGATGTGAACCTAAAACTGCTCTACAAAATTAAAAAGTAAAATAAAATAAAAGTGTTTCTAAAATCCTAAGCCTTTTCTCTATTATATGTGTCGATAAACTCGCACAAACATGACTCAATTTCCACCTGGCCTTCTTAAAACTCTAAGCAAGAAAACTTATGTAATTCTTCCATATCCCCTCACAAAGGACTTAATAAAAAAATAAATAACAGTAGTAATTTTCAGAAGGGTAAACATAACATTTTCAAGGAGATTATATTGGAGCTCATGAACACCAATAACAAAAAAAGATGCTTTTTATAGAGTCTTACTATATAAAAATTGAAAATCACTTTTGTTTTTTCTTGTATGAAATATGAAGACAAGATCAACTTCTAAACCAATTATAAGAGATAGTTGTTAGGATCAAAAACAGAAATAAAAATGTATATTCTTTGATGTTCCTTAAGTTCATGAAATGTCAATAGTAGAAAATGCAGTGAAGAAAAAGAGTATTCATCCTAAGCCAACAAAAAGAAATATTCTAGTAAATATAGCCAGAATGATATGTCTTATCTTGGTCAGCAGCAAAAAAGTGTTTACTAAGAACAATTACACTTCATTACTTGCAAATAACTATCCTAGCATAATGTTAGTGCTTCAAAGAAAAATTTAACAAAGATTCTATAGATCGGAACCATGATATTACAAAATATTTTCTCAAAGAACTTCCTGATGAAGCTCTTTTTAAAGAAAGAAAATGTAAAAGAATGTCCTGTGTGGCATTTTGGTTTCCTCAATTAGTAATGGCCAATATCACCTCCAAAATCATTTTGGAGCCAGTGTTTTTATAGTGGTAGGTCTATACTTATATGTGTGTGCTCCTGCTGACGTTTAGTCTCTGGTATAAATGGGAACAGTGAAATGACAGTCCTTGACACTCTGTTTCATTAACCTTGTAGAGTGCTGTGCCATGCCATGCTCAGATGGACTGTTTAAAAACTGCTGTTTGATGATGTTGATGATGATGATAATGATGATGATGATGACAATGACCACTGGTAGGTTAGTTGGGGACCTTCTGCTGTCCCCTAAATATGATTTCCTCCAGTTGGTCAATAATTTGCCTTGCCCTACTAATGGTAAAGGGCAATTAAAGTGTATACTGAAGATTCTAATACCTTTTTAAAATATTAGTCATTACAAAGCTGGTAAGTTAAATTGTAACTAAGGTTAGAGACGCTCACATAGGCTAGTATTTATCAAAAAGGGGGGTGGGGGAGGGCATTTGTATTTAGGAAAATATTTTTTTAAAAATAGAGATAGGATTTTTGTTGTAACAGAACATTTTTAAAAATATAAAATACATAGAGCAAAAATGCATCTTTACTCCTCCTCAGGACCACTCCTCAGTTACTTCTTCCCTCTCCAGATGCTTTTGCCATAAACAACAGACTAATAGTATAAGTACTCCTGCGAACATTTTCTGTACACTTCAGTCGTGTATGGTGGCTTGTGTAAACCCTAGTTTGTAGCCACATATTAGATTCCATTTGAAGGAGGTGTAGATATTCTCGAGCTATCATGTTCTTCTTGTTTTTAAATGTTTTGAGTTATCTCTAGGCACAAAAAGGCACACTAGAGAGACTGACTCACATTCTTCCTCTAATCCCTCATCCTACCAAAGACCCTACCAACTCACAGCGTCAGTCCTGCTGCTGAGACCTGAAACTAAGGAATGAGCCTTCCCAGTTATCAAATACCTCCTCTTGTCAGTTTGCAATGTTTTTATCAATAAAAGTCTTGCTGCTGGAGCATTCAGTCAAGGTAGTCTGACTCTCAGCAAGAAGGAAAGGCAGCCTATAGGGAGCAATTGAGCCATTCATAAAATGCCCAGGCTGCAGCTGAAGGGCCACCTGCTGTTCCGTAGCCCCAGGGAGGCTCAATCCACTGCTAGTTCTGAAATAATTTAGAGGCCAGACTGGAGCAAGGGCACATTAGCACTTGGCTTGTCAGCCAATAGAAAGAATTAAAATAAGACTATTAAAGTATTGGGAGGATGCCTGGGTGGCTCAGTGGGTTAAAGCCTCTGCCTTCGGCTCAGGTCTTGATCTCAGGATCCTGGGATAGAGCCCCGCATCGGGCTCTCTGCTCCGCAGGAAGCCTGCTCCCCCCTCTCTCTGCCTTCCTCTCTGCCTACTTGTGATCTCTCTTCTCTCTGTCAAATAAATAAATAAAATCTTTTAAAAAAAATAAAAAATAAAATAAAGTATTGGGAAAGACTTTTTTCTTCCTCCTAGTGTTTTATTAGCATAGACTCGTTCTGAAACATATGAATATAAAACTCTTTTTTTTTTCCTCTGTCTTTATTAGAGATTCCATTTCGTTTACAAGTACAAACCTGAAAGATGGGAGTTTTGTTCTTTACAACATGTACTGGGGTCTTTGATATTTCATCATCCTTATTTAAAAGGAAATATCGGTTGAATTCTTCTAGTCCATCATCAGATTGTCAGGTGTTTAACACTAAATAAATGGCATTAAGAGGTGACATGACTGAAAAAGCCCAACTCTGAGCACCTACACCTGAAATGGACTGATTTGAGTTCCATGACTCACTGGAGGGTCAGGAGAGCTCAGAGAGTTTGATATTTGACTTAAGGGTTAGCCATATATCAGACAGAGAATAGGAAACATGCTAATGAGTACCACACCATGATGTGATGCAGAGTTTTTTCCATTATAATCAGGAGCAAAAATATTTGACTTTATTTCTGACATCTTGGAAAACAGGAACAGAATATATGATTACTCCAAAAAATAAAATCAATGTTCTTCTGAAAGGAGCTGAGGATTGATCATGCATTTTTATCATAGAAAAAAAAAAAAAATCAGTGGGTAATGACGACCACTTAATAAATAAGGAAGATAAAGATTTAAAGTAATAATGAATACAAGATTGAACAAAGGGTTAAAAATAATTCTCCAATTTTAGAACCTGACAAGAAGCTGAGATATTCAGAATTATGACCACCAAAATCTAGACAACACTACTTCTACATAGGTGATTCCCTCTAGTTTGAGTGAACTAGGGAAACTGCAAAAAATAAAAATGTAAATGTTGAGAGAAAAACAAAATGATTATCAATAAAATTATCCCAAAATGTTGATTGGAGCTATTAACTTTATAAAGACAAGTCCATAAAGTGATTCATTATTAATAAACCTTGGAATATTAGAATAAAACTGGGAGGTTAGAGACCAACTTTTCTGGCTCACACCTAAAGCACTAAAAAACACTGGCTAAGTCTTGAACATACTAATTTGAGCCTCACCATTCATTTATTCATTCATTCATTCATTCACGAATGCATTCATTCATTCATTCATCCATGAATGCATTCATTCCACATTCACGAATTGCCTAACATGTGCTGGGCACTATGCTGGAGACCAAGAAGATACATGATAAGAATGCAACACCTATTCTTCAGGATTGACAATGTTAAGGGGAAACAGTCCTGTACATTAATGATTACAGAAATCTGTTAAGTGCTGTAATAGACATATGCATGAAATAAAGTTCTTTGGTCTTTCTGAAAAGATTAAAAAATGATTAAGCATCCAAACTTCCAGCCAAAACTTAAAGGTTGAGTTGGAATTCGCCTAATGAACAAAAGCTAATAAGGGGAAAGGGAAGAGAAGCTTTCTAAAAAGTGGACACAGCAGGTGCAAAGACACTACACCAAGTGAAAAAAATTAAAAAGCACCATGAATTTTGGAAACTCTACATAGGTCTTAAATATCAAATGCAGAATTTTTATCTTAGCTATAACCTGAAAGAATAGGCAGATCTTGAGCAATTTGCATATCATCACAAGGTGTTTAGACTTCATATTATAGGCAGGGAAGAGCCAGGTCAGGTTTCAGTGAGAAAGTGTGGGACTAGATTTATGCTTTAGAGATTAACCCCTTGGTATGAATGGCTAAGCGAAAGTTCTAAATTCAGAGTTTAAGAGACTCCCCTGCAATTCTTGACTGCGTGTGCAAAGTATGGTTTATGATAAAATCTCCTTCAGGACTGGCTTCACATAGAAATGAAACAATGAATTTACCTCCAAAATTATAGACTACTCAAGATGGAGGAGGTCTTATAGATAGATCATTTACCTTATATCAACTCTTCTATTATTAATTTATTCTTCAATTAGGTCTCGAATATTTACTGAGCACCTACAATATGCTAGACAAACCCTCTGCTTTAATGAAATATATAACCTACATTACCCAGACAATAATATAATAATGAAAATAAATTTACATTTATAAATAGAGATACTGGTGCTGGTAATAACATGACTCTGTGAGTATGTTATACAGGAGCCCCAAATAGATGATGGGCTTGAAAAGATCTATTTGAGAAAGTGATTATGAATTAAGACACAAAGGATGACTAGGAGATGTTTACATAAAATGTGAAGAAGAGAAATAATGTGCAAAGTCAATGAAGTACAAAAGATCTCGGTATATTCTAGGAAAGAAAGAAGCTGACACGTTTGGGGATGGGTGAGTAAGCAAGACGGTGGTAAGGAAGACATTGGGGGGTTTGGTGGCAGTGATCAAGGGAACAATAGCAGGGTGAAGAAATACAGTCCAGGAGAATCTGTTGGTATAAGTTCAAAGCTAAACCTAGGAGGTCTCCTCATGATTTCTGGTCCATGTTCTTTCCTTTAGAACCTAAAAACAAAAAGATGTGAAATATATACACATAATTTTCCTATAATTCAGTATCTTTTCATGTCATCTAGTCTGGGGAAAAAATCTTGCTTCTAAGTATCCCACATTACATTTTTGGGTACTTTTTTCTCTTAGGAAATGGATTACACAATCTGATGGTGACCTGTAATAAGGACTCCATCTACTCTGGCTAGCCATATCATTTCTCAGAACTTTCTAGTAAGAATTCAAATAAAGAAGCATTGAAGACTATGATCTAAATATCAGAGGTTCATCAGGACTATGAGCAGGAAAAAAAAAAACAGAATATAAGTGACTAATAAGTTATTCATGAATTCAAACTATCTAGAATAATTAAAATACCCACTTTCAGCTAATAAGCCATTAACTGCAATTTTACTATTTTTTAATGATCTGATTCACAGTGTTGCAGGAAGTTTCACTTAATACATGTATATGATTATGTAGATCAATGTTTACATTTTTGCATTCTTATAGACATGCTGTGGAAATAAAGTGCATAAATAAAGTGTTCCCTGGTTACCAAAAAATGTTTATATGTATGAACAATATATGGATAGTAATAACATAGAAGGTTTAGGGGGGATGAATAGGCCAAATGATCCTGATTCCCAATGTTCTCTATTACTTGTGGTTTTGGTAGAATTAATATCCCAAATACCCTTCTCTTTATAATGAATTTCCCAAGCTTCTTTTCAAATAAGTATAGTATGGTATAAGTGGTAAGTTTCCATTATGTGGAGAGAAATGTGTGATTTTTGTTCAGACAACTTTTTACTCAAGTAACTCAGAGAAGGAATTTATTTTTCACCACTTCAAGCTTGTCATTTATTTAGTCCTCAGTGGGGAATAGTGTCTTTGCTTTGGTGGAACTGAGCAATTTGTAGAGGAAAGGATAAAGTCCCTATAGTAAGTTCTGAGGCCAATCTTTTATAGATCTCTGGCACATGCAATGATTGATTACCTCCAAAGATAAATACACTCAGTTTGTAATCCTTATGTCTAAGTTACCTTAATTTATATATGCCATTACCCTTTTTTTCTGAAATGATGTTAATTCTATTATTGAAGAAAATAAATTCTGATGACAAGCACTGTACACTATCCAGTACTGATAACATCTACAAATTTCTTCATATTTTTGAACTTTGGATTTGGGGCATTTAATGAAAAGTAAATTAAATTTAAGTGCTTTGATTGCATTTTGTATCTGTGGTCATGAATATTGCATACTCTATATACCTGAGAATAGAATAGAAATATTCTAATGGTAAGCTTTTGAGATATATTCTCTGTTGAACAAGTATTTGGAGCCCAAATATTTACCTTAAATCATTCCTCTTTTCTTTGGAATATGGAATGGCATGAAAGAAAGAAGAAGGAAGGAAGGAAGGAAGGAAGGAAGGAAGGAAGGAAGGAAGGAAGGAGGAAATGAAGGAAGAAGGGAAGGAAGAAAAGATATATTTAGCACCACTGTAGACATATACAGATAGACAGACAGTTAATACCTATATTTTATACGTGGTGAGATACTATACAGCAAGATAAATAATATTCTAAGTATGGAATACTTATGTCTAACACATGAATTCAAAACTGGTTCTATCATTTATTGGTTGTCTTAAGGCTGTTGTTTATACACTCTAGGTCTCAATTCACCTATTTTGTAGGGTCTGTAGATTAACCAACTACTGTACACATAAATACCAGGATTGATATAAATCCTTTCTCATCTCTCCTTACTTTCCCAGCAAATGAAGAAAGACAAAAACAAGAGAATGTAATAAAAAATAAGAAAAATATAAGGCTGTAGATCAGAAAGACAGAAAAGAAAGTCAAAGGAAGTGATAGGAA
The DNA here is from genome assembly GCA_028534135.1 of Potos flavus. NCBI lineage: Eukaryota > Metazoa > Chordata > Mammalia > Carnivora > Procyonidae > Potos > Potos flavus. The sequence goes on along the minus strand of CM052895.1, from coordinate 112,909,838 downwards.
TTTAAAAGGAAGGAGAAGCAAAAGAATTGTACTGTGTGGTAAGTTGTGGAATACTACCACAATTTTCTTAGGCAAATTTTTCCAAAATCTCTTTGGATTTTTCCAAATCCATGAATTGCCTACCTCAGCCACACTGAGAGTCGTTAGACATGTATGTACCCCCAGTACAGTAACAACTAGAACTATTTTAATCAGAATTTTGGGACCATTCACATGGATGTTTCATTAAAGAAACTGTTGTTTCTGGTTTCCAGTAACATATTTATTACATTTACTAATGGGTCTTATTGAACATGACAACCATTCGAATCCTCAGAGCTTTTAGCCATCCTTTTTTCCCAGAAATTCAAATATATCCTAAACTCAGGAGAAGAGATTAAGCTCAGTGGTGTAAGGAAAAAGGAAAACATATTTCTTGGATCTATATAGTTTGAGACTCTTGAATCAATATCTAAGAATCTTCTAAACCTAGTCTGTATGTAAGCAATCAATCCACAAACTCTTAAAAATAAAAAGTAAGCCACTATGTGATTCTGTGATGAAAAATCACTTCAAACAATTTTAATCTCTCACAATAGGGGAGGGCATCCCATTTTTCACTACTGGGAATCAAAGCCATTAATATTTTTCTCTAAGGGACAAGTTAACAGACAAAAAATGATCTTTAATTCAAATTTAGGAAATAATTGATATAAGGAAGCTTGATTTCAATCTGATCACCCCATGGGAAGGATAAAAATATCCATTTGCTTCAAATAAGTAGTCATCCAAATACTAATCATTCAGGTACAATCTGTTTCCACTACCCTTTGCTAGAACTCCATTCTTCCACTTCTTTTTGTACTTTAAGTTTTTAAGAAGCCTGGTTTGTAGAGTGAGGTAATACAGTTTGGCTTTTTTTTTTTTTTTTTAAAGAATCCCATAACTAATGAGTTAGTAACAATTAAAGTAATAATATTTGATACCAAAAAACAATAAAACATAAATTCAGCCTTTAAATTAGAAGAAAGTACTCATTTATAATATAGTCATTCAGATACCCAAATATGCATATATTATCATTATTAAAATTAAATTCTTCTAGAGAATTTCCAGATATTGAAATTATATCTGCATCTTATTTAATGATATCCATTTGATAAACATTGGTCTAATGTATTATCTCAGACAGATGTGCTACATTCTAAGAAGAAATTTTTTAAATGGAAAAGATTTTAAGACTCAAAGAAACTCGTCTCAAAGGTTGAATTACAGACAGATGGTGAGAAAAATATTTGAGGCCTATAAGGCTTTCCCAAAACTTTTTGAATCTCATCCTAGAGGCAGCCATTGACTATTTTCTTCCCAAAAAACATGGTCTGAGAACAGGTGACTCCAAATGTAAGAGTTCTTAGACAAAATTCCTGAAGCAAAATATAAATATAGTGTCCCATTATTAATACCTCACTAAATCTTAATTATCACTTCCAAAAATGT
>CM052895.1:112873825-112907862 GCA_028534135.1 Potos flavus | reverse complement strand
TTCTAATGACTCAGTAATCACCAGCAATTTTGTGATTATAATGTGGCTTTTTAAGATGTATATCTGCAAGGAATAAAAGTATTAGCCACAGGATATAAGGGTGCAAGATTTTGGCCAGGTTTCATATTGTAAATCAAATCAACTGATATTTTGGTTTTAAACATCAAAATGTATGGATTTAGTTAACATAGAAACAGTCAATCTTATTACTACTGAAAATCAAGTTTCTAACCTAAAAACTGAGAGTTAGATTAGGGAGTAGGTAATTCATCAGGGCAGAAGCACACTGAGGTCTCCTCCAGACAGCCTGCTGACATGCTGATCCTGGCATACTTCCTTAAAATTCTGACTTGTACAGGCTAATGGTGAGAGGACTGGGAGGAAAAGAGTACAGTCCAAGTAGTCTGAAACTAGGAGTAATGTCAACAAGGGGAAGGAAGGGAACTGAAGAAGGAAGATCCTAAGGCAAGGCTTGATACAGTGGAAAGAAAACAGACTGCGAGTAAGAATAATAATGTCTAATTTGGGGGGAAGGAGAGAGGTAGAAGGAGGGAATTAAATACAATAGTAGAGGCACCTGGGTGGCTCAGTGGGTTAAAGCCTCTGCGTTTGGCTCAGGGCATGATCTCAGGGTCCTGGGATCAAGTCCCGCATCGTCTCTCTGCTCAGCAGGGAGCCTGCTTCCCCCCTCTCCCTCTGCCTGCCACTCTGCCTACTTATGATCTCTTTCTCTCTGTCAAATAAATAAATAAATACAATAGTAGATGTTAATCTCAGAGCCTGAGGTAGGTGTTTAATACATAATTTGCTTTTTTCTCTTATCATAATTCTATTTATGTGTATTCACATTAGAGTAGCCTTACCCAGTTCTATAGAGAATTTGAAAATGGAACTCTAGTCTTGATGTAGTCCTTTCACGTCGGAGTACTTGTTTTTCTCATTTTTTCCTTATATCATGAATGGAAGACAGCAAAATGATACAGCAATTTGTTTTCAGGTGTTGGACCCCTCCTTTTATTATTAATGAGTGTTTCATAGAATCAAAGGATCTTTGAAATCCTACTGTCCAACCTGTCACTCAGCTAGATCATCAGGCTTAATCCAATGATAGTACAGTTGGTTTACCTTTTTTTTTAATTTAATTTTATTTTTTCAGTGTTCCAAGATTCATTGTTCATGCACCATTTTACAAGTCATTTTAAAACACTCAGCTGGGAGCGAGCACTGTTTAACCCCAGACCATGAATGGCTACTTTGGAAATCCAAGCATTTCAGAAAGGACACATCAACCCAGAGATCCCACTCTTAAAGCAAACTCCCACATAGCACTTACCCAGTTTTCTCAAAGATTCCCCAAAATACAAACATTGCTAGAGGTACTAAAAGGCTTTTGTCCTTGTTCTAATCTTTGGTTTTATTAGCCTTTTCCTAGGGGGAAAAAAAAGTATACTTTAATTCTATATCACTTAATTTTGGACATCTGTTTGCAGCTTTAGCTATATTTATGATAGATCATTTTATTGATATTACATCTTGTTTCTATTACACTGTAACAATTTCACATATAAGGGAAGTGGCATAACAGGTCATAATTTATCAAGAAAAAGAATAAAAGAAAATGTCAAATAAGAACAGTAAGTGTGTGATAAACTCTACTGTACAGAGCACAAGTAACTGGAGGAAATCAGTTTTAAAGCGATAATTTAAGTCACAGTCTAGTGAAGCTAGCCAGACAAAATTTTAAAGCAGGTTGTGGCAATAGGGAGTACAAATCCAAAAGAGGACTAACTCCTAAAATGCCTACAAAGAACTATGAATCAAGCCTTAAAGGAATTTCTATGTTAAGGTCCCAGTTACAAAATCATGCCATGTCCTCAACATAGCAGGGTGAACCTTCTCACTGGCTTAGTTGGGGAAAGAGCTGCTTTATTCAGCAACAACAATTAGCATTAGTGGACTGCCTATTATATGCCCAGACCTCTTCTAAGCTCTTCTAAAACATCAACTCATGTTTTACATAATCGCCCAATGAGGCAGATACTATTATTTTCCTTGATTTACCATTTTTGTAGATACTAAAGTACAGAATATTAAATGCCATGGCCAAATATACTCAGCTCAGATATGGCAAAGCTGAAACTTAAATCCAAGCAGCTTGACTCTAGAGCTAAATTCCTAACCAAGTTACTTTATTGCTTTTCTTTTAAATATAAGCATTCTTGCTATCATGCTATATATGTGTTTCAGACAGAAGACATGCTTTCTGTAAAATCGCATGGTAAAAATAACATTGGCTCTGGGGAAAAGCAGGGTTGAAGCCAATCACTAAAAAAGTACTATATCCAGAATATCAAAACCAATGTTAATCCTAATAAAAACACAAATATATCCAAAATATGTTGTCACTGGCATCAAGTATCACAGTTAGCTCTTTGCAACATGAACTCTGGCACTTACACATTTTCCTTTGAGATGTACTTCTTGGAGGGCATTTGTTTTAATAGAGACATGATCATCAAAATCAAAAATCTTATCCAGACTAGCCTGTTGTGTTAATCCATTGTTTTAATTAGGGAGGAAACGTCAGTACCATGCCCTTCACATGCACTTGCATTTCACTGTAGCTTAACATAGTGGAGGGCAAGCCTGGCTTGCACTAAAACAAGGCACTTTTGCAGAGTTTCCAATTTTTTCATGAGGACTTTACACATTGCTCAAGCACTTATGAGAAAGCTCAGCCCAATCAGTTAAAAAAAAATTAACACCGTGAGAAAAATCATGTATAAATCAGCACCTCTTTCGCATTATACCAACATCACACCTCTATTTACCCACCACACAAAAAATAATCAATGTGAAAGAAACAGATCATACAAGAATAGACACAACTGTGACTAGCTGTGATTAATTCATTATTCGACATACAGAGGGACAGGGTACTAGAACAGAGTCACATTTACTCATAATTAAAACTATCCTGCTCATAAGGTCCTTCTTTTATTTTTCAACAAATATTTATTGAGCATCGACCACTATGAGGCGTTGTACTACTGAGGACTACGGATAGAGTGGGGCAAAAAATGGACCTGAACACTCCCACCATGGAGACCAGAATCTCAGTTTTTTCAGAAGATATGTACAAATCCTACTGTGACTCCACGCTATCATGATTTGACAGGGAAGTGTGAATTTTGGGTTGTTTTACTAATGGATGGACTAACTTTTCATATTCTGGGTTTTGCTCCCGGTCAATGCAAACCTCCAACATCACACATATATATCTAAAAACACAGAAGAGAGATGAGATCAATCTAAATATGCATTCCTCGACCTAGTAGGGTTTTTTTTATTATTATGGTGAAATACCTCATCCATCTAACATAGTATGCAAACATGGTGTTCTGAGTGACTTAATTGTCCTAGAAACTGAAACACATTCCAAATCTGAAGATCTTATTGTGAACAAAGAATCCTCCTAATATCGTAATATACTGTTATGATTTCTTAAATAAAATGCAGTACCTAAGATGTAAGTCCACTTTGATCAAACTGAGGAATCTATCAATGCCATCCCCAACCTCCTCACTATACCAGCTTCTGCAAGCTGATTTCAGAGACTGTGAATGCTCACAATAATAGTGTACGGCATAATTATCACTTGTGATGGTGAACTTACTACCTGGGCCAGTTCAGGTCCTTCAACACATTGACACCAAGATGGCATCAGACATGCTCAAGAGGTTTAGTGGGTCAAGGTGCCTATGAAGGGCAGAAGAAGGAGGAGCAGAAATAGATGGGAAGAGCTTTCAAATATTGATGCAGGTCTGACACCTGTGAAAAGAAATACAGAAGGAAGGATTGAGTGTAAAAACCTTCACACTACAGCATGGGACTGAGAAAGTCTCCACCAGGCCAAAGCAGAGTCCTTTTGCCTATTAGAAGAGCTCAGAATTGGAGAGGAAGACCCCCCTCTAGCACCTCTGCCATGCTCAGCCATTGGCTCGTATCAGCCTGGGGAAACAAGGCCCCTACATGCAGGCTGTCACTCAACTACACTCCCCACAGCAGGCACTTTTGAGCAGTGCTCCTTCATTACCACCATGTCAACTGAATTCTGGAAGAACTGACGACATTCCTAGGGCTTAATGAGAACAAACAAGGGGAGAGGTGGGTCACCTATCACTTGGAAAAGTATGTCTAATTCCGTTTTTGGAAGGTAGCATGAACTGGCATGGTTTCAGTAGCTCTGTCCATTGAGAGAGGCAGTGTAGCCAGCTCTCCTGTGGGTCCAAAGGCAAAGGGAATCATCCTGTGGGGCAAACAGGTGATACAACCACTAATTTCTACCTGTTCTTTTGGAAGGTGTCACTGGTCTCAAAATGTCAACTACAACATAATACTCATTCATCAATCAGACTAAAGTCATTTATTGTCATCAATTGCATTCTTATATTTTTTGGCATAAAGAAAGTAAAGAAAGCTGCTGGAATCAACTCTGAATAACACTGATATTTAAAAGATGGACAGCAGGCATCTCACTTTATGTTCCTTACTCATGATAGTTCCCAATATGATCCTTCTACATCCACATCACCCTTCACGACATCATTGTATATGCTGTCAGATTTTTATAGATAAAACAGAACTTGTCATCTCCTATCTGCCCATAGTCAAACTTACTACCATATAATTTCAAATAATTATTTCACAAATAACCCAGTGTCTCAAGCTAGAAAATTTTGTACAGATTTCTCTTCTACTATCAGCCTTCATAACTGTTTACTCACCACAGTCATCTGAGCAATGTATAATTTATACCTGGGAAACTGCCTAACACAACGCCTGGCACACAGAGAATACTCAATACATCTCAGTTGATTTTAAATAAAAGAGATCTATGTCACTGTCAGATAAGTATATTAACAATCCAGTTTTTGTAATAAAACATTTTTCTAATTCAATCAACCATAGGGCTTACAGTTAGAGAGTTGGTGCCAGATCACTAGAGAGCTTCCTCTGACATTCTAGATTAGACCTTAAGCCAAGATGAACTATAAAATACCTTAGGAACTTTATACCACTGAAGTGCATTGACTCTATGGTGCAAAGTCATAAAATTCACTCTATCCACAGTAATTATACAAAACCCCCCCCAACTCTTGGCAACCTTTAGAACTTATGTATCTATTGTATCTTCAAAAGAATCGTCAGGGAAGGCAAACTGGAAAGTTATGGCAGTGCGCTAGATAATCCAATTACTGGAGTATGTTGGAATTGAAGGTTCAAGTGCCCCATGGGAGTTAAATAATATGATTCAAACCTTTATCAACATCCTACAAATGGTTATCCCAAATTTTCTTCATATTTTCAGGAAATATATGTTTTCATGATTAGCTCTATTTCAGCAGCCTGTTCCTACTGAGTTGTGTCACTGTAAATGTAAAATTTAGTCCTTTCCTTGACTTACACATACTTTATGCACACATACACATGCGAACACACACACACACAACCAAAACATCACAAACATACTGTGGTAGGTGACTTCTGAGTTGGCTCATAATGACTCTTTATACAGTAGCCCCCCTTAAATGTGGCCTGAACCTGGTAACTTGCTTGTGACTGACCAAATACTGAAAAGGTAATGGGATGTGACTTCTGCTGGTAGGTAACAAAAGGCTGTGGTTTTCATCTTTGTAGGAGATTCTATCGCCTTCCAGAGTACATACATTGATGAAGCAAGCTATCATACTGGAGAGACCCGCATGGCAAAGAACTGAGAGTGGCCCTTGTCTAACAGCCCCTAAGGAACTGATGCCTTCAGTCCAATACTTGGAAGGCCCCAGTCCAGCCTTCAGATGAGACCCTAGCCCTGGCTAATACCTTGACTGCGGCCTTGTGATAGATCCTGAAATGAAAGACCTAGATAAACCATTCTCAAGTTTCTGAGCCATAGAAACTGAGATAATCAATGTATATGATTTTAAGATGCTGATTTTTGTGGTAATTTGTTATGCAAAAGTAGATAACTGACATACTTAAAACAGAAACTCCAACACACATCAGGTTTTGTGTTTAGCATACTTTTCTAGTGACTTTGGAAAGCTAAGTAGGAGTTTACATCAAGGACACGTACAAAAATTGCAATTTCAGTTTTAGAAACTGAGTGTTATCCTCAGTCCCTCAACAGGCCACATGAGGGTTTTGTTTTTATGTTGTTGTTTTTTTATTCATCTATCTAGCAGCTGTTCTCTCTTTCCATTTCTCTTCTTTGACTTTTTACTCTCAGATGTAACTTTAGCTCTTTCCATCTACTACTACTAGCTTATTTTTAAGTTTTTTTTTTTTTTTTTAACTACACAAGCTAATTAGAAGCTCTTCTACAAATGGGCATTGCAAAAACAGAATCCGCCTTCTCTAGTGTTCATTTATTTATTCAACAATTATCCATTAAATTCCTAGTGACTGTCAAGGCAGTATTCTCTGCACTCGGCATTGAGTGATAAGTTATAAAGACTTGGTCAATGCTCACATTGAGCTCATGGTCAGGTCGGTGGTAACAAACATTAAACAGTGCCTGGAAGTGCTGAGATTTCTTTTTTTAATACTAGAAAATTATTATCTTTTAAAATAGGACTTTGGGGGCGCCTGGATGGCTCAGTGGGTTAAAGCCTCTGCCTTCAGCTCAGGTCATGATTTCAGGGTCCTGGGATCGAGCCCCGCATCAGGCTCTCTGCTCAGCAGGGAGCCTGTTTCCCCCTCTCTCTCTGCCTGCCTCTCTGCCTGCTTGTGATCTCTCTCTCTGTCAAATAAATAAATAAAATCTTTAAAAAAAAAAAAATAGGACTTTGGTTGAGATTCAAAAAATGTCAAGGAGTGAGGGAGGGACACCTTACACAGAAGTTCTCCAGGGGAAAGATTATGCATAGATGTTCTGAGGTAGGTCAGACCTAGGGGTATTCTAAGAACTAAAGGTGGACAGTTGGCTTAAGCAACAGTGAGAAAGAGTAAATGCTTTAAAATGAAACTGGAGAAGTAAGCAGAATTCAACACAGCCAGGCTTCTATAACTGAAGGCAAGGAGATTGCATAGGTTTCTATGTACAGTGGGAAGCCACCGAAGGACTTAAGGGAGAAAGACAATATTTGATTTACCTTTTTAAAGAATCACTTCATCTACTGTGTGAAGAATGGGTTGGAAGAGATGTAATAAGGGAATAAATGGACCAGTTAAAGGACAACTAAAATAGACAAAAGAGAGAATTTGATGTGATAGGTAAGACAGTGGAAGTAGAATTGGGAAAAGATAGACAAGTTCAAAGATACCAGTAGGATCAACTAGTTTGGTGGGGGAGACTGAAGAATCAAAGATAACTCCCAGATTTCCAAACAATCCAGAAGGCAGCCATGATTATATATAGCAAGTGCTTTGATAGATAGGGACATGGAGCTCTTTTAGAGAAAAGAAGTAAAGTTCCCAGTGGCACCCCATGTTGCTAGCTGGTCTTTTTTCAAACTTTTTCTTTACAATACTTTATTTTTTATTGCATCAAACACTGTGGTCCTACATCATTGCTGTTCTTTATTCCTATGTTACATAAGTAGATGGTCAAAAATTTTGGCTTTAATTATTTACATTATATCTTGTTGCTCTCTCCTGTGCAGTGAAGCAATATGATATAATTTGTCAAGAAAAAGAGAATCACAGAAAGGGTCAAGCACCACAGATGTTCCAAACAGAGCTTCTGTCCAGCACATTGCAAAGCTGTTATTTGGCACTTTTTATGTGCTAAGCGGTTGACTAACATCACTGCTGAATCTTCAGAAAACTTCCTTCAGGGCAGGTATATTTGACATTTATAGGAAAAGAGAGATTAAATGACAAACGTCCAAAGAGAGAGAGGAATCAATCTCAAAGCTAGAGAAAACCCTCAGAGTATTTTAATCTTAATTACATATTCAGCATTTTTTAAGAAGAAACTAAATATGACTAATCGATGCCTGTGAAGTGGTTGAAATTCAGGGAGGGGTTTGGAGAGAATGGAATAGAAGGATGTTGTGGGAGGAAATATCTCTATTTAGTGGTAATTTTTCACCAGGCCTTATGCTGTGCAACCTCATTTCTTATTAGCCAACTGTAAGATCTTTCAGGTAAAAGTAGAATAGAACTGAACCAGCTTGACAAAAGAGATGATGCTCTGCTTATTAATCAAGAGGAAAAGGAAGAATTAGTCTACTGACAGAGCAGTATGGATGCTTCGAAAGTAGGGCTATGAAGAAATTTTTTAAAAAATGGAGTATAAAGAAACATGTACGAATATGTAGGAAATCTGACATCACAATTCATCCATGCTGAAATACAGAGAAAAGCCTACTTTTCCCTCCCGCACCCTGAGTGTATTGTTATTCTAACTTCAGTGAGTATTAGAATTACCCAGAGTGCTTATTAAAAATGCTTGCTTATTAAAAATGTTTGTTTCATTGTGCTATGCCCAGAGACTGTATTCTGCTAGGTCATGTCTGGGTCAAGACTCAAGATTCTGGGTTTACAGGAACCCGGGGGGATTTCCTTATAGACAGAAGTGCTAGGTTGCCTTTCACCTTTATGCTGGGTACACAGCCCAAGGACTGCAGCTGCCCTGCCTAGGTGATGCCTGCCCTCCCTCCTTCCTTCTGTTAGCCTTATCCTTGTTGAGTGCCTCTGGGTGGATTGGTTCCAAGCCTCATGCATCATCACTTAAAAAAAAGTCTCCATGTTACTTCCCTTGTGAAGCATCTCTTGAGTTCCTCCAAGCTAAATGAGCTCCTGCATGTTTCCAATGTGCTTTAATAATTTTATTATAGCATTTGTCAAATTATATTATACTTCTCTTCTTAACGTGAGTCATTCCCCTATCAAAATGTGAGCAACCTGAATATGGCTTGTTCATTTTTGTATCTCTAACACCTGACACACCTCTTGACACAAAGTAGGTACTGAATGAAATGCTTTTGCATGAAAGAATGAAAGTACAAAAGAATGATAAAATTATAGCACCTCAGGTCACATGGGCACCTCACCAATGAGCAGCTATGTGGTTTAGCTAGATGAAAGGATATATCCTTTACGGATGCTCGGGCTGCCATAACAAAATACCATAGACTGGGTACTTAAACAATAGATGTTTATTCCTCATAGTCTGGAGACTGGACTTCTAAGATCAAGGCGCTGAAAGGGAATTTTCATCTGAGTCCTCTGCTCTTGATGTAGGCTGCTACCAGCTCCCAGTGTGCTCACATCACCTCTTCTTTGAACGTGTTCAGAGTGAGAGAGTGAGAGAGAGAAAGTAAGTTCTCTGGTGTCTCTTCTGATAAGGGAGCTAATCTCATCGTGAGGACCCCACCCTTGTCATCTCATCTAACCCGAATTATATCCCAAAGACCCATTTCCAAATACCATCACATTGAGGTTCAGGACTCCAACAAATGAATTTTAGGAACGCACAACATTCAGTCCAAAACAAATGGTAATAAACCGTCTGGGGCTCACCTTCTAGTTCAAGCTTCTTCTCTTAGTATTAAGCCACTTGGACTCACAGATTCTGCATCTATAAAATGAGGAGGTACTTTTCCCATCACAGTTACTGTTGAGGAAATATACCAAAAGTGCTCTAAAAATGGTAAATCATTATACACAGTGTAGTTACTATAGGGTACTCTTTAATTTAGAGGCTGCTGCAATCTGTAAAGAACTAAATTGCTGGCAGTCCCACACAGAAACTCAGCAGGACTGGTGATCGCTAAAGCCCGCATTTTCTCTCTTTGGCTGCTTAGAAATTTTTTCCATGCTGTAATTTTTATTAATTTATTTGAATAATTTGATAAACATAATTTAATCTGTACAAATAATGTCATTACCTTTGTTTGTAGACAAACTCTTTAATGAGAATGCTGAGGGACATTCTGTGCATTGCATTAGCTTTTATTTGTATTTTTGGCAGTCACAACACACAGTTTGTTCCTTCTTGAGGGGCTTAAACTGAGCTAAAACCCCATCTATCACTTCATTGGTATGCCAAAAGCCACACTCTTTTTGCTTTCTGGAAGGAAATTTATACCACAGTATCATCCTCAGCTTTATGCAGTATAGGGGATGACAAAAAGGACATATATTCCTGGATGGTGAAAGACAGAGGAGGGAAAAGGATTGGTTCCTCATCACCCTCCATTAGCTTATTAGTCAGGTAAGGAACTTGTCACCTTGGAAAACAGTGAAGAGGGAAAGGAGGAGATAGCAAGTCATTAATTTGCAAGGAGGTCTCCTATGGCAGCCATCATATTTGGATGTGCTGATGGAGTGGAGGGGGCAAGGGAAAAAATGAGAAGACTTGAGGTGATTACAGGAGGGGACACTGTAAGAAAATCTCAGTTATTCATGACTAATAAGGTGTAGCTGGCCACTTCCTTGAAATGTTAGGGCCTTTTCCTCTTGCTTTCTCATGATTTCTCTCATGTATTGCTTGCTCTCTTATAAGCTCATACTCTCTTCCTTTTCCTTTGACCACTCTCTGTTGTAAGTTGTACACAGAGAAAGAGAAATGATACTTTGGGGAAGTTACACAAAATATCTCCAATTTTATCATCTCAGCACACAGTATATCCAGTCAATCTTGCTCTGAAATTGTTCATTCATGATAGAACATTTTGAACTCAAGTGACAGAGGGATAGCCAGTACAATGAGCACTCCTGCATCTAAAAAATAAAAACAAATGTGACCACAGGCCTGGCCATGTGAAAGTGCCACATACACAGATGGAAGAAAATGCCCCCTAAAGACTTATTGACTGCTTCACTTGCTATTTCCCTTTTTATCCAAAGTTATTTCATGATCTATATTTTTGCCTGCTCTCAGACAAACAAAATGGCAGTGACAGGAATGGGGAAGAAATGGAACAAAAGCTTTTTCAAAACAAGATCCCAGCTAAAATGTTAAGGCGAAAGACATAATTATAGGTTTGGGATTTTTAACTATTTTCCTAAGTTTCATGTCTACATGAAGCACTGGAAAAGCAAGATGTCCTAATTTGGGAAAAATCTATTCCAAATTTAACCTGCCCTTGCTTGGTATTCTACACTTGCGTTTTGTGTGTGTGTGTGTGTGTGTGTGTGTGTGTGTGTTTAACAATTTAAAACTAGAAAGAAGATGGCATTTTTATCCTGATTAGAACTATTGCCATTTAAAAATAATTTCATAATTTCAAGAGGTTGTGAGATTATTTCCAAGTCTATATCCTTTCTTTTCTTCTGTCTCTAGTCTACATTTTCGTATCTGCGCATGTCTCAGAGCATTTATTTTCCAGAATGACTTAGAACTGCAATTAACTACTGGAGTACTACAAAAGCCCCTCTGTCAGTTGCTTCTCCTTGTCCTCATCTTGAACTCTTCTTCTGGTCTCTGATCTTAGAGACAAATCCTCTTCTCTTCAGTTGTTATCCTGTTGAGTTCTGTTGTCTTTACAATATTGAAATACAGAACACTGTATACGTCAGCTTCGTTAAAAAAAAAAAGTCATTCAGACACTTGTAAGAGTATGGCAGACTTTACTCAGGGAGACTGCCATGATAGGTAAAGGACTATCACAATGAGGTTTTGTAGTAGGGGAGAGACTTTGGGTGCAATTTCAATTACAAGAAAGAAAAAGGGGAAGTTGGAGCCAAGGAGCAGAGTGGAGAAGTCAGTAGATGAAAAATTAAGAGGGTAAGATAATTCTTTGCTAAACTAATCTCTATTAGATTCTTCTGACTGAAGACAGGCTACAACAATTGGATACTACCTGGCAGGGGTCGGGGGCAGGGGCAGGGTGGAAGATGAGGAACCCAGTCAGTTATCAAGGGTGATCAGCTATCTAGAGTGGGGTGATTCTGCTTAAACCAACTTGACAGGATTCCTGCTAAAACTGGACTCTTCAAGGATGGAGACAGAAGCTAAAGTTCCAGCCTAGTTGTGCAAAGGGCTCTGAGGAGCCAAACTAAAGTTTGATCAAGGTGAGAATATTTGTCAACTTCTAGAATTTAGAGCAGGTACTTAGTAATAACTACAGGCAGAGGGGCAGAGAAAAGCAGTTTCAATTTCCATACGAGTATCTGTCAAGGAAGAGGTTTGTCACACGGCCATGATGCAACAAGCTGACTCATGAGAGTGGCGTTGGAAGCACACTGACAAGTCTCCATGTGCTTTTGCTGACCGACTGCCACTTACGTAGGGGATACATTAGATCTGTGTGAGCTGGTAATATCCTGACCACCACCTGCACTATCAACTAAAGTAAGTGAAGTCACGCTTTTACTATACTATTTATTTTCCATGATTTTCTTTATTCTCTAAATCTCTCATCCAACAAAAGTAATTAAAGCATCTACTATGTGTCACACATATTTTTGCAATTTAGAAAAATAAATATTAATGGTCTACACTTTCAGGAAATTCACATAACCTGGTCAATCCAGTTCAGAGAAAGTATATGCATAGAAGTTATTTAAAAGATATCATGGAATTACCTTTAGAAACTTAGCACAGTGTCTTTTAATAGATATGGACAGGAACAGTTTTAATTGTGACAAATAAAAATGAGATCAGTAGTCTATTACTAATATAGAAACAAGTTCATCTGTCTTTTGGACTCATATCACAAGTACATACCTTCACTTATTAAAACCCTACTCTTGAAGTAGGCATTAAGGTGTTTGTTTGTTTTTAATTTAACTTTAGGCTTTGGGGAAATATCACCTACATTCTCTAACACAAATGCTTCTTCATCTTTAAACCAGTCTTCTAACACTTCTCTAGGCAGACCATCTACATTCATTCCATGATCCACTTGATATGTATTTCTAGAGTACCCGTGATATGCCAGATTTTGTGGAAAGGCAGAATGAAAGTGTGAGCAGGAATTACATAAAAGGAAGAGTGAGGGATGAGATAGGTATTCCATACAGAGTGAAGAGTATACATAGAATCCCAGGAGTGAAATATATAGCACACAGCTCCTCTGAAGAACTGCAAGGACCTCATTACAGGTAGCAGATATTGTCACGGAGTAAGGGGAACCAAAGGCCACATGATAGAGCATGTTGTATGTCATGCTAAAAACCAAGACAGTGGATGGGAGGGCCGGAGATACAGGGAATTGTCTACCACAAATAGCCAAAGGAAAAAAGAAACTAATTAAACTGTGGAGATGAAGAGAAGAAAAAGGATTTGAGAAATGTCAAGGACATAGAAAAGATGTATAATGATCTGATTGTGGGGGAGAAAGTGTTGGGAAGCAAGCAGGGAAAAATGAAGAATGCAATCCTGGTATCAGGCCTAGAAAAGAGGCATGATAATGGTTCCATTCTCCGAGATACAATCCATAAGAGGCGCCACTTAGGGGAGGGGCACGGGAAGATTAGGGATTCAATCTGGGCCATGCCGGGTTTTGAGGCTTCTATAAGACATCGTGTGGACAGGGTCACCAGAAACAAGAATATTGAGCTCAAAAGTGCACACAAAACTGATTAAAAGAAATCCCGAATCAGACATGTAGGGTACAAAGAGAATAGGAAGCAAAATTCCTTAAATACTATCTGAAATGTATACTGTTCAATTATTCAAAATTACACTTTCCAGAAATTTATAAACCATGATCCACATATAATAACTGCACTTTTAGTTGCTCATATTCATTCATTTGGGTTTAGATGCTAGACTTGGAACACTGAACAGGATGTAATCCTATTAAGTCTGTGCTCTCAAACTCAAGATGCACAGAAATGCCTTGGGAAATGCTTCCTCTGGCACAGGAACAGGGCAGGCCTTCCCTCACTCTCACATGAGATACATCAGACTTTACAGAAACACTCCTAGAACCAGATTAGTTAGTGCCAGAGAATGAAGATTTGTGTCCTTTCAAAAGTCGTATGTTGAAATTTAATCCCCAGTGAGCTAGTAGTTGAGGTGGGGCTTTTGGGAGGTAATCAGGTCATGAGGGTGGGACTCGAATGTATGAGATTACTGCACTTATGAAAGAGACTCCAGAGAAGATCCCTCAACCTTTCTGCCATGTGAGGACAGAGCAATACAGTCATTTAGGAACCAGGAAGTGGCTCTCACCTGACACCAAACTACTGGCACCTTGATTTTGGACTTTCCACCCTCTAGAACTGAGTAATGTTCTGTCATTTATGAGTCACCCGGTCTATATTTTGTTATAGCAGCTAGAAGAAGCTAAGATGTGAGGTTCAGATTTCAGCTTCACCACTTACTCGCTGGATACAATTGGAAAGTTTTAAATGTTTTGTGTGGCCTTTTTTTTTCCCCCTCATAGGATTGTTTTTGTTTTTATTTTGTGTTTCTCCTAGGGCTGCTATGAAGATTAAAACAACCTGGAATAGTCCTTGGCACATAGTAAATGAAATAAAAAGTGTCAGCCATTACTGGTGCTACCCAGTGGCCAACAAGCCAGAGAAGACTTATTTGTTTGCTAGTTGTTTTTCATCTGCTTTTTTACTTATGTGGGGACATTGAGAAAGACTGGTTACATTGGCAAAAGTCAAAGATAAGTAGTAATCAAACAAGATTGTTGATCCATCTGTTTCTATCTCCTGACACCTCACACGGCTAACATCAAGTTCCCTCCGTATACAACTGTGGACTCAATGTGAGTTAATAGGAGACACTCAGAAATATTTGTTAAATAAATGCAAGAATGAATGGCAGGCTCAGAGAACCAGGTATGAAGATCAGAATAAGCACAGCATCTTCAGTTGGTCCAGGATAAGAAACTAAAGGCAGAGTTGTAGAAATAGGGACTGGAAATTCCAGGGACAAATACACTAAAAGAAATAGGTTCAGAAAAAAAAAAAAGCGGATGAGTAGAGAGCAATATAATAAAGTCTACACACTTGAGAAAAGTGCTTCCAGTTCAAGAAGCAAACTTAACCCCAAAGCACGTTCCACCTGTGACTTAGGAGGCAAAGAGAACGAGTAAGGGGAAAGAAAATACCTCCTGAGAAAAGCACATGAAAGAAGAAACTTAACACATATTCTTTGCTGACTTTGTATAATTGCCTGCCAGCAGGTGCCAGGCTAGTAGACTGTGAATCATAATTGAAACTGAAAAAATTAATTATAAAATTTTGGGCAATTTAATTTCTCTAATATTATACCATGAAACATGAAGCATGATGAAAGACTCCTGATAAGGGAAGAAATGAGAAAAATAAATGCTACATCATCAGTTGATTCACACTGGAGTCAGGTTCTGTAGCTATACACTAAATATGGAGCCTCTCAACATACCACAATTTTCGTAAAAAGCAATACGATTGTATAATGTAAATTATGAATTGTGAGGGTCCCTATTGAAAAATGTGGACTCGCCTGTTCTGTAAGCTATGCTGATCCAAACACAGATGCACTGTATCATTTCAAGCACACTAGATTTATTGACTTCTTTCAATACACACAGGAGTTGAGCACTTTCTGTTGGTTTGGATGGTGCTCATCTTCTCTATTCAGTTTCTTCTTTGTTCTCTTCTGCAAACAGTGGTGAAATACGATTAATTCTATTCCAAAAAGACTCCTTCGGTTACGGCACAGGTCCAGAATGCAAGTATGGCACTGGCTCTGGGAAATGAGCTTGCCGTGGTCTAGTATGAGCTAATGCTACCTATATCATTCAAAATGACTGGCTCACAGTCATGGATGTGGTGGCTCCAATTAACCTGTTCCATAAATACATTTTAGTGAAGTCAGACCAAAGAGATTAATGGATTTCAATTTGGAAATATTATTTGAAATTGACTGGCCCTGGAATAGATTAGAAATACTGCAATTGACCACAAGCACAGAGTCATGAACTAATTATTAAACTGGCAATGTAATAAATGAGAAACTATTCCTACTTTCCATTCCATCATCTGTTGAAAGCCACAGCAGAAGCATAATAAGCTATGTGTGTGGGAAAAAAGGAGGAGGCAACAATGTGTCAACATACATATGTTGTAAAAAATTTATATGCATTACAACCCCATAGTGATTCCAAGGTGGAAATGACCTGGAAAGATTCTTCTTATTTATTTAGATTCTTCTTGTTATCATGTTTTGAAAATGCATTGAATAGGTATATTGGATATTTGTTTCATAAAGGACACTGAATATTCAAGAAGTGTGAAAACTGATACTCCGTTTACTAATGTTCTGGCTACATAATCATGGAATGGCTAGATATGATTAAACTATCTCGTATCAGCAAAAATCTATACTTAGGAAACCTAGCAACTGTCCTCGTGCATGTGAGACAATCTTAATGAACTGTAGTAAATTAAATTGACCAAATATTTCAGCAGATTTAGTCACGGAGTTCAAAATCAAGTAAAAACATACTTCATGGAGTCCAGTGATCGCCTAGAGAAGGTATTGGTTCTAATCATTTTATGCTAATGTATTAAAAAAGATTAACTTGTACTTGCCTAACATTTCGATTCATCTGATCACAATGAGCCTGACCTCTACCATAGTTACATGAGATATCCGTGTGCCGCCCTCAAAGGGAATTCCCTCTGTGATTTTCACTTGGTGACAGTCTTAAGTAAAAAATTATTCTTATTTGATTTTTATTTGACTTCATAAACTCAATTTTTCCCTTCCCAGTCTTAAAATAATTATAGTATTGAACTCCATCTGACTGAAAATTATTGGGAAGTTCATGGAATACCTAGGTTTGTCAGCCAACTCATGCTACCTGCGAGTAATTCACTTTGCTGTTTACTAATTCGGAACTAGAAAAACTATATGAAGTTCTGAACCCATAAGCTATGGATGATATTAAAGTGTAAAAGTGCTTCACGGTGCCCCCCTGTTGGAAATTTCAATTTAGAAGACTGAAGATCCCTAAAATTAAGAAATGTCCAAAGAAATTAAATCAGTCTGCATTGTACGTGCCCCTGAATTTATGCCATTTCTGATGTGATGTAGCTATTAATGCAAGAAACTGAAGACACTTTGACAAAATCAAATCACTTCTGCTGTATAAAGCGATGGAAAAATCACAGTGAAAAGTCAAAGAAAAAAAGCACTAGTACATGCCAAATTGTAACAATCTGTTACAATCTGTTTATAATATTAACCATTTCTAGTTTTCAAGTTTATCTAAAGCTGTCATTCTAAACATATTTTTTTCCTGACATCTGTTAGATTCACCGTATGGGGCACTTTCATGTAAAATCACATCTACATTGTACTGTAATACTACCTGTTCTCATTGTCTCCAAGCCATTATCAAGAAAAAGAATTCATATCTCACCTTTAGAAATATATCTAAAATAGTTCAAACAACGAATAGAAATATTAAATGCAAAACTCAAAAGAAAAAAAAATACATGTCAATGTGATATTTTAAATTGCCTTTCTATTACAGGCTGAATGGTGTCCCCCCAAAATGATATGTTGAATTCCCAACCCCCTTTGTCTCAGAATGCTACCTTTTTGGAAATGGGGTCATTACAAAAGGATGCAGTTAGGGTGGGCCAAAATCCAATATGATTGGAACCTCATAAAAAGGGGGAATTGGGGCACAGAAGCAGACATGCACGTGAGAGACAACTATATGAAAGGGCACACAGAGAACGCCATGTGAAGACAGGGGACTGGAGTGATGCATTGAAATGCCATGGAATGTCAAAGAGTGGCAACACAGCATCAGAAGCTAGCAAGAAGCAAGGAAGGATTCTCCTATAGGTTTCAGAGGGAACATAGTTCTGCTAACACCTCGATTTCAGACTTTTCTCATCTCCAGAACGACCAGACGATAAGCATCTCTTGTTCTAAATTCCATCTTATGGTGTTTTGTTAAAGCAGCCCTAGGAAATGCATACAACTTCCATTATAAAGTTAAGGTCCTTAATGCCACTAATTTCCTATAAAGAAGTTTTGTGCTTTTATGGAATTACATTATACCATTTCTCTATAAGTAAAATAGTGAGGTGGAGGCAGGGAGAAAAAGAGGCAGAAATATCACAACACCTAAAAATCATGAAAACTGGGGCTCAAGGATGGCACAGTTGGTTAAGCATCCGACTCTTGGTTTCAGCTCAGGTCATGATCTCAAGGTCGTGGAATGGAGCCCCACATCGGGCTCCACACCTAGCTCGGAGTCTGCTTAAAACTCTCTCTCCCTCTACCCCTCCCCACTGCATATGCACGTTCTCTCTCTCTTTCTCTCTCTCTCTCAAATAAAATTTTTAAAAAATTAAAAATCATGTGAAAACTATAAAATAACTTTGTATTTCAGTATAATAATAGGATACTTAGGATAAACACACCTTAAAACAAAGCTATCATATTTAAAAGCTGAATAGATCCAAATTCTAAAATATGATTACAAAGATGTGGTAAAGACTCTAAACCTTAAACTTTCACAAGTTCAAGTTGCCAAGAAAGATAGGTAGAGAGATTTTTTTTTCTCCCTATTTGAATCATATCACAGATATTTTAAAAAATAGGAAATCAAAATAAATAGACATATATACAAAATGTTCTACAGAGGTCTCACGAAACTGCCTGAATGAACTTTATCACTTTTAATAGACCTCTATAAGTAATTTCATAGAGGAGGAGAATTGCCTATTCTTTTCTATCAAAATAAATTTCACATGTTAGCATAACTCTCCTCCCACTTCCTTATAATTTTCATGTTTGTAATAATTATAAGGATGTTCAAGGAGTCTGCCTGCAAGCCAAATGATCAAAACAAAGCTGGTGTGGAAACTATCATACAAGGATTTAATTCAGACTATCACAAGTCAAGGTCACGCTTGATCCCAGCTCCCGGAGGTGCTAACAGGCAACTTTCAATGGATTCAAATTATGGGCCAGATCATTAAATGAGCTGACTGACTCACTCATTCTTGCTATTAATAAAGAACTCATCTTGGAGATTTTCCGCACGGCTGTATGGATAACCTGAATTTATGTGGACCTCAGCAGTTCAAAGCCTGAATTCATTTTCTTGAAACAAGCAGAATCTGAAGTTTATTAGCATGGAAAAGAGTTCTCTTTTCATTAGATTATTCTGAAGTGCCGACCATTACATAATATGCCACGCATGTGGAACCTTTAGAATAAAAATTGTGATTGCCACTCAATGGGGGAGTATTTCTAAGATGTGACAGATTTTATAACTGTGAAGAAGGAAATATCTGCCTGTCTGGGTCTCTTAGCCTTTCAAACATGCTCTTTAAATTAAAATTATAGCACATAGAAAACTTCATTACCTGTTTCACTTGCAGATAATTGTTTCTCCTCTTTGAATATGTGCCCTTTTCAGGATAAGTGTTCTGGATTATACAGAGCTGAGCAAGTGGTAAATGGGATTCTTTTGCTCCCCTGTTGGATGTCCCAAGGCAATTACCTACAGTATTATAAATTAGGTACAAGAAACGTTGACCTACATTTTAATTGTTTTAAGTAATTTTTTTACTTATGTTTTTAATGAATACAAAAGGGTTAAGTGATTTGAAGCTTCTCCCTGCCAATTTTTCTTTAAAAGACAGTACAGTAATCAATGGCATGGAATCAAATGGAATCAAATGAAAATGCTAAGTTTAAAAGAAATAATAAAAGATTAGTTCATGGTCCTTAAAATTGTTTAAAAATTGAAAAATGACTCGAGGGTTCATGGTCTTTTTTTATACTCTCATTTGCTCATTTTTTTTCATTTATTCATTTTTAATCCATGTATTAAGCAATTATTCTTTTACATATTAGTCATATCTAAGTCAATGGGGTGCAATGATAATCAGCTTCCATCCTCGAATAATTTCTCTTTAATCGTACAAACAAATACAGAGAGATAATTTAATACCTTGTCATTAATGTTGTAAGGAACATACAGAAATGCACATTGGTGATACCAAAGAATGGTCTCAGCATTTCAGAGGCAAGATGGCAAGAGAAAAGCGTTCAAAGAATAGGACATAAGTGGTTAGCACCTCAAATGATGAGTAAGGCTTCAACAAGTAGGTAAAAGTAAGGAAAGACATATCAGTAAAAATGAAACATCATGGAATACAAAATGAAACTTCAAAGAGCTTGACATGCTAGGAACATAGGTTGCAAGTATTTTGTTGGGAGAAGAGAAAGAGTATCAGGAGTATGGGGGTGGGGGGATGGGGACACTTGCAAACCGGGCTTAAGGTGGGGTCTCTCAACCTTGGCACTAGTGACATTTCAAATCAAATAATATGTTGTTGTGAGAGGCTGTCCTAAACAACATAGAATTTTTCGCAGTATCCCTAGCCTTTATAAACTCCATGCCAGTAGCATTGGTCCCTGTCCAGTAGTGACAGCTAAAAATGTATCCAGACATTGCCAAGTGTGTCCTGAAGGTAAAATCACCCCAAATGAGAACTGGCTTAAGGGAATGAGTGTGAGCTAGTGAAGGAAAAACTTGCAAATGCTTGGGGAGTCACAATCAGCTCCTAATTGATCAACTTAAACAGATTATGAATATATTCTGCAACATTTACAAAAAATGCCTACCTGATGTCACATGAAAATTCTCAAGCTTTGGTACTATCTCCATGGTCAACAAAGATATTCTTACTAAATATTTTCCTCCGTGTTCAAGAGCTGAACCATCACTGTTCTAAAGAGAGAATTTTATAGCAAATGCGTGGAATAAAATTCAATCTTCTCCAAAAATAAAACGTAATTTTTTTTCTATTTAACCTTCTCCCTTCATTTTACCTGTCAGTTCCCCAAATCTTTGTTCTTTATATGCAATAAAGAATCAAGCTTTTGTATCTCAGGCTTCTTATTAAGATTTTTTTTTGCTCAACCCCGAGAAAGTTCTCCGAAGCAGTACAATCTTGTGTGATTTGTTAGAGATATAACTGTGGCTTCTGGAGCCTTTTCCAACAGCTTGTGTGCAAGGTGACAGGTCTGAATATTAAACAAGAGAAGGGGAGGTGATATTCACACGCAATGCTATAAATTGTGCCTTCATTCATAAAACCACTTTACTTAGCTGTAATTACTCTGCTACCCATTCATGCAAGTGAGGCATCCAGGAAACAAACTTGATTGGCGAATAAATGCAAATTAAATGACAAGGACAGAGGTAGACATATGAAAACTGAGAGGAGGTATTCAGTATACTAATTCCTGAGTCTGTATATACATCCATTTACAACTCCTGCCTTGGAATAAATTGTAGAGCAGTAAAAGCTACTGACTTCCTCCTCTGTTCTGATTTTGAAAGCCTGGGTGGTAGAAGGATGGGAGTTGGTTCCCAGCAGAATTTCAGAGCTCAATGGTATAACTGTCAAAATCACTTTTAAAGGAAAGCGAGCTATCTGCATTATCTGTGTTAGGGAAAGTCTTTTCTTTGTGGATAGTTGTCTATTCGAAGAATTGGCATTTAACAAATATGTTAATTAAAGCTCCAGACTACAAGCTATAATGTTTGCCATGCATTTTGTGACAAGTTCTGTTGTGTTTTTATGGTAATATTGTTCTTCAGTAGATTTTATTGTTCCTCATTCAGTCAAATCAAAATGCTGACTCTGAGCACAGCTTCTAAGTGAAAGAAAAGCAGGGCTTTTTCCTGCCTAACTTTTGTTTCATTCTGAGAAGGACAACTACCAAAAAAGCAAAAGTTTTTATTTCATCTGAAGCGAGCATGATCTCTGGTTGAGTATCCTTTACTGAGAGAAAAGAAGGAAAAAAAGAGAGGAGAGAGAAGAAGAAAAGGAAAGAATAAAAAAGGGGAAAATATGTAGTTGTTTCATTAGTCTGGGGAGGAAAGGAGAGGGATGGATCTCTCAGCTACATTCACAGTTTACAATAACACCCTGAACTGACATTCTAGTCAAGGAGCAATTTCCATTTGTTATGTATATGTATGCATTTTTCATCTAGCATAACACAGACTCATACAACATAAGATTAAGATAAATTGAGGTCTTTCTCTTTCCTTCTTAATTTACTTCCTCATTTCATATACAAAGAACCTGCTTGAATATGAGAGATTTGACCTAAATTCCATTTTATCAAGAAGGTTGCCTAAAATTTACAACATGAAAATAAAGGAGGGTGCATTTGATTTCCCAAAGTTCAAACCTGGGAAATATTAGCATAAGTACTTTGATGATCATGACAGTAAGTCTAGAGAATTAATCTCTAAAGCAATCAGAATTCAGATCTTCTACAGCTTTATAGATCAGAATGACCTATTTTAATTAATTATTCCAGATACAAAGAGACAGCTGCTTTACATAGAAGATTGGAGCTGTTATCTGCTTTCATGACTGCGTTACCTTGAGTAAATTGCTCTCAAAACCTGACATCATATGTGATTTTTTGAGTGATCTTTAAATTGGAGACAAGCTATGTGGCCCTGCTGGGAGACAGCATAGTGACCTGGATAAGCATCACACTGCCTGAGTTTCAATTCTGGCTCTTCTGCTTAGTAACTATTTGATATTGGACAAGTTACTTAACCTCTTTGTGGCTCAGTTTTTGAAGTATAAAATGTGGATAATCATACTACATTCATAAGTAATCCATAAGAACCCATTATTACTTAGATAGCTATTATTATTATTGTATATCTATTATTATTTTTAATAAAATATGAGGACTTACAGATATAGTTCACAAATTGAGAAAAAAAGACATCATACTGTGGGAACTCAGCATTTTAATTCCTAAAGAAGCAATTATAAATCCACCCCATTTTATATTGTTTACCTGTTTCATTCTTAGTGTTTCACTGGCATGCTCAGTTCTATAAAGATTAAATGCAATAATTAAAACAATAAATAATTGTTAATACTTATTGATCATTTACCATGAGACTTGTACTGTTCAAAATACTTTTTCAGATGCTATCTTATTCCATTTCCAAAATAAACCTATGGAATGGGTGCTGTTATTGTATATCCATTTTACAGATAAGAAAACTGAGGAATTAATAACTTGCCTAAGGTCACACAATCAGTAAGCTGCAGAGTGAGGATTCCAGCCCAGGATGTAGGGACTTGCTGTCCTGCCTTTAATCAGTACCCTGGAGTCCAAAGTTCCCTGATTAAGAAATGTTACTTATTATTGTTGTTATTTATTAGCCTTCTTTTTATACTCAACCCATTTCACCTGTGGTAGAAACATAAATATTTGTTGAGAATTAGATGGATGAATTTTTAATAAATAAGTGTTGAATCAAATATGGAAGTACATTTTGCTTCTTCAAATATGAGAAGGGCTAGATAAAGAATCATTTTCATAGATACTCTAGATATTTTCATAGATATTCTAATCATTAGTTTTTACTTGCCCTCAAAGCCAAATTTGTAATACAGTTAATAATGGTGTATTCTCCTTTTAGAGTGGCACCACTTTGCATATTAATTGACTTCCACTGTCCTAAAAGCCACCACTGGGAAAATGTTTTTTCTCAAGCTTTGAGCATCAGAAATATTTTTAAAAACTTAACTAAGCCAATAGACCAATATTTCTAAATGAAAATTGGCATTTAGTAACTTCCCCAGATCATTTTTTTTAAGTGCATTAGAAACTAAAATCATTATCAAGTCACAAAATATGGTAAAAAAAAAAATCTATGTCTAAGAAATGTTGTTTTATCCAGCAGTTTCAGCCATCATTAGCCAAACTGTCTTCATACTTTCAGAAGCTAAACCATGTCTAATGGTATCCTCACTAATAGCAGAAAGACATTTCAGTAACTTCATTTTTTAAAGGATCATTGAATGCCTTTGCTAGTTAAACTGGAAGCCCACAGTAATCAGGGAGAGACACTGCTTGCCTTCTCCAATGACTTCTTCATTAGCAGTGGTAATATGACAATAGTTAGTTTGTAACTAGTACATTGTTAAAGCGATCCCTGGGGTGCCCTTATACACTCTATTTAATTTTGGCTTCCGGTTTGGTCAGTTTATTTTGCAAGCCAATTGCCTTCCTGCCATTCCCAGCTCTCTAGAGTTTGCCTAACTTATGAAAATCAAGCTGTTTTCTTTCTGCTTCATGCATCAGTGCTAACAACAGCCAAATAGCTGAACACAGAATTCAGTCTTCAGTGCTTAGGCAATGTGAGCATCTGAAAATATACAACTTTATTTTTAAAGTCAGAATTCAAGTCTCAGTTTAAAAAGTTAACAGAACAATCATACCCACTTCTATCACATACCAATGTATATGGATTTTAAACCGTGCATTTGACTTTCTTGCTTTGTTACTAAATAATTATTTCTATGCCATTCTGAAACACTTTGATGAAGGAATATGGTTTTCCTTTGTTACTTCACAATCCGTCTTACATGTCCTTTTCTTTTTAATAAAAGATTTATTTATTTATTTGAGAGAGAGAGAGAGAGAGAGAGACTGCAGGTGTGCAAGTGTAGGGAGGGGCAGAATGAGAGGTAGAGACTCTCAAGCAGACTCCACACTGACAAGAGGCTCAATCTCACAATCCTGAGATCATGACCTGAGCCAAAATCAAGAGTCCAACACTCAACCAACTGAGCCACCCAGGCGCCCCTGTCTTACATGTCCTTTACACCCTCACGTCCCCCACAGAGCACCTAAATTACTGCTTCATGCACAGTAGTCACCTGATAAATATTCATTAATTAATAGCAGCTAAACAACATAGTATATGGCTCATACTGCTTAACCAACATGGATACTGAGAAAAGTGCCAACAACTGTATCATTTTTAATGTTTAAAATTACCATTCCCAAACAATGGCACCTATTGTTTGGTCCTATTCTTATGGTTCTTGGGCAATGCAAATTAGTTCAGGTTTCCATTGATTTCATTTTCAGACTAAACACAACAGATTAACAGTACGGCAATTTCTCCAGTAATTCCTTCCTCTTAACAATTTTTCGTATCTCCCTAAATCTACGCGCCTTCCATGTATATCCTTCCAAGTAGGGTTGCTATAAAAAATGAAACAGAAAGAAGAGGTAAATCTTTTGAATAATTACAGAATAAAATGGGAGTATTGTTTATCCTTGGCTGGTCCAAATTAGTTGTATACATTGATTTATAGCATTGATAACCAATACAAATTCTATTTTATTTCTGCCTAGGGAACAAATACTGAGAAATAAAACAGTCTGATCCCTGCAACACTGCAACTGATGTCAAAATTTTGGAACAAGTTTTCTGCCTAAAACTTTTGAATGATTATAAAATTATTCAAAGGGAAATCAAAATCCCTATCCAGAGAGGCCAGTGATTTTCCAATATGCTACTATCAAAATGAAAAGAAGTAAATGTTTTTTGGCATTTGTTTTCATAAGGTTTTATAATGTTACTCTCTCCACTTAGAACATTAAATGGTTTCAGACTTTACCTAGGAGACTATGGAAGCCACAGACTCTTCTGTATTTTTTAAGCAATTTAATTTCCTCCTGTCCTGATTCTATTACAGTAACATAAATTATAGCCAAAATTTAATAAAATGGACAGTTAAGTGGATTTAATCTATTCTCTTCAGAATAAATAAGATTAACCAGATAAGATGCAGATTTGAAAAATATTTTAACTGATAAGGTAAATGAGAAATCAAAAACATCCCTGAAACTATGCAGTCAGGTAATTAAGGGAAATAATTTTAAGATTAAAATAAAGGGTAATAAGCAATATAGTACTGATTTCTCTCTTTATAAAATAATTAACCTTTGGAAAGGCTTTCTGTGAATGCAGTCTTGGTCAGTTAAGAGTTAGACACATTCCTGAAAAGCAAATAATAGAAAGCAAATCTTGGTTGTATTTAGTCTCAGGAAAGTACAACTTCCCAACTTTTGCTTCCTATTTTTGAAATCTGCAATTTCTCTTTTTTATTATTATTTCTTACTGTTCTACAGATTCATGCAACATACAAAAATCATAGAAATAAACATTTAACACCTCAAAGAATTTACAGCAGTGTTAATATATAGACAGTAAGAGTCTCCATTATATAACTGTCTGAGAGTAGATTTTAACTATGGAGAATTAAAACGAAAAACAAAAAAACAAAAACCCTTTATGGTTCTTAAGAAACTTTTTCAATCCTTCCTCAACCTAGCCTAACAGAGATTGAAACTGATTTGTCTCTGGTTGTTAAATCAATAGATTTGCATATTTTTTGGAAAAGAGTAAATATCCAATAGATAGTTGATGAATAAAATAGTAAAAAGAATAGAATAGAGTATAATATATAATACAATAAAAATTTACCTATCTGGAACAAACCTGGAATGAATTAATTATTCCAAAGCATCCAACTTTTTTTCCTATTTAAGATAAAATTCCTGGGGCGCCTGGGTGGCTCAGTCATTTAAGCATCTTTGGCTTTAAGGGCCTTTGGCTCAAGTCATGACTTGACTTGACTGAAGACTCCTGCCACTATATATTACTAATTTATTTTTCATTAAGTCCTGCTAGATATGTCAAAACAGGCTTGTGAAACCCAGTAAGCAGATGTCCAGACGGGAACCTGAGGTCCAAGGCAATTGTTGTTTAACTTGCCCCACCTTGGCTGTTATATAAAGATAAGTACATAGAATCCCCCTGAAGACTTTAAAATATTGAAAGCCTCCTTTCTATATTGTTTTAAACACAAACACGGTTAAGAATGCTCTGAAACACCCACGCCTTCTTCCCTACTCCACACACATCAGACCCCATATCACAAAAGGATATGGCAGTCTTGACAGATTAAAGCAACAGGATGTCTTTGACACTGAAGGGAGTTCCTTTTGCACCTGCTTTTGGTCAATATCTCCCTAGAGTTTAAAAAAAGAGGGAGAAATGATAAAGAATACAGTATATACACACATACATATTTATATATATTTATGTATATCTATATATGTATGAATATATAGATATGTATAAATAGCATGCAGAAGAGCAAAACACACACTATTATTTTCAAGTGGTCAGTGAAAATGGTTTTCTCAGTCAGATAAGATAGACATTTTAGCAGGAAGACAATGGAGACTCAGGATTTGTTCCAATCTTTCCCGCATGGTGGGCAGACAGAGGGTTAAAGAGTATGCAATTTGCTTTACCACTACAGTGATGCAGGAAAGCACTGGATGCTGAAACCCATATATTTTTCTTTTTGATGGACATTCGATGGTCCTGCTTCTTCCTGAGGCACACGAGGCTGACACACAGTGTTTTATGCACACGATTCCATAGCAATTCTGCCTAGGGTATGAATCTGTTAGGTAACAATGACTCTCAGATTCACAACAAAAGCACTGGCTTCAAAGACTCCTCAGCCGCCGTTTCCTCCAGAAGAAAATCATTTGCAATTTTTTTTTTTTTTTTGTATACAGATACTTTAATAACATGCTGCTGAAGTTTTGAAAGAATTTCAATTTGTGCAAAATGAAGAAAGGGAGAAAAAAATAATACTGATAATGATACTAATATAGACCCACACTCTAAAAGGCCTGTGGTGGCATTGTATTTATTGCAATGTAGACACCTTATCAGTTATCCCTCTAAAGGGGTCTAAAAATGGGCTTGGGAGGTTTGAACTAAACTCTCTTAACAGTTAATCAGCCACACTTTAGAATATACTGGCATATTTTTCTAGAGAGAAAGAAAGGAAGAAAGTCAAAGTGGAGATTTTCTTTAATGATAGCAGTTTTACCGACCCTGTGGAAAGAGATTTATTTTTAGAGAAATGTAGTGTCTGACCTTTCATGTTTCAAGACACCCTGGCATAGTGTGGGCCTTCCTGTTATCTTTTGCTTCTGCGTGTGCCCTACAGGCAAGTCCCTCCTATCACGAGCCAGATTAAGGGGAATTCTGGAAGGAAGAGAGAGGCAGGAATAAACTGGAACTAAAGCTCCTAATATCCAATGAGTGATTAAAATGCAGCCATGCCCAAAAAGACCACACTGCTGTTATCAAAGACACTGACGACTTCTTTGAATTCAATTCAATGGTGTAAGGGGGAAACACAGAAACTTTTAAGTCTGGGTGTTTCCAGTAAATACCCCAGATTTCTCAACACACACTGGCAGCGCTCACATACTACCCACAGCTAACAGTGACCCCACACTTCTCGCTTGTCCTCAGCCCAGCAGAGTCGAGGGCAGCATCCAGGAAAACTGAACGCTGCCCAGGTGTACAGAATGACTGGTTGGTTTATCGATTTGTGATGATTCAAAACTTGGCAAGTCAAAAAACACACTGTACTGCAGAGTACACACATTTTGAACCACCGCTGTTACTGATCAAATACACTGTTTCACAAACTAGATTGTTTCTTGGATCTTGTTTTCAAAGAAACTAGTGGAGGAAATTTTCTTCCATTTTACCTTTTGCCATTGCCCCTAAAGAAATACCTGAACTAACTGGGGGGTGTGTGTGTGTGTGTGAGTTTTTTGCATGTTGGGGGGAGGTCAGGCAAAGAATATCTGCGCGAAGTAAAAATAGCACCTCACTATCATGTTTACTTTAAAAGAAAAAAGAAAGGAAATGGAAAATAGATGAGACAGGAGGGCAGGGGAATGAGGGATAGGAGAGGATTAGCCTCTTATTCTATTTGATTTTCTCTTTGCTAATGACTAAAGGAACAACCAGCATTATCTGGCTCAACACCACACTAATAATTGCAACTAAATATAAGAATACTTATATTTTAAAAGATTTACATTTGAGCTCCAGCTCTGTTAGCTGAGATTCCTTTCACATGTTCCTATGCAGACCTACCTCACTAAACCAGCAATAATCTTAGCAGCTTATTCAGCTGTTAAAGCATCAATGAAATGCTTGACAGGGCATCCCAGGGCCATGGAGAAGCAGGGGTGGATGACATCACAAAGGATGATGTGTGATGCCCTTGCAATCTAGCACGGTGAGAGCTAGATTGCAGTGTGCTGTCACCAGCACAAAACCCAAAAAGTATAAGCACATGTCACTTAGTGTTGTAATTTGGTATTAATGAAAACATTTAAAAGCCTGTCCATGAGAAAGGTTATTTGCTATCTCAGATGAATATGAATTTTGCTTCATGAATAGTCTTTGGCACAACGCTTGTTGGCAATCTGTCATACATGAAACTAGAGAAAAGAGAAATGGTTGGTGGCCCTCAGATTATACGCAGCATCGGCAGTGCACTCGGGGATGGTCCTTTTGACCCTCACATTTCCAGCATCCATGATTTCTAAGTGTCAATATAATACCTCAAAATCCAGTCTTAGAATATTCTTGCTTATGTGAGAACTACTTAAATAATGGACAAGTTATTCAAAGGACTGAACGAAAATGTTCTATTTCTCATTAACATATCAGGCATGAAAGGAAATGACTCTTTTAATGTTTATATTACTTATATTTATCCATTTTAAGGTGAATACATATAATTTCCATAGGTCAGGAGTTCAACTGCCACCACTTCCCAAATACCCAATGGGGAATATTAGTTTTATATAATTTTAGAATGGAATTAAGGGATTGGTTAAGAATATTTGTTTTATACAATTCTAGAACTGAATTAAGAAAGATAACAGGCTGATAAATACTCACTGTATTTTTCTAGGATTTTATTTATTTATTTGATAGAGAGAGAGCACAAGCAGGGGGAGTGGCAGGCAAAGGCTGAGCAAAGACCCTGATGCAGGACTCAATCCCAGGACCCTGGGATCATGACCTGAGCCAAAGGCAGCCGCTTAACCAACTTACCCACCCAGGCGTTCCAACATTTACTCTATTTAAGTATAATTAATAACTGAATCTGCAATGTCTTTGAGATATATAATATTTTATAACTATAAAGTATTCTAACAAATAAAAAATTATCTGTATAACTCACATTCTGTCTTCTTTTATCCCTGGTTTTCAAAAAGAACCCTAGAATCTAAACTAAAAACATTCTTTCTTACTCAAAGCCATTTCGACTATTGGCAAAATGTAATGTAAAAAGGTCAAAAAAATGCTTTTATCTTTCATAATAATCAGAAGAGTCATAAAATGGGATAAATTTCTTTTTGTGTTCATTATTTATATCATCCCCATTTCAAAACATACCTGTTCTTTGCTTCCTTTCTGGTTTCACTGTACTATTTCCAGTGTGTTGAAGGCTGAGAAATCAGAAAACCCATCTTATTTGTAAATATGGATAAAGAAACCCTTAGTGAAATCCTAAGGGGCTAGTTAGAAGCAGAGTCACCAAGCCCTCAGCTCACATATTTTTCTGGGAAATACGTCATAAGCAAGTGCTACAACTCACAGGGCCTTTGCCAGCATTTATTGAAATTTGCGAAGGTTAAAACTATCAGGTAAGTGCTCCGCAATGAGTAAGCAGTTGTGTTTCTTTTTTAACATGTATATTTCTTCATTTTAAATGAGCATTTGGCCTAAGTGCTTCTTAAGCTATGCAGAATTCTTAAAGAAAAAGAAAAGGTCAGTGCTAACTCTACAAGATTAAAAAGAAATATTCCATAATGAGAGGTTATATTGCTACTTTACAAAGCATTAGAAAGCTGCATTTGGGATATTAAAACAGTTCAGGCATCACCCAGTTGAAAAAGTGTGGAAAAATACAGAGAAGTGCTTCTAAAAATAAGGATGGGTCCTGGCAATATGAACTCTGAAGAGAGATTAAGTGAACAGATAATGTTTAGCTCCTCAAAACTCACTTATGTAGGTGGAGAAGAACAACTTAATAGAAAATAAATAATCCATCTGAAGGGGAAACACAGAAGAGGGAAAACAACTGGAGATGCTACCAGTCAGTAACAAAACCAAAAATAATAAACTTAACATCTTTAATAAAAAATGTCAGATGAAGCAATATTTCTTAGGAAGTAAATGCAAGGAAGTAATGCTACAATACATCTAATAAGGTCATTCTTTCTTCCCTCTCCATCAATAACCTTGGAAGGTGTTTATCTTGCCCTCCCTCAAGATAACTTAAACACACATTTATTGGTTCACAGAATGGTCCTAGGAACCAAGATATCTGGTATATCTTCAATTCACAAGAGTTAAAAATGACTCACTCTTGGGGCGCCTGGGTGGCTCAGTCAGTTAAGCATCTGCCTTTGGCTCAGATCATGATCCCAGAGTCCCGGGATAGAGCCCCTCATTGGGATCTCTGCTCAGTGGGGAGCCTGCTTCTCCCTCTCCCTCTACCTGGGCGCCCCCTGCTTGTGCTCTCTCTTTCTCTCCCTCTCTCTCTGTGTCGAATAAATAATTTTTTTTTTAATGGCTCATTCTTCTAAATTAAAAGAATCTGCACGTATTCTTTGAAATTTTCCCCAACTGTTTCGAAAGCAAAAGTGACAGGTTAAATAGAGGAAAAAATAAAGGACTCAAAGACCAGTGAGTTTGATCACCAACTGAGTGTATTTACAAAATGGCCATCATGCATCCTGTCTGAAGATAGAATCCATTAAACATTACTCCAAAAACTCTGACCCTCTTATGAGTCTGTAACTATGCAAAGGCCCAAATTTAGGGACCAGAGTAAGTTCCCAATAGGCATGTCACCTATGAATGTCCACATAAGGAAAGCCACTTAGAGTCTTTCCAAATATTAGGGCTATTGGCAATAACTTAAGCTGTTTTAAATCATAGTTCATGGTGGAATCTGGTCCAAGTGCCTTTTTGTTTTCCTCCTAGAACCATCACTGCAAAGCTTCAGTCCTTTGTTCAGTCCTTTTATTAAGTATCCACTTAATACCAGGAAGAGAAATCACCAGTGTGTATCCAGATGATGCATAGCCCTATGTTTATTAATTTGTTAGATAACTAAAAATTTAACACATATTTCCCATTCTCAAGAAGACTCTAGTGATAGGTGAGAGAGAGAGAAAAAAAATTAGAAGAGTTGAGGAGAAAATAACAATGCTACTTAAATAACTCAATATAATAAGAAAATTGGCATCATCATTAAAAAATATTTTGTTAAAAGCTTCTACTTGCCCTTCAGAATTCTGCGCACATGTTTCTTCCAAGAAACCCTCCCTCAGCTCCCCTCTCGTCTCACGTGCCTTAACAGAAATTGAGTCAGAGACATTTAATCTATTGTCTCATCACCCCCTCTGCTTACTTCTTAACGAAGTACTTGTACTTATCATGCTGGATCTTAAACTTCTTGCCCACACTGTTTGTTCCATGAAATCAGAGACTGTGTCATTTTCACAGATAAATTCCTGACAAAAATACAACTTTATAGCTGGCAAGTAGGAGGCAACCGATAACTATTTGCTGAATTAAAAAATAACACATAGTATCTGCTTGATAAGTGTTCATTAATTTTGTTGAATTCCCAAAGGCAAAGATAATAAGTGTTATGGTTTCAGAAAAATAGAACAAATTAAAAGGAAAAGAGATCATCTGAACTTTGTGACCACGTCATTTTAACCATTTTTATTATGTATCCTGGACATCGTGCTATACGATAGACTTTACTCCAAATGATGTTTGGATCTCTCCAAACTCAAATCCATATACAGAAGGTCTGAATTTTTTTCACCACTTTAATAGTACTTTGACGGTTCCATTAAGAGAAAACTTGTCATTGCATTTAGAAGTTCTCTAATGTAAAATATCATGTGCATATTACATATAACATAAAAGACACATGAGGCTTATTTTTCAGGGAATTAATAATGAAAGCAAAAAGTTGTGATTTTGTAAAACAGAGGACCCAGGAGCACCTGGGTGGCTCAATCAGTTAAATATCTAATTCCTGATTTCAGTGCAGGCCCTATTCTCAGATCAAGCCCTGTGGCAGTGGGCTCCCCCCTCAGCAGGGAGTCTGCTTCTCTCTCCTCTCCCTCTGCCCCTTCTGTGAGTTCTCTCTCAAATAAATAAATAAATCTTTAAAACAGAGGACCTAAAATGACCTATTCTGAAGTACCTAAGCCACATTAACTACTTAAACTCAACAACTGAAATACTTATATCATGCAGAGATCAGATAACACAATAAATATTATTTATTCATTCGCTTATTGATACAACCAGTCAACACACACATTGAGCACTTACTATGTGCCCAGTATCACATTAAGCATTCTGAACACAAGATAAATTTAAAAAATAGATAGGCATAGTCCAGCCCCCATGAAGTTCACCATCTATCCAGTGTTGAGAAATGGATACTAATCACACAATCACAAAAATAATTGTAAAATTACAGAGCAGTATAAATGATACAAAGACGATGTGCTAAGAGAACAGAGTCTCTCAGGGTCACAGGTTTTCCTAAGAAACTGACAGTGTAGCCTAAATCCACAGAATAAAGAGCAGCATGTTGGAGCAGAGGGAAATGAGAAGTACAAGGAAATTGCAGGTAGAGGGAGCAGTATATACAAATATAATCGGTGATAGGAAGGAACAGAGCCTGGGGGGGTGGGGGGGACCAAGGGACCATTAGTATGGGAGTTCAGAAAACAAACACACTGTCCTATAGATGAAGCTGGAGAGGTAAGGGGGAGTCAGCCCCATGGCTGTCTTAGGGATGGCAATTAAGATTTCTCTGTTTCTTCTAAGAGCGACGGCTTCTACTACACTTTTCTCAACATAGTGATAATAAGATATGCATTTTGAGTCAATCGCTGATAGCAGAGTGGGGAACAGATTGGAGTGAGGGTACAGTGTCTATGGGAAGACCATTTAGAAGGCTTTTGAAGAGGCTCGGCAGAGACTGTGGCAGCTAAAGCAACATCTGAGACACTTAGGCAAAAATGTCTGTAGTACTCAGTGATAGACTGAATTTACTTATGGTGAGTGAGTGAGAGCAAAGACTTATGGGTAAGTACGAGCTTTATCCTCCTTCTGTGCCTTAAAGATAAAGCTTATATTTGGAGGAAAACATCCTAACAGTTTTTCAACCCACTACCCCCAATATGGACGACCTGCACAAACTTTTCCTTTCACATCACACCCACGATCTATGGTGAGGAACAGACAGGTTTTACATCACACATACACACACAAACACACACACACACACACACACACACACACACACAC
>CM052895.1:112858261-112873325 GCA_028534135.1 Potos flavus | reverse complement strand
AGCTATCACACACACAAAAGAAAATGAAAACAAATAAGAAGATAAATGTTACAAATACCTTAAAAAAAAAGGTACTCTGTTATAAGGCATATGCTAACATTATATTCCCGAAGATGAATATTTATTTCAAAGATGATCTTTTTTTTTTTTTTTTTAATTTTGGTCTGTTGAAGTGCCACCAGCAAAGAGGCAAGCAGAATAATGCTGAAACCATTATTTGGCTACCTGGATTTTGCACCCTCTACTGAACAACTTACACAATCTTTACTGTGGTTTTAAGGCGTAGTTGCCCATTCATTAGGTTGACAAACTTGTCAAAAGCCTCCAGGACTATGTCAGTTATGACAGAAACACTTATAGAAGTCACAGCATATGCCAGGACTCCAGTGACTCCTGTCAACCATTGCCAAAATGACAAGAAACCCTTCTGGGGACATAGGGCTGTAGAAAGGTATGAGCCCTCCCACTCAGATTCTGTTGACTTGCCCACCCAGTTACAGTGAAGCCCTGAGCAGTTCTGCCTCTGCCACCAAACACCTTCGTCTTTCTGGGTGCGTTTTATGATGAATTCGAGAATCCCTAATTCTTCCAAATGTTTTGGTACTCGGGATGAATGCTGATCAACCACAGTTATTGCTGTAGGAGGTGAATACTTAAACCCATATTTTCACACAGGATAGTTAAAAACAAATGCATGTTTATGAAAATCAGGACACCAAAATGAAAATCAAATACAAATAAATAAGGCTGACAAAATGTTCATATATAAGAATTAAATTATTTTAACCCCTACAAAGAGAACAGAATTCAAGTAGCTAAAATAATAGAGAGGTACATTAAGTATTTTCTCTCATCAAAATATTTATAACTTAAGGATTGACAATAAAATAACTTAAAATATTTCTAGTTAGACTGCTGGAAGTGGCTCCTCTAAGTGTTTCTGACATAACTGACACGGTCCTGGACCTAGAGATATTTTACACAGTTCAAAATGTTTTAAAATTAGAATACTTAGGGGCGCTTGGGTGGCTCAGTGGGTTAAGCCTCTGCCTTCAGCTCAGGTCATGATCTTGGGGTCCTGGGACGGAGCCCCGCATCGGGCTCTCTGCTCAGCAGGGAGCCTGCTTCCCCCTCTCTCTCTGCCTGCCTCTCTGCCTACTTGTGATCTCTCTCCTCTCCGTCAAATAAATAAATAAAATCTTTAAAATAAATAAATAAATAAAGAGGAAAACACTTATTTAAAAAAACAAAACCAAACAAAAAAAAAAAAAAGAATTAGAATACTTACATGAATACAACACATGAAAGCAACAGAGCAACAAAGTGACTCAGAGTAATGGAACCACATACAGGGAAATATGTGCTTCTATGCTCCCCTCAGATTACCAGAAGGAGGTCTGAAACCACACTTCCCAGAACCCCTTGCCAGCTTGTATTCCAGTTAAGTTTTGCCAATGGGAGGAGCCTGCATGAGATTAGGAGAGAAGGAAGGAACACAGGAGAAGCAGTTAGTGAGAGTATGGGCTCCTGGGGTCCTACTCGAAACAAGGGCTCTAGCCATGTTGGTGGTGAGAGCAATTCATAAGGCTCTGGATAACAGCACTTCTATCCCTTTGGCTTCTGCGGCCCATCCCTCACTTTGGTAACCAACTCCCCCTATTAAACCCCAATACAGTGGTTTCTGTTTCACTGATTTAAAACGGCTGATAAGATCCTAAAAAGTGTCTCATTCATTTACCATCAAATTAAAAAAGAGAAACAAAGCCCTGCCATTCTACTAGCCTCAGGGTGGATAATCATAAAATTTTCTCGTACTCATTGTATCAAATGATTATAGTAAAATTCCCCAAGCATTCTATTAAGTCTCTTGGGAATAAACGTTAGGAGGCCGACCATTTCCAAATAGCGTTATTTATATTGGTGGAATAGCCTACTTTACACAAGACATATAGAGTATGTGGCTGCTTTTAACATTGCGTCTACTGTAGCAAATTTAAATATACAAACAATTCCCTTTGGTCACAAAAAAAAAAAAAAAAAGGCCAGCTGAGCATAGGATACTGAGATGTTAGGTTTAAAGACAAGCTAAAAATCAATTTACAACAATGCAATATATTTGAAGACATCTGGGAAATAACATGACTGCAGGAACTTGCTCGAGTGCTGCTATCGAAGATGACTGGATCACTTTATCCCTAAAGCTAAAAGACAGAGCTGAAAATAAATGGAAGCTCAGAATGTCAGCAGAAAAGCA
This sequence comes from Potos flavus, assembly GCA_028534135.1. Taxonomy (NCBI): domain Eukaryota; kingdom Metazoa; phylum Chordata; class Mammalia; order Carnivora; family Procyonidae; genus Potos; species Potos flavus. The sequence goes on along the minus strand of CM052895.1, from coordinate 112,871,071 downwards.
AACTTCACATGAAATACATGTTGGAAAATAATTAGTTTTACTGGTCATACTTATCCATTAAGAGAGCTTATATATGCTGGTTTGCTTTTGGTTTATTTTGAAGGCCTTTTATTTATTTCAAAAGAGAATTAAGATGACTTGCACATTATAAGGTGCACATTATAGAGCAAATATAAGAAAAATCAAGAATAATTAAGAATTATACAGAGGACAATGAATAGTAGGAAAATAAGATACAGGCAGAACAAAACATGTATAGTGAAATATTTACTAAAGAGATGTATCAAATTTCCACATAAAAATTTCTAGCAGCCAATAAGAAGACACAAACATAATTCATTACATATTTTAGATTCTCCATAAAAGAGAAAAACATAATAGCAAATGCAACTATTCTTAATTCTGAGACAAGAGTTAATAACATTAGTAATAGTATCACTTACCAAACATTTGTCAATGTCAATGCTTAGAACTGTCCTAATCAACACACTACACAAAGTAATAGATTTGATCTTAACAAAAATCCTAAATAAGTGGTACTATCTCCATTTTACAGAAGGGGAAATTGAATCAAAGTAAGATCAAATGCCAAGCCATAGGTTTCCAGCTAGGAAATTCAGGAGTTGGAATTGGGTTCCTTGCAGTCTGGCTCCAGAGTCTGTTCTTTTAGTCACTTTATTTATAAAATGCCCAAAATAATGAAAAAATGTTTTTATATTAAATTTGGATTGGGTCATTTCCTTATGTCACAAGACCTATGGCATCAGGCTAAAAGATCCAAAAAAATGCTTCTAGAAAGTAAAATGATGTGGCCCAGGTACCCGGCTCTTTTTTCTTTGGCCTTACGCTAGAGTTAGGCTGTTTCTCAAAGGCTGTAAACTCCAAAGCCTGCACAGACCACACTGGTAATCTAAATCAGTGATGTGAGCCAGGAGTGAGCAAAAAGGAAGGAAAAGGTCAGTGACCAGAAGGCACTATTTCTCGGTTCCACGAATTTGTTGCCAGGCAGGGATATGTACCCAGTATGGTCAGATTTTTTCTATTGTTTCCAGGGAAAATCAGATTTTTATGTAAATTTTATACTCCTTGTTAATGTATATGTGTGTGTGTGTGCGCACGTGCACGTGTGTGTTTATAAATACACATAAACTGAGCAGAGAGAACATGTCTACAAGCTGGATTTGACTAAGAGGTCTCTAGTTTGTCACCTTACTTTAGCATTGTTCAAGGAGTGGTTCTCAAGTTTTATCCACATCAATGTCTGAGGGTAGTGGTGGCTATCAGTAATGTCCTCATCTTGGAACCAGGATCTTCTAAGGAGAGGACATTAGGACTCATCCCTTTCCCTCTCTCCTCTTCCTCCACTTCCCCACATTCCACTGAGAATTACTGATCCACAGAAATGAATTAGTGTTTTTCTTTCAGGCAATCCTCCGTAAGCATTTGTTTTTCTCTGCTAAGCTTTTGAACAATATTGAGGTTGAGAGTTCATAATTATACTCCCTATTAAGGACCTCAAGTACCTAGAATACAGCTTTTTTAGGCTGCCAGGTAAATGCAGAATCAGTATGGGTTAAGCCTCTCTTCATATTCTCCTGTGAGTTAGAGTTGCCTAACCAACCTCAGAAGTAACCTTTGCTCAGAGGGAAAGGAAGGCTTTCTTCAGAATGTATTCTAAGTCTATTCAGTGTTGAGAGAGAAAGGGGGTGGAGTTGGATATGAATATAAGTTTCTACGGTTTTAATCATAAATCAGAAAAAAGTCCATCGGGAAGTCCCTCCATATTGTTTTTTACTTTTCCAAGTCACTATTTTCCTAAATCTATAGCAGTAACAGTTTGACTCAGGGAAAACTATAATAAAATTTAAAACAATGACAGGAGGCAGAGGGGGTATACAATTTTAACTACACTCATAATGTCCCAACAACATGCTAAAGGAACTGGAGAGTAGCTGATAGCCATGATATGATTAAAATACGATGCAGTTAAAATATGTCTCTGCTCTGTTCTCAGTATTATTACCAGTCAACACCACCATTTCCAATCACAAAAAAGTTTTACTACATTTCCTCATTTGGAGTTCATGAGAAAAGACAGAAGATACTTATAATCATGAGTACCATCGCTCTCATGCCACATTACTTTCTGCAGAGTGCCTAACGTGGCACGGACCGAGGAAAACCATCTGGTGAACGTCAGAGGGCCATGCAATACAGTGTAACCAGGAACACCGGAGTCTTCAATAACAGAAAGCCTAACCAAGCAATAAACTACGGAAATTAAAATGATTTCCAGACTCAGGTTGTGGAGTTACAAGGGATAACTGTATCCCGCTCCCTGATCTTGAGCATCAGAGCACGCTCTCTACAGCAAAGCTGCCCCAGCTGTTTTAATACATGATGATCCCTATAAGAAATAAGGACCCTAACACATGTTAGAGCAGAATGAAAAGAGCAGTTGCTTTCTCCAAGCTCTGCCTGCTTTCATTACGCTCTTCTTATGGAGAAAAAAAATGTGTTCATCACGGCATTATTTATAATTCTAGAAACTTAAAAAAATAATGCATAAACAATAAGGCAAGGATGAAATACATTACATTACGGCAAACATTCTGCAGCCTTTAAATATATGCTTCCAAAAGGTTTTCAATGATTAGAAAGAAATGCTTATGTCACAACAGTAGGTGAGAATGACAGATGATAAAACTGATTACACAGAAATATCTCACATATGCCAACCCAGACATGAAAGAAATAATGAAGAGTGATTGCTTCTAGGCGGTGGAGTGAAACGTGTTTTTCTTCTTTATATACATATTTTTTTCTGTTTAATCCAAATGCTCTACAATAAACATACAATTATTTTTATAATCAAAACCCCAAATTCAAAGCTCTTAAAGAACAATTGGCTCTAAAAATATAGGTAATGAATGGATTTTCTTCCTGCCAAGAAATTCTGCCTCCCACAGGTTAAAAGGGAAAGTACAGTCTTACAGGGTAACCACCATCAAAGTCCATTGCCTCTGTCTACATTCATCTGTTTCAGCCACACACAAAGCACTGTCTATGATGGCTCAGACCAGTAACACTAAGTGACCACAAACACCATGAAAAAATAGCCTTCATTTCTCACTGGCTATGTTTCCTCCATTTACTATCAGAGAGAGATAATATCTACTCAATTTGTCAAGGCAATTTTGTGATGACAAACTGATGAAGTTAAAGTCATTAGCATTTCTGCAGAAATATTATAAATGTAACTCACATATTTTTGAACTCTTCACCAAAATCAAGGTTATGCTTGAAATATAAAGAAAATACGAGAGGACTGGGAAGAGAATTGAATTTCTTTTGAATCGATATTATAGAAATGAATTGTGTCATTTTTAACTCTTCTTTTCCTATAATATTAAAAAAGAGAAAAATCTTATACTGCAAAAAATATTAGGTTAGCAATCTGCAATTATTAGTCATTGATTTTGTGCAAGCACGGTCTATTTCAGAATGCTGCTGTGGGGATAAGACATATTTAAATATTGGGACTGAAGTTGGCTAAGCCTACATTTCTCTGATTAAATAATACATCAATTTCATCCATGTTTTTTCTCTCAGCAACCAGGAAGTGCTGTTCACTAAAACCAGAATCATATAGAAAATCACCTTTTTAAGTCACCTATGAGGAAAACAAAAGACCAATTTAGGGTTAAGATTACTTTTATCATGAAAGCCATCTGATGAAAGTTATAGAATAACAGGTGCCAACTGTGTATGCTTAACCTATTTATGTGGCTCCATTAGCCCATTTCACAGACTAAGTAAGTGTGGCCCAGAAAGTTTAAATAACTTGTTCAGGATCACATGGGTACCAAGAGTTGCAAATCACCAACAGTGTCCACCCTGGGTTGACACCCAAAGAACTTTAGAAAATGAAGAATCAGATGTTCCTTTACTCCAATTTTCCAACTGTGTTTCAAAACTTCCCCATCTCTTAACCTCTACTTGTCTTTGTGTGTTATCTTTATTCTCTCATCACAAACTGTTTTCTTATGCATAATCCTCATATCTCAAATGTCTTCCATATTTTCTCTTTTTAAAAAAATCCCTGTAAAGCTTCTGATTAATCCTTAATAAGTAAGATCTCCCTACCATAACCAATGTAGCCAGTGGATTAAGTCTTGTAAGAAAATGGAAGCTCCATTGGACCCCACGCTGTTTGAGTACAGAAAGAAATTGTTCTTAGAGGAGGAAAAGTCTTCTAGATAGTAAAACAATTGGTATCCACTAAAATTTGATACAGAATTATATGTAAATGTAATAGAGTAAGATTTGTAATTTAAACTATATATTTTTTAAAGTTATAACTATTCTCTTTACCACTTAATAGCAGAGCCTTTCTACCATTATATGAATAGGAATAACATAGAAAGAACAAAAGGACAAGTTTTTGGATTTTGAGATTATGAGTAGATTTTGGCAAAAAGCCATGATAACAGTCTTGACACCGTGGCTTTTGACCAGCAGAGCTACATGACCGAATAAAAAGAATTGTTCTTATGAATTCCAATGACTGCTTAAAATATCAAGAGCAAAATCCCAGAATAATAAGAACATAAAGTAATGGCATAACACAAACCGTGGAAGAATCACGATGATTTCCCCTTGCAGGGGGAAAAAAAAGAAGATCAACACTGGGTTGGTGTGAAAGGAGAAATAACAGATAAATTTCACTAGGGTTTAGATGCTGAGAAGTTCCCAGTAAGTCTTTGGGCCTAGGTAACTCCTTGGGAGAGAAGAACTGGATGACAGAAATTGCAATGGAGTACATGAGAGGCAGAAGGGACTGGTACTTGGCTTTCCCATGTTAAACTGAGAAGATGCAAACCTTTTAGGAAAGCTGGAGATCTAAAATGAATCCCTAGTGGCTGATGCTGGAATCCAGGAGAATGTTCCTGAAGCAGTGGCTATAGGGAGTAGCTTCTACTCCCACGGGTGCAGGGAAATAGCTGAGTCTCTTGAGGTAAATGGAGGAGGCTAGTAAATACTTCTCAGTCTCCGAGAAGGATATTCTACGTAGCTGACTACTGCATGCTTAGGTGGAAGCAATGACCTTCACGGCAGATGAAGCTGGGTTACCAAGGTTATCCCCAAAAGTATGAGGGACAAACTATACCTGAGTGGAGGTCACTGTGGATGAGAGGTGCACCTCACACTGCACCCCCAGTACAAAGATTTAAGTGGATTCTCCCAAATGTAGTTGCTTTGAAGGAAAAAGGAATGCATAAAGAGGTCATAATGGGGGTAAATTCAGCAATGAGAGGATATTTACCCTAAAAATGACTGAGTTTAAAATTGGATATGATGGGCCCAAAACTTTAACTGATACTTCACCAAATAAGTTATACAGAGGGCAAATAAGCGTATAAAAAGATGGTCCACATCGTACATCAACAGGGAAATACAAATTAAAACCACGAGATACCACTGATTACCTATTAGGATGGCCAAAATCCAGAACACTGACAACACCAAATCCTGGCCAGGACGTGGAACAACAGGAACTCTCATTCATTGCTGGTAGGACTGCAAAATGGTACAGCCACTTTGGATGGCAGTTTGGCAGTCTCTTACAGAACTAAATAACGTTACCATAAGATCTAGCAATCATGCTCCTTCATATTTTCCCAAAGGAATCGGAAACTTAATGAGCGCCACAAAAAATTGCACAACATTGATAGCAGTTTTATTCGTAATTGCCAAAACTTGGAACCGCCAAACTGGTGAATTAATAAATAGCCTGGTATAGCCAGTCAGTGGAATATTATTCAGTACTAAAAGAAATGAGCTATCAATCCATGAAAAAACATGGAGAAACTTAAATTTATATTATTGAGTGGAAGAAATCAATCTGAAAAATCTATATATTGTATGATCCCCATTATATGACATTCTGGAAAAACAAAATTATGGAGACAGTGAAAAGATTAGTGGTTGTCAGGGATTAGGGGGAAGAGAGGGATGAATACATGCAGCACAGAAGATTTTTAAGACAGTGAAACTACTCTGTATGATACTGTAATGGTGGATTCATGTCATTATATATTTGTCCAAACCTATAGAATGTACAATACCAAGAGTGAACTCTAATATAAACCATGGATTTTGAGTGATAATGGTGTGTCAACATAGGTTCATCAATTTTAACTGTCTACTACCATGGTGGTGGATGTTAGTAACAGGGAAGCTATGCATGTGTGGGAACAGGGAAGCTATGCATGTGTGGGGACAGGAAGCATATGGGAAATCTCTATACCTTTTGCTCAATTTGCTATAAATCTAAAATTGCTCTAAAAAATAAAGTGTATTAAAAATATATTTCAAAAACTGGATATGACTGAGTTACCACTAAAATGGCTAGAATAAAGGTGCTACAACTAAGCAGAAATAAAAGCTCAGGAGTTGAGCTGGATTTTAAAGAAATAAGCACATTACATCTTTGTACAATCTAGATTTGTGACCACATAAATTTAGTAACGAATATAAATTTATAATTTATGCATATATATGTGTTCATATATTTTATATGCATATATGCATTTATGTGCATATGTGAAAATCAAATACGGGGTATTTGATTTAGAAGATTTAATTAATAACATTTCAATTATGAAAATACTTAAATGGATTAAATTATTTCTTTCTCAACTAAGCATTGCCTATCCATGAAATTTTTTTGAATTATGTCATAATTGGCTGAATAATCTCTTTTACATTTCTTGAACAAAGGCTGAGATTCAGCATGTTACTAAAGTAATGAGATAGTAAATGTATGACTATGTACGATGTACAACACAGCAACGATCAAATGAAGAAAAGAATTTTGGCAAACCGATGATACCAGGTATTTGTTCTGGCTAAATTTTTCACTGCACTTGGCAGTAGTTTTGGTATTATAGAAATAACTCTTTAATACATTCTCTTTACTATTTTATACATAGTTTACTTATTTCTGCCAATTTTCTGACTGGTTCTTATCCTTCCCCTTCTGTCATCACTCTTCAAAGGCTCTCTCAGGGACAGTGATTAGTGTGGACTGTAGACCATATGATAATGTGTAGATTACATCCTTCTCCCTTTCCAATGAAACTAAATTCACAGTTAATACAGATTTCATATATTCTTCTACTGACCAACTAATAATAAAATAATGAAACACATTTATATAACACATCATGTACTTGTAAAATTCCATTCTCATTTAACTGGAAATATAAGGTATTTTTATTTTACAGAATATTATTTATGCAAAAACAGCTATTAACATAATGAAAGAAGACAAACAAAAGTAAAAAAGCAATAGTAAAATAAAATCACCTCCTAAGAACTTTAATAATTAAAAGAATATGGAGTGCCTGAGTGGCTTAGTGGGTTAAAGCCTCTGCCTTTGGCTCAAGTCGTGATCTCAGGGTCCTGGGATCGAGCCCCCACATCAGGCTCTCTGCTCAGCAGGGAGCCTGCTTCCCTCTGTCCCTCTGCCTGCCTCTCTGCCTACTTGTGATCTCTCTATGTAAAATAAATAAAAAAAATCTTTAAAAAAAAATTAAAAGAATGTATCAAATAAAATGTCAGAGGGAAATATCTTGCTAAATTTATAATATGAGAACAATGTGACCCTGATTCCACTATAATCTGAAACACAATTAGACATCTTATGATGAATTGATTAAAATAATTGCCCCATAGACACTAATCATATTTATATTATGAGTTATTACAACAAAAATCGGTATCAGGTAAGGAAAGTAAAATACTGTTGAGAACTTGATTTCTTTAAACGGTGATTAATATACCAAAAGGTCAGGACTTTTTTTAAAAGTCAGAAAAAGAATAACACGCCTGTTTGTTTTAATGGCAGCATCTCTACAGTATGTATCTTTTTCTATGTTCAAGTTGCCATATGCAGTCAACAGAAAAGCAGCAGCAAGATATCCAGAAAGAAAAGTGACATAATCATATAATATTGGAGCTTGAACTTTTTCATTTATACTCCTTACTGCTCTCCTTTAATTATCTCATAAAGATAGACTCACAAAGAGGAGGCCTGAAACAGGAGTGAAAACATTCCTACAGCTTTACCCTTCTGTCCAGTGACAAAATACAGTTGTGAGAAACTTCTCATCCAACCAATCAGTGCGATTTGCCGCAACAGTAGCCCCAGCAACAGGTAACCAGATATACGGCTATTCAAAATACACCATACTGCTTGCTTAATTAAAAGCTACACTTAGAATTTTGGTTGATTTTTTTCTATTACTGTGCAAACGGAAGCAGACTTTAAGTGGGATATTTTTTCTCACAAGTTAATTCCTTATAAACAGTTTCAGCACATTACTTTATTTCTCATTAAAGCTAAAACTTCACTACAATGAAATTGAGACACCAGAAGCTTTTTGGTAATAGGTAGTTGAGAAAGGAATTGTTTCATTAGAAAGTAGACTACGTAATACCCTGCTTTTCTTTAGAGACCAATGTGGTTTCTCCTTACTCTAAACTTCTATGACTCTATCATTTTCAGGAAGTAGAAAGTTAATATTTGAGGACAATGTCATTAATTTATTTTTATTTTATAAGCATGTTCTATATATATGCTAGGCAATGATTTAAATAATTTAGAGCTATGAATCACTTTAATCTCCGTAATAACACAATGAGATAGGTACTATTAAGTTCCCAAGATTTTCATCCCAAAAAGATGAAAATCTGAGGCACAGAGCGGTTAAGTGTCCTGACCAAGGACACACAGCTAGTAAGTAGCATAGCTAGTATTCACCTTGGCAGTCTGAATCCAGAATCCATCCCATCAAACACTGTAACATGTAGTCATGGAAATGCGGGTGTCTTAATTCTCTCTGAATGAGTAGCCAACCTATTCAATCAAATCCTATGCTTTAAATTACCTTCATGGTTTTCCACCAGAATGTTTTAAGGATGACAGTTAGCAAGATAAATTACTGTAAGGATATATTTAATGTTTCTAGACACCATACAATCTGTTTTCCTAGAACTTTAGTAATTGACAAAAACAAAAAGTAGAGGAAGTTGAACTCCTATGTTAAAAAGCGCCATATCCTTGACCCTTTATATGAGATCCCTCTATGCACCAAACAGTGTTTTTCTTGCTAAATGATAACTTTGAAAGTTTGAGTCTCCATGCTCCTCCAATACATGTCTCAGAGTCAAGTATCTCAGGGTGAGATTTTGTATATTTGTACAGCTAAACACATTTGATACAGAGATTTCAGAAGCACTTATGTCCTGCTTCTGTCTTAGGGAATGTGGTTTTACATTCATCATGCTGACTTTCTTTATTGACAACAATGTCAATAAAAAGAACAGTAATTAGGAAAGTCATTCATGGAACTCCCTTTCCGTTAACTGGACTCAAAATTTTCAATTCCTTGAGAGTCTACATTCGTTTCCTTTTTCCGTTCTAAGGAATCATACTTCCGTGTTCTTTCTATTCTCCAAGTCGAATGTCAGCTGCTGTAAAATGCAGACCATTGTTTGCTTTTGATGGGAGGAGCACTGTATTCAGAGTCAAAAACTCCAGAACTGGGTCTTAATTCTGTCATATACTGGCTGTGAGGTCTTGAACCAAGTGCTTGCCATCTCTGACTTAGGGAATCCTCATCTCTAAGAAAGAAGTGATGCTGACAACAGCACAGTACTGTTGGACAATTAAACTCCTCTATGGTGTGGGACAATTTATTAATTGTTGATATCTAATATTAGTTTTGCTAAGAACTAGAAGAAAAGTGACTAATAGCCAAAATTTGTGAGCATCTGAAACTTAGTTCCTAATTGCCTAATACAGGAAACAATCATGATTTATATACAGAATAAGTTCTGTTTATGATATGCAACTGGTTATAAGTGGCTGGCTTTCAACTATCACTATTTTCTCCAAATAAACTTAAGAGATATTCCAAAAGATTTAGATAACTGGTTTATAGAATGTTTAAAAAAAGGCCTTCCTTACATTATTTTGAGACAATTATATCCCAGAAATATTGCAGTGGAAATGTCATGACTACCAACCCAATTTCTTTAGCTCATAGATTTAGAGACCAACTAAACTAAATGCTTTCTGAAAATCCATACTGTATTTGGTATATTTAAGAGTCGCATTCATAAGACCAAATTGTGCTCCTCCAGAATGCAAGGAAGAATTTGGCCTTCATTAACTTTCCATAAATCTGAGGGAAGAGAAATGAATTACATTTTTAGGCAATCCAGACATGTTACTTACATGAGCATGCCAAGAAATTTTGTTTGAATGAACTTAGCTGAAAAACAGACTCTAACAGAAATGAAAACCCTTTGATGTGTCTCTTGGAAGGTCCATTTATAGCACTTCCACATGAAAAAGCCCAGTGTCAAATGGTTTCTGAAGACGAGGGTGCTTTTGGCCATATGCAAAATGAAGAAGCAAGCAAAAGTTTTTGTGATAATCCCCTACCTCCACTTACCGGGGATTTTGCCAACTTTTTAGGAAACACTTTCTCACCCTTAACTGACCTATCAATGAGGATTTATTTCTGATACATTGATTTCTAAAAGGAAACAGTCACTTAATATGTTGCCCCTCGAAGACACTTCACTTAAGGAATGGAGGCAGTGTCCATCCCAGAGTAAGATGGTTGAACCAGTGAAACATTGCTGTCTAGAACATAATGTTGAACCAAAATACATATGGTCACCCTCCTACTCTCAAGACCTGATCTGGGTCTTAAGGTCTTGAGATCCTTTTGAGAAGGACCTACCTATTTCCAGTGTCAGAGTATCTTAGAAACTTTCAGAAAACAGAACATAAGACCAAACTTTTTACCAAACTGAAAGCAGGTAAGATTAGAGTTATATTTAAATATTCTTTCTTTTCCCATACTAAACTATTACCAGAGGGAACTATTTAGTTCCTTACCAAAATACATGTTTATGGATATAGATAAAAGAGATATTATTTTTTATTTCATTTAAATATATCTTAGCTTGGCATCTTAACCAGAAAATGACTGAATAATAATGAGTGACTAAATTTTAATTGGTATATATGTAGGCAACTCCTACTGGCATGCTCTGTGTAAAAATACCTTCATTTTTCTAGTATCTCATTCAGTTCTAAAAGTAACTATTTTTTAGGGTAAAAAATGTTGATTTTTTTTTCTCATCCTCTGTGCTGCAATTATATGTTTAGGAATTGAATTTCTTCCCAAATGTCATTGAGACATTCTATTAAGAAGTCTTATTATAAGAAAAGGTTCATTTCCTGGGGTGGGGGGGAAGTTGAAATGAACCCATTATACCATACAAGAATCTAAAATCTTTCACTTTCCATTGAATTTTATGCTATTTTATCCTCTATTCCTTTTGCTGTCATTTGCTTTATTTTTGTTGCTCTTGTTTAAAACTACGATTAACCCGTAAACAATGCAGGGGTTAGGGTGCCGACGCCCAGGCAGTCAGAAATCTACGTATAACTTTTGACTCCCCAAAAACTTAACTACCAATAGCCTGCTGTTGACCAGAAGCCTTTACTGATAACCTAACAGTCAATTAAAACATATGTTGTATATGTTATACATATCCTATGTTGTATTCTTACAATAAAGTAAGCTAGAGAAAAGAAAATGTTACTAAGAAAATCACAAGAGAAAATACATTTATAGTATTGTACAGTATTTATAAAAAAAAAAAAAAAATCCACAAGTAAGTGGCCATGCAGTCCAAACCCATGTTGCTCAAGGGTCAACTGTCTTTACTTTGACTTAGATATAGATAGATTAGATAAAGGTCGTGGTGAAATACATAGATTTGTATGTTTTGTGTTTCATATTCACAAATGCAGTTTTAAAAATATAAGTCTAATTTAATCTGCAAATTCTTTTCTTTTCAAAAACAGTGAATTTCTGAGAAAGAAAGCATGGCAATTTGTAGATAGTTATCACACCAAAAGGAACATCAATTGCAAATGCCATGTTAAACAAATGAAATACAGTAAATTAAATGAAACTACTTTCTGTAACACTTTATGCCTCTATCTGTTAATTTTGAAGAAGGCACCATAGTGAGGCTCGTTTTAGTACAAAGTCATACTGCAGATGTACTACATTTATTTATTTTTCTTTATGAAAAAATATATATAAAACTTTATAGCCTGCCCCAGTTCTACATTAGGAATAGCATGAAAAGCTTCTCTATGTCTAACTTCCCCAACCCCTTAGATGACTTCACATTTCCTCTCCTTTCTACTACCCAGTGTTTCAAACCTGCATCTGAACCCTGGAAACCAGGGTCAAGGAACAAGGTGTCCTTCCTTCTGTCCTTCTTTATACCTTTGACCTGTCTCCTTCAACACCCTCTAAGACATTCTCTCAATTATGCCCTTCTTCACCATCTTCAGTGGCTCCTGCCCCTCAGCCTTTCTATATAAACAAAATGATGAATCTCTTTTCTATCTTAAGAAAAAAAAAAAAGAAACTTCTCTAATCTCTTTGTCCTCTGGTTTGCGACCTGTGCATCTCCTCCTCATCACTGATTTCCTCAGTATCTCCTCCCTTCAGGTGGCTACGAACTACTTCCACTCAATTCACTCCTCATCCTTTGTCCTCAGTTTGCTACCCTACCACCCTGCTAACAGTACATAGAATAAGCTTCTAAAGGCCAAATTCAAGGCTCCTTTCATCCTCAAATAACCTGACCTCTCACAGTCTGGGGCACTGCCTAGCAAGCTATTCTTTTTTCCCCACCCCCCCC